>OX411553.1:57762513-58037513 GCA_948146395.1 Fragum whitleyi
TACTCATATAGTCGCTTTTTGCCTAACGTATATTAAAATATTTGTGATTCTTAAATGCTTTTTGACAATTAACCAATTTCGAAATGATAGGTCAAGATTTATTTACTTATCTGAAATTATTACTACGCATATGAAATAATCATACTACTTTAAATTTATATCTTGCTAAGAAACAACAACAACAACAAAAAACTCATTGATAAAAGATAGAACGATCTTTCTTAAAGGAAAATAACTTTGCTAATTTTTGTTGCGAAATAAAAGCCGATTAAAATTTTTCGAAAAGTGAAGGCAAACTACCGAAAAGGGAAAATGACGATCTTTGTCCCACAGTTGCATATACATTTCCTTTTTTCTGCAATTTTAATACTTATATATTATTATTTTCTTTTTTTTATTTTTAATTATATTTGTGTGTGTGTTTGTGTGTGTGATAGTCTATCAATCGGATAATTTTTAAGTTCAATATTATTCAGAAGTACTTATTTACAGTAGTGTATATGCGCAATGTATATTAGGTAAAGTTGACCAATAATGGTAACTGTCATACTTGGAATAAACATAGTGATTACCCCCCTAGGGGGATAAAGAGATACACAATAAGCTGATCATTTATCTGGGTCTGTTAAGCAATAATTAAGGGAAGAAATAGATGAACCGTCTTGAGACGGATCGAACCGCTTTGGAATACCAAGAAATTCCAAAACGGATCGATATTCCAAGGCGGTTAATAACACATCCGTGAGAGGACGGTGTCCATAAGCGACCACTTGCTTGTAATTACCTAGGAAATTTCTTAGATTATTTGGACAGAATCTGGACAAAATGGTGATATGGGCTTTAAAAACAATTACCGATATAGGGCTCAAATAGGACCCGCTGGAGTCACAGTGACTATTCAATTCCCTCGATAAATTGGCCCCAATCTTGTCAGGGTCTTCGTATTTTCACGGTACAAACTGATCAATTATGAACAAACTTCATATAAAAAAATCAAGAATGAATATATTATGCATTACAAGCTTGTTCCCTAATCTGCAAATCAGCAAAATTTCAGGGATCTTGCTAGAAAAATATTTGCTGAAAATGCTTCTGAATGTTGACCACCGTCATCGGCACCATATTGAGTCGTGATGTCATATTTCCACGGAAGTTTACGAAATCAAAAGAATTTAGCAAGGTCAAAGCATTGGATTTTCAATGATTACATCCCTTCATCATGTTGATGTCCCTGCATCCGGGTCCGCATATTTGTACCGTGTTTTTTTTGTTTTTAAAACAAGAGCCGGAAAGGACTTGAAGTTATTCGGATTGGCTGAACTTGATGATGGAAAATGGTGCCGATTTTGAACCGTCAATTTCAACATCAAAACAGTGACTATTTGGCAAAATTTATGAACACACAAGCCCAAGGTTGAGGTCCACTTGAGCCCAACCAGAATCTTTGCATAAACTCTGCCGGTGTACTCATTTTAGATTTAAACCATGGGCGTAATTAAGATTTTGAAATTATCACGCATTCAGAAGGCGACCACCAAAGAATATATAGGAACAGGGACTCTCAATATACATACTGTATATTTAGGGTCCGTGATAGGAATGAGGCGATATGTAGACTGTGACAAAAGATAAATGCCATACACCCGCTTTTCCACTACCAATTCATAATTTGAGTGTTGGTGCATAAACAATACATCGTAACTACAGCTCAATAAGCTGTAGTTACGATGTTATGAACATTTATCATCGATTTTTTCGAAAGATGATTTGATTGTATTACGCACTTGCGTAAATCGCGTAACCGTTGGGAACGGTTACGCCATCAGTGGAGAGATGCAAATTTTATTTTAATATTATTTAGATGAAATAAAAACTTGATTATGGAGCAACCCGCAAGGCTCTGAAGGGCCTTTTGGACCTACTCGAGGTTTCGAACAAACTCAATGGACATCTAGCTGATTAGTGACATGACAGTTAAGTTTCAAATTGCTTCAATTTTCTTGAATGATACTGGAATCGCTACCAAAAATGTCTATTATACAAAATCGAGCGTCAAAAATAAGCGTCAAAATCCTCAGTATTTACGCCCAAGCAAATTTTACCCGCACTTGTTTATGGCTAAATTCATGAGCTTGTATGTTGATTTGATGGTTTCGCGTCTAGCAAGCTAGCGCCTGAGAAATCACGACCGATGACGAGGTAGCGCTCGTGTTTATCAAGGTCATGTTGTGTCAATCACGTTATAGTGACAAGGTCAAATAAATATTATCATTGAGGAGTCTTTATTATTGAAATACTTTCATTTCAAATAGATAAGCCTTTTTTACATCGGACCATACATGTAATTCAAAAACACAAATTTTCTGTAAGTTTTATAAATCTATCTAAATAAAACATATTAAAAACATTAGATAGCAAAGTAAAAAAAAAAATGGATAAAAAATCTATAAAATTTCAGAATATATAGGGCCAGTAACCCAGTCCAAAACCCAAGATGCCTAATAAACATTACTCCCCTTTGAAAATACAACATCAGTTCTGATCACAAATTCAACATATTTGGTATAGCACTGAAGTTTGCACCATTTCATTTTTGTCATCCCGAACTAAAGGTTGTTGAGAGCGTTGTAAATAGCTAGCATGTGTGTGGAACGTTTTGGATTATAAAAAATAAAAACACGCCCTCGAAACGTCGGGTAGGCTATGGATTCGTTCTGACGTAACGTCAAAAGTTAGAAATAATTTGGTTTTTAGCCCGACCGCGTGTATAAGATAAACAGTAAATCGTTTGTGTTTCTTCATAATGATATGAATTATACATCATTGTAAAGGGGAATGAAATCCCCGTTTAATGAATGCGCTCTTTTAAATGTATTATGTTTCATTCAAAAAACAACTGAAGAAATGTAGCAATTTTTTTTTCTGTCCATTTGAATAGAACTTGTAACTAATAGATACTTGTCAATAAAACGGTTACCATTCTTACAGTTAGTTTTCGTATCAAATAAAAGCGACACCTCTTAAGATATGAACGCTTTTACAACATTTTGATAGAGATATTTTTCAGAATAAGTAAATTTGAAACTATGTAGAGATTTAAAAATTTTACCTGAAAGGATCAATTCGGAAAAATTAGAAGTCGATATTTTTTTTGTTCATTAACGAATTTGCCTGAAAAACTTTATAGAAAAAATGTGCGTTTTTTTCTTTTTTTGTTTTAAAAGATATACATTTCTGAGATTTTTGTTTTTAAATAAAGAAATTATTTGAAAATTCATTTGTCCACAGAAATGTCCCATATCTGTAAAAAATCAGGGGTTTTTTTTGTTTTTTTTTTCATTGAAATTTCAAGCCAGTATCATGGAATTCCTTTTCTTTATATCGTCATGGCATTTAACAGGTGAAAATAGTTTTTCTTTAAAATTTTCAAATCTGGTTTATTTTTCAAAATCAAAAGAAAACTCCCAAAGTTATTTCGATTTTCCTTTGTCCACAGAAATCTCCGAACCAGCCTCAAACGACGTATTTTCGACGTCCGGTTAAAATCGGCGAAAAACGATTGTTTCTTTCGTTTCTTCTTTTCTCAACATGTTTTCATTTTGCGATATGAATTACGACGGAACTTCTTACAGAAAGGGAAGTCTAGATGAACGCAGAGTAAAGATGTAGAATTTGAAAAATGAGCATTTCTATATGTAATTTACACGGTATTTTACTGAACAGTATTTGTTATGGAAAAATTGTGATTGTATAAAACTTAAAAGTTTCAAATTAGGAAGGAATGAAGAAATCTATAACGAAATCATTCGCTAACGAAATCATTTGCCAAAAAATGAAAAAAAGTAATAAGTATTGTCAATAGGTTAATTAAAACATCATAACTACAGTTTGAACAAACTGCAATAACGATGTTTTGCTAAACCATCGAAAATTCGTAGATTACCATTACCCGATTTTTCAAAGTATTTATTACCACTTTTAGCAACATAGACCTATAGAATACTCCAACACAAAAGTTTATCCAATAAATGTTTTGACAAGTTTAATGGTAATTAGATTTATGAGCATTTGTTAAATTAAATGAAAGACGAGCAATTTAAAAATTACAGTATTTTATATCGCATAATCGTTCTTTTGTTTATGTGTACTGATTTTTTAGGTTCTTAAGGTACCGAGGCAAAATCTACTGTGCACATTCTTAAAAACATAAAATTGCACTTTGGGTCTAAACACTTGGTAACAAAATATTAATCGTGTTTAGTCACGTTAACGAAATAAATAGAGGATAATCGTTTGTTTCAGTGTAAGATCGATTTATATTACATTGAGTGAACAACAATAGCTATATTTTCACGAGTGGCGGAGCCACGAGTGAAAATATAGCTTCTGTTGTTCACGAATGAAATATAAATCGATCTTACACGTAAAACAAACCATTATTCTATTTCTTTAATGCAAAAATGAGACAAAATGTGAAATTTCTATGACATATTTTCATAAAGCGCGTCATTTTGCGCGTGATTGCTATGCAACGTTCATTGTGACGTCAGTTATTATGCCCCGCATAGATGGCGTCAGATAGGATGATATGCAGAAAAGCAGGGAATAAGTTTTTAATAATTTCACTGCTTTTGCGGTGAGATTATCAAGTGATAATCTACCGTTATTTCTCGATAAACCATCGAAAAGCATTAAAGAAATAACAATTCATTCAAAACACGTCGACGTTTTAGCTAATTTGATGTGACGTATTTTAGCTCCTACTTTTTCGTAACGTCTCTGCAAACATTATCAGTACGCTGTAATACGTTTGCACATGTTGTGAAAAATGAATGCTTTGAAATATTGTGTGAATGCACTAAATTTCTCAGCAAATGTTGAACGTGATGCCACACGTCTCGCACAGGTACCGCTACGCTTTAGACACTCTATACGACCGTAAAATAGAGGATATTGGATGAGTGGTCATTGAATACCGAATTTATAAAAACGAGTCATCTATAAACAGATAAAAACGAGGCTATGCCAAGTTTTTATCTGTTTTAGATGACGAGTTTAATAAATTCGGTATTTTTTTAGTACAAAAATTTGATATTCTATTTATAAAATGACCCTAATTTTCGCGAAAATGGTCAAAATTCTTGAAATTCAACATTTCAATTTTCCGCGAAACTTATAACGCCATTTAAAACTGACGTCACGATATATACATTATGACGTCATTTTCGCGGTTACAAAATAGCATTGCTTTTTGCTCTGAGCTCATTTGCATAGTAATTCCACTAGTGTAATAACACCCGCGTATCAAAAATATTCAACGTGTTAATTTCACTCCCGCGACGTCGGTCATATTATAAGTTCATACATAACATACACGCTGTAAACACGTTGGCGCAAAGATCCAGAACACATCTTGCGTAAAGAGAACGTGAGCATAGCTTATCTTCAGCGTGTTCATTACCTATTGCTGGCGTATGATAGCGTTTTGACATTTGTTTAAAAGAAAAAAGGTTAAGTATTTCGAAATTCTACCATCCATTGTCACATTGAGTCTTGAATCCAAGGACTGTCGTTAGTATCTTAGTGTCGACCCAAGCCTTGCTTTTCGACTGCTCAGTGCGACACAGTTGAAACTGCCTATGAATATATAGGCGGTTACAACTCTTTTCGCGTTGAGCAATCGATATGCCAGAGAGGCGGACGGGGAAGGGAAAGAAAAAACAGAATAAAATCTTATTTCAGTAATGAAAAATATATTTCAAAACTATAAAATATAAAACATAGTGAACAAAAACAAAACAATTTATACACAAAGACATTTAAATGTAAATGGCATACTAATTATTCACTTCAATCCATTATTATGCAAAGTTTAATGTATAATGATGAATGATAAATAATTGCACGTTCTAATTTGAATATAAATCGAGAGTCACTCAATCAAAATAAAGAAAAAAAAATAAATGGGATAAAGAGAATAATATGTTGGTGTCTTATAATATCATTATTTTCTGATGAGGTTGGGAGAAGTCATCATGTCATGGTTTTGCCGAGTTAAGATAAATTCTCGCAGCCGAGACCAGACAACATTGATATTTCAAGACACTAACGTATCATATATACTTAAAATGTAATCATGACATGTTTCAGGGATTAAATTTTACGACACCCTAAAAATCGAAAATTCAGGTAAAGGGGGCTCTACTTAAGATTATGATATGCTGTTTCCACAAAACTGCCTGAATTTGCTGCTAAAACACAGCATCTAAAAGAGTCGTGTTTGTCTATATAATCAGAAATTTTGTGGAAATGGATAATTTGCACTATTTTTCAAGTAAGGTTTTTAAAATTCTTGATCGTCGATATCATGTTACATTATGATTTCTTTTTGAAAGTTGCAAATCTCTGAACAACAAAATAAATCTTACGAAGATATAAGGTTATTGTTAGGCCCTTCTTTAGTTGTTGATAAACTGTTGTTGCATTTTACATCCTTGCGGTATCAAACCTGAGAAACCATAGTAGATAGAAAAAGAGAAATAACTTATAACAAGCATCTTCTTTTCCCACACTATTTTCTACAACAATAGATGGTTTCTTTTTTAAACTGTATAATCTTTATACCTTCGTCTGCGATTCCGGCCTTTCAATTTAGATAAGTCAAAAATGAGAACATGTCGAGAAAAAAGGTCTTTTAACAGTTTCGCACTTAATAATTGACGGGGAAAACTCCGCCGATTGATCCACCTCTCCTTCTCACTGTACGCCTCGGTGTATGAACTCCGACATGTGGACAGGTGTACGCGCAGTAGCCACCAGAACAGCATTCGTATCCGTGGGGGCAATGGGAATGATGCGTACAGTGGTCTGAAAATACATAAACACAGATATTGCGGTATTGTAGTCAATTTAAGAAAAAGGTGTAAATTTGGTTCCGTGGAAATATAGGTGTACAATTTTAAGTGAGTGGTAAATGGTCAATTTTCTCGATACAGGTATTGAAAAAATTGCAAATGCATACTTACCTAAATTTGTAAATCTATATGAAATATAAACAAGCAAAGCGAACCAAACAGCCTACCCTGCCTTCAGAATGCAACAACGTTTGCGAGCAACGAGATGGTTCAATTGCTGTTGCTGTCCACAGCTATCATTTTCTCATCTAAGAACATGAAGATTATATCCTAACCGAGACATTCTATATGTTTTCCTCTCTTTTATTTCAACCGTTTCCGTTTAATCATAGATTTTTTTTAATATAACATATAGAAAATACACTCATCACTTATAAAAATAGAAGAGGGGAAGAATAAATACAACAAGCGCGTTTTGAATTATATATTTCATTTTTCCACCATGTTCTGTGTGAGACATTTCCAACAATTTGACAATTTACGTGTACCCCGAGTGGGTACTTATCAGTAGATTCCTGGTATTTCTCATACTGTTGTCCTTGTCAGTCTGCGCAGTCCGCGCAATCTGAACAGGGTCGACACTTTTCGCATTTCCCAGAGGACCCCTTTTCTTGTGACGGGTCTAATTGTATATTTACTCACCTGAACCACGGGACACATGTCCTACACTAGAGTGGCTAACTGAAATTAAAACAAGAATAATTCAATTGTAGTTGTGTCTATCAATATTAATGTTTTCTTATTAGCTGAAAAGTTGGTTTTATTCCCGAAAAAAAAAAACCCAAACAATTTTGAGTATACAGATGTTTTGTAAGCTTCCGCAAAAAGCAGACCAACACTTAATCTGTTTCTTAACTGAAAAATCTTTACTTTTTTGCTTCATGATATGAAATTATAAGATATGAAGATAATGTTTGTTGATTTCATAGAGGTATGAAACTAAAATCATAATCACACTCATGTATGAATCCGCCTCGCGCATTCATACAGTATGATTAGGTTTTAAGTTTGATTCCTCAAATAAATCAACAAATACTCTCTTCTTCTATTCTTCCAGTAAAACGCTGGTATATCATCCGGTTGATTCTCGACTTAATTTTTCTCGAATAGATGCAAAACTCGAATTAAATTCTTATGCCATATTCCAAATTAATTTTTTTAATCAATTTAGTTTAATCCTATATTGACTTCATAGTAAAGTTGATTATATATCAATAAGTATCACATTTTGTCAATGTACATGTACAATAAAGGTTAGCATCAGGTCAATAAAAACTAACTATACTTACTTGGTCTGTGTGGACGGTGAATAGGGCGGTGTACGGGTCTATGCGGTCTGTGTACCCCTGAAGTGATGTGCCTTGCTGTGGAAAGAAACAGAAAAGTTACGTGTCGCTGATTTCAATTGACGGAACGCTGCAATTGTTAATCAAAACATTAATTGGTCTATCAATCAAGTGGAGCTCCGTTCAATGGATTTCTGGTATTTCTCATATCTGTACAATTTTACATCCTTTGCTAGCCTACAACTGCTATCCCACATAGGTCTTCGATTGCCAACCCATTGGTAGGGCCTATGCACAATTAAACGGGCCTTGTGAATTACGTCATGGATATCTAATGAAGTATTGATTGAATCTAGTTATTCTAAAGTCATATAAACATTCTTAAAAAACTTTACCGAAAAATTGTATGAATACAGTTTTGAGTACTCAGCTATTTCGTAAGCTTTCACACAAAGTAATCCTTTAAAGCTGCTCTTGCACAGTTTTTCATAGAAAAAATACAAAACTTGTTCTAAGTTTTGGAAATGTGTATATGTTTAGACTATGAAGAATGGCCCAAAGCATTGGCACTAGAAACAACATATTCCAATAATTTTGTAACTTATTTTTTCGAAGTGGCAAGCTCAGTAAGGTATCCAGTCTATTTATTTCTAGTCTATTTATTACAAAATCGTTATTTCCGTGAATAACCTTTCATTTTTTGCCTGTATTGATATGAAGTTTCTAGCTGTCAAATACTTTAGCCTTAATCTTTGATTGAATAAGACAAACATGCCGAATGTCAAGCAAAAATAGTTGGCTCGAAATTGAAGAATAATTTTTTTAGCGTTAGTAGTCACTTTATTTTTTAGAATGAATTTAACCTAAATTCGGGTATATCGGTCTTTCTTTCGATGCATTACCAGATTGAATCTTGTTATTTTAAAGGCTTCAACATGATGGGGTAGTTTATTCCGATTTATTTTACGAAAAATGTTAAAATTCACATTTTCCCAATCTGTGCAAGAGCACTATGTTGCATTCTTGAAAAATCTTCACATGTATGTTTAATGATTTTCAACAGTAAGATTTGAAAAAAAAATATTTGTTGATTTCATGGAGGTTAGAAACACAAAAAAAAACTTCATTACACTCATACGCGAAGCTTCTTTGACTTTATTCCTACAGTGTATGAGGTTTTGAGATTCATACCCCAAAAAATACCCTCAAATACCCTCTTCATCTCCTAAGAACTTTATCTTTTTTGAAATCGTACAAGTTGTCTATGTCCGTCTATACGTTTTACTTAGGGTGTGTATTGAAATGAGCCTGTGTGTGACATTTCTATAAGAATTTCAAATGTGTACAAAGTAAAGACTCTGCCCAGCCTGTCTGTGCGTGAAATTTGCAACAATTTCAAATGAGTACTAAGCAAAGCCTCTGCCAGCCTGTGCTTCCGCACAGTCAGTCTTCGCACTGTACTCTGTAGAAAGATACTGGGCCAACTTATTTCTCGCCCGCTTTCGGGTCGGATGTAGACTGGTCTCACTGTCGAATATCAGAATAGCCTATTCTAGGCTATTCTGATAGTCGATATGTAGACCAGTCTAGAGCTGGTAGCCCGCTTTCTGAGAGATACTCTGATTTTGCGGGCAACAGTACCCGCCCGGGGTCAGAAATAAGTTGGCCCACTGTCTTAACGTTCTTTATACGATTTGTAAATATCATACATGCACTGTGTGGTTATATGGGCTGTTATATATCTGTCCATCGAGCACGCGTGAAATCTTGGACAATGTCATGCACAGGCTCAGTTGATTTAACTTTTGTGATATAAATCAAGTTTCGTGAATTCTGATTGGCTGAAAATTTTATTGTATTACTCAATGAAAATAATTCATACATGAGTTTGACAGGTTAGGTTTTTATTTCTATACCTGCACGAAATATAAAGAATATTCTCTTCGTGTTTTTAATTTGATTTGAATGGGGTTTTACGCCGCTATCAACAATCTTTCAGAAATATCGCGGTGGCTGGAGCACCTGACAATAGATTCCTGGTATCTCTCACACCAGGACTACCATTACATCCTTTCCTAGCCTCCAGCCGCTATCTCATATAGGTCTACAATTTATTGTCCCATTGGTGAGAGATAAATAGTCGAAAAGAATGAGTGCCGCCGGCGGGGTTAGAGCCCAGGACCTCTAGAATGACAGTCCGACGCGCTGCCAACTACACTTAGACGGCGGCCTCTTCATGTTTTATATGCGATTGCATATTTCCCCTTACCATAGCAACAATAGTGGTCGGCGCAGTATCCGCTTTGGCCGCATTCAGACGAATATTCACAGGGATATTGGCTGCTCGTGTAACCATGCGGACATTGACTGATTCCTGAAATACATAGAGAATAACATGTTGGTGACTTAAAATATTAATGTTATCTGGTTTAGGTTGGGAGAACTTATCATGACGAGATCTTGCCGAGTCCTGATAATTTCTCTCAGCCGAGACCCGATAACATGGGTATTCTAAGACACTTACATGTTATTCTATTATTCATGCAATCATTCTTTATAATAATTTTTAATTATAATTAACCCTAAAAATCAAAGAAATTCAGGTAAAAGTGTATGCATTTTTCAATGGATCTTTTTTTTTACGTCGCGCACAAATGTGGTCCATCTGAAATCAACTGAGAAACCGTAATAAAATGCTTCAAAGGATTTTTGATGATTAGAGATGAAAACAGTTTTTTATTACATGGAGTATAAAACTGAAAAACAAGACCACATTTGTTCGTGAATCCGCTTTGAGTATGAATCCGCTTTTAGTATTCATATAGGTAGTATGATTTCCGGTAGGTTTTTAGTTTCATACTTTCACGAAATAATAATAATAATAAACCCTCTCCTCGTGTCAATTGACACTTTAATTATTCATTTTGATCCACTTATACGTATAATTCTCTATCTTTGAACCCCTTAAACAGTTGTTTTAACTCGTAGAGATGTATGCATATATAGTCAATGACTCTCGAAATGTTATCGAAAGCAAAAGCCTTATAACCGATTGAAACATCTAAAAGCCCCCCCCCCCCCGAAGGACAAGGAACGTTAAATAAATTCCAAAACTACTCACTTCTTGAGCCAATTACTCTTCCAAGGCGACCACCACCACGTCGACCTTCGTATCCTTGCCCTAAAATAAAATACGACCCGTTTATTCACATTATCATTTTACGGTTACCAACATGGATAAATCGTCAAGCATTCCGATCAAATCCATTCTAAATCACTAATTTAGCGCCCTATTCGTTGCGTTCAAAACACTCAATCATATCAGTCATAAACGCTTCGAAATAGCTCCAAAACGATAAAAGGATTCATAATAATTCAAAGATAACATGATTTCTTTCGTATCAATCAAATTATTGCGCTATTTCATTGAAGATTTGTCTGATCGCTCCGTAAAGACTTACAAACAGAAAAATACATACGTTAATTCTACAAAAGGGAGGTAAAAAATATTGTTAATTTCGTCTTTTTTGGACGAAATTAGTGATATTGTATTACCCCCCTTTCAATTTCACTGAAAAGCCACTCATCACGCTCATTCAATTTCATTCAAAAATCATTCTAAATTATATACTTTGTCAATTTTACGATGTTGTTGATGAACTGCATGCAGACTGAGTTACGTTTGTTCGAGCAAAATGAAAAACCACAAAAAAAGATGTCATAATTAAGGAACGATTTTCGAAAATTTGAGTAAAAGCACTCTACATCGTCACGACTACTCGTATCAGTTAATATCGAGCAAGCTTTATTTTCTAATTTTGAATTCTAAAGATTCTTATTTAGCGTCTAAAAAATCTCGCCCTGACGACATAAAGGAGACATTGCTTGTGAGAGGGGTCTTTTTTTTCTTTTCCAAAAAAAATCCAAACAATAACACCACGAGGACGTAACAAAGAAGGGCAATACATGGAATAGTTATTAAAAATAGTATTTCAAATGTCTGTGGTTTCATATAAAATCGATATATGATATTCTAATCAATTATAATTACTGCAAGTTTTTTCTCTTATTAGATGGAAAAAGCCTACCTGTAATCACTTGGACCAAAGCCACAATCAAAACCACACTCAAAATATTGTAAATCGCCATTTCGGTACTTTTTCACTTTGATGATTTTCCGAGCTTTGAATTCGTTTGTGTGTATTTTCCGTGATTCGTTTTCAGAGTTTGTTCTAGTTAGAACAGTCAGTACTCTATATATAGTAATTCATATAAAAATATCGGCCAATCAGAAACGAGTTGTTAACGTTGAACTTGACGTATTTAGCGTTGACGTATTATGATAGATCTAACAGTTGATGTATTACGTCAATCGTTTTTCGGCTGATTGTGTACATTACATTTGACGCGACCGATTCCTCCATGACAATGCGAGTCTTACCGTCGCATTAAAATGGATTTACATCGTATTTCTATCTAGATTCATTACCATGTTTGCATGGACTGAAGAACGACTTACGACACAAGCCACATGTACCTTTCGGTATTTTTCATAAGTTTGCATCAGCTCTTGACAAGACAGTCTTGGCTTTTCTTTGAACGCTTTCCTAGACACATCTTTTTAGTCTATAACCCATAAATCGGCCCTGCACTTTGGATGACAAAAGGTCACCAACTTTGTACGAAAAGGAACAGGTACGTATTGCAAAACAACTAAAAATATTTCAAAAAATTCGGAACGTTTCATGAACGCATGGATTACTTGGACTAAAAGTTTCTGATTTTTCAACATTTCAATTTAAGAAAGTCCCCATTTAGGTAGTGGACCCGTAATAGTTCCGCAACATTTCGGAACTCATGATCTTTCGCAATGTTGACCGAGGTTTCCAAATGAAAATCATTATGGAAATCTTGGTTAACATTGTTAAAGTCGATTACTCCTGGAACATTACGGAACTATTACGGGTCCACTACCTTAATGAAAGAAATGTTGAAATTGGCTCGCTTTCCAAAATCATCGTTTTGCCAATCATTTTTGGTGTTTGACGTCATCAGCGCAGCAGTGCTGAAATTAAAACGACATCTCCCGAATAAACTCGAGCCATGCCAATTTTAAAAGGGGTAAGCTACCTTAACATCGGTTCCTTGAAGGAACCTAAAAATTAGAATAAGGGTACCGTCGTATCAAAATACGCCGCCACATGAATGTTTTGCTCTTTCTATTAATACAGCTGTCTTTTTTGTTACATTTTATATACACGTATTATATAGAGTATATTTAGGAACTTCGTTAAATTAAAACTCTTCTTGATCAAAAGCATTCTAAATCACTTGCTCAGCGCTCCGTTCATTCATTGAAAAACATCACTCACAACGTTCAGAAAACGCCCATAATCGCTTAAGGTGGCAATGGACAGCGGCCTCCCGACTCTATAAACCGGAAGTGGGTTTTCGTTTATTTTACGGCTCTTTTTGCGCGTTGTTTAAAAAGATCGGTTTTCGTAAGATTCTACTTATGCAAATAACGTAGAATAATGATGGTAAAACCTCATATTTAAGCTTCTTTTCAACGTTTGATATTAATTGAATGACTGGATCATTAAATTTAACAAAAAAATGCGTTAAAATCGTCATTCGATTACGGGGGAACACTGTAAAATAACGAAAAACTTTCTTATTTGCATGGAAAGGTGTGCTGAATTTTTTACCAAATAAAGGAAAAATATGGATTATAAACATATCGGAAAATAAGAAAAAATCATTGGGTAATTTCTTCAAAAAATAGGTTTTTGTGGCATTTTTACCTAGTAAAATTAAAAAAAAAATGTGCATTTTTAACTTTTGAAAGCAAATTGTGCAAATGCAATTGATCAAAGAGAAATTTTCTTGTCAATTACCATTGTGTACATGTAAAAGGTCTATCAAAATGTATTTGTTTTAAACCTATAACTTAGTACAGGGTTTATACTAGACCTAAAAGGAATACAACCGTTTTACTGAAAAATGGCCTATACCACTCAAGGGCAGATAACTCTAGCATGAAAACGAGCGTGGAAAGGTACCTTCAAATTTTGATATAATGACTACACAATGTTAATCTACAACATATGTGACCAAGAAAAAAATTCATTGGACGGAAAAAAATGACGCCATGTGTCCATTGCTACCTTAAAAGCAATTCGAAACCGTTCATTACAGCGAAATTTCATTCGAACTGAACAAATCATTCCGCAATTTTATTAGCTGGTGTAGATTTTAAAGACATATCAAAAGAAAAGTAGGTATATGACAAAGAGATGAAGAGAGTATTTGTTGATTTCGTTTACAGTCCTGTCCACAAGCCCCCGTGACGATGATACGCTTCCTTTCTAGAGTTCATTAAAGAAAATCAAGTGGCTATAAAACCAAAGCACATTACATAATTTATCTTAGATATGTTAATTATTACCAGCCTTGATATTCAGGTGGACAGATAAGAGTACATTTCTTTTTTTTTGTATATATGATAGTTTCTATATCTTGTCTTGGGCAATATTTTAACTATGGCTATTGCTTTGAAACTTTGCACATGCTTCTGTGGCTATCATACTATCCTCTACACAAAGATTCATTTCTCTGATATTTAAATGAATCGACGTTTTAACCCTTTTTGGACTAAAAAGTGATTAAAGTTTCATGTGCAACTGTTGTATATCTGGGCCCGAGATACTAAAACTTTTTTATTCTCAACTGAGAATATTGAGCTCTAACTTATAATTTAAATAAATGCATGAACATATAAGATAATATTAATAAGTGGTTATTATAACAATTTATTTATAATTTCTTTTTATGATCATGCGTTCATTGCAGTATTTTTACAGTATTACAGTTTAATCTCAATTTGAAATAAGAGTAAATTCTGATTTGAGAATGAGAAAAGTTTTTTTGATATCTCTGTTTCTGCTCAAGCTATTGCTTTGAAACTTTGGACATGCTACTGTGAAATTATATCAGGCTTAAGACAAAGATGCATTGCATGATATTTGATTTTATTGAACTTTTACCCTTTTCAAACTATGAAATATTGGCCATTACTTGCGTTCTGATGTAAATCTGTAATATCTTCTGAAGCTATTTCTTGGAAACTTAAAACATGCATCTATGGCCATGATATCAGCCACTAGACAAAAGTTCATTACTCTTGACAACTAATTTAGTGGAGTTTTAACTCTTTTCGGACTTCAAAATCATTGTTGAGTAATTACTTGCTTCTAATGTATATACGTAATATCTCTTTTTCTACTTAAGCTATTGTTTAGAAACAACGTTGCACTTGCTTATTTGACCATACTACCAACCCGTGGACAAAGGTTGGTGAGGACTAGGACTTGAAATTTCTTTTATACGGTTTGATATGCAAGTGTCATTTCCCTGATTCTAATCATTTTTTATCTGAAGTTTTGCGCATGATTCTGTGGCTATCATATTTTCACCATGTAAACTACTTTTCACTCAATAGACCGCCTACGTTACTCGCCTAGTCAGAAAATACTGTTGTAGATTTGGAAGAAATTAAACTTAACAGTGAATATCAACCAATTTGCTCGGATGATCATTGTGTGACTATTTGTCAGACTGCAATTAAAGAAATATTAGGATTGGTTGAAAAATATGTCTTTTATGGGCAGAGGTCATTTTAACATGCTTTGATTATGTACAGTTAGTGACAACGTGAAAATGAAATTGAAAGGACATTCTAAATCGCTTACTTAGTGCTTACTTAGTGCTCCATTTAATCATTCAAAACACTCACTCAAACCATTCAAAACCGTTCAAACCCATTGAAAAATATATAATCAACAAAGTCTTTCAAAATAAATTTTGATAGAGAAAAAAAAATGCGATTTAATTTACATATTCAAATTGTTAGCTTCTCAAGGTTCTTGAAGAAATAGGAAGCTATCTATATAACTTTTATGCATATTTTGTTAAAGGGAGATAATCAATATCGCTAATTTTGTTCATATAGGAATACCTCCCATTAAAGTCACTCAAAACCCGCTCCACACACTCATTCAAAATTATTCCTAAATCATTCACCTTGTCAATTTCACGGTGTTGTTAACTGTAGTTAAATTTTGAAAATCAAAATGACAGATTCCAACGAAATTTCGCCCGAATAATCAAAATTTGACCTTTTATCAAACTACAAAAGATTTTAAAAATGTCATAGGATTAAAAATGTCTTTTATGTTGAAGGTCGCTCCAACATGTTATAAAATGGAATTTTGAAAGTCTTGGAAAGTAAACGATGGTTAACAACCATATTTCACTGAAAGGATCCTACTGTGACCATTTATATATCTTCAAAGAATAATTGTGATCGGATGAAAAATACGACTTTTGTTGGTGGATGAATCTTATTTCCCATTTATGGTTAATATGATGGGCATTCTGAATGTTTCAGAGGGTATAAATTTGATTTTAATTAAATTTCTCATGAATGATCTGAAGGTGGATTTTAAATACTGTTGGAAAGTGTTTTGCATGAGGGATCCCTGTAAAATATAAAACAAGCCTTTTAATTCTCTGATAATCATTATCTAAGATCCAGCCCTGTGGAGCGAATAAGGAGTTCGAACGACTCTAGTTCACACTCTTCGTTCAGTAGTGTTTTGGAAGCTGAATACCTAACCATGGATTACTGGTATTTATAAAACCAATGCTTCCATGAAATCCTTCCTAAGCCTCTAGCTGCTTATTCCACAAAGGTTGGTAAGGCCATTGGTGGAATACAAATGTCTTAAAGGATGTGTGCTACCGTGTAGAATCGAATCCTATAATTCGGAGAACAACTGTTACACTTAAAAGATTGACCAAGAGCATTTAAGTCAGAAATAGGTCAAAATTCCAGTAATGAATGCCACAGTAATAAGTCTTTGCTTATATATAATGGTCATAGAAGAAGGTTTACAAGCAAAAGCACAACTTAAAAAAGAGTCAAAATTACACGAAACTAAATGTCAAAGTTGTATATTTTGATCTAGTTGATTTTATCCTTACAGAATAATAAGTTAAATTTCAATGCAATACTAATTGCAATAAAAAAGAATTGACGGTTTACTCACGAAAACCTAACCGAGAGGAACGGACACCCCATTCTACCAAATAGCCAAGTTAAAATAAGAAAATTCAAATACAGTGGTCTAGCGATATCTCGAACACACACGGGACCACCCAATTTCCTCGAGTCATCGCATGATTCGAGTTAATGCCAGAATTATCCTCTACGAAGACGTTTCACTGCGTTTTAAAATTACCTTTGCATATTTTGCCTTCAAAATATGCAGTACCTATGCAAAATATTCCTAGAGGAATAGCTTTATGAAGTACCAATGATATTAAGATATTAAACGATTTGCTAATTTGGTCAAATTGTCAGCGTTTAACGTAGAACAAAAAGAAAAAAAAGTCGATTAAGGTGTCGGCGTCAATGTTAGTGGTGTCTGTAGCAATTTAAACGAAAGGCGCTATAACATGCATACTCTTTCTTCCTTATAATATTTTCTTAGCTAACGTTTCTCAATGACAAAATTTTGGAGGTTTTATCAGTCAGAAAATAGGCAAGGTTGCAAGCAATTCCTTCATTTCTCACAATGTTTTCTTTGTAGCTAACAACTTAAGACAATTAAAAATTTAAAGAATTTTTCTGTATTTTTTGTAAAGTAATTTTTGTGCCTAACACTATCGATGGGTGACCAAAACATTGAAACTACAGCTGAAAAGGTTTAGTTGTGATGTTTCGATGGGCAATCGACAATATCTTTCGTTATAAAGGTGAATAATTTGCTGAATTACTCATGAGAATGATTTTCGAAAGACTTTCAAAATGATGATGAGCATTGATTCGACAAAAATGCCTATTTGTTTTATTGTTGTTTCAAACTCTCAAAATTTTTTTCTTACCATTAAATTCCCGTTATTTACACCCTAAAATTGAATAAGAGTAGCATACAAAGAGGTGTGAAAACAAGTCGTCTGACTTGTCGAAACCCCGTAAAAAAGTCCTAAAGGTATCTTGACGATGGGCCGAAATAACAAATGCGCGCTGTATGTTAATTTTGAAGCAAAACAATGGATGTCAGAAGGGTGCGAACCCCTTTGCTCGAGTGAATGCAGTAAAACTTGACCATGGGACTGAGATTGCTGCTCGAGAGATCGAGCAGTCGCGCGTTCGAGTAAGTGCAGTATTAACCAACAAGAAAATAGAGTAAGACGCGTCGGGACCGCAAGGCGAGCTCGAGCTTTCGCACGAATTCGAGGTTTCGCCCTCTCGAGATAACGCGAGACCACTGTAATTTAAATTGATAGGTCAATGCATAGTGCTCCTTTCTGTTACACTTTAGGGGATAAATTTATAACTGATTAATTTTTTCTATCAAAGAAAATATCACTTTTTTAAATTGAGCGAATTCTGAATTTTTCATCCGTTGAATCACACACATAAAAAAGTAAATAAAAAAAAATTAAGAAATATGATCAAATAAAAGGACAAGTGAACTGAAGACCAGATGCTTACAAACACAAATTTTCATTCATGGAATTGGCATTACCTCCAGGAGATAGTCCAGATAGATGATTGTAAACCAAGTTTTTGCCCCTTCTACTGATAACCCATCTCTGCTCCTAATTAGCACCTACTTATTAAACAAATCTTGCTGTGTTAATAGAGTCTCCACATTATCTCTTCCTGGCCCAAATTTGGGTCTACCTTGTGGGCTTGTGTACAGGACTGTTTAGGTAACATTGAGTGTTATAAGGTTTTTAGTTCATACCTCCATGAAATCAACGAAAAGTCTCTTCATATCTTATAATTTAATTTTTGGAGCAAAAATCTAAATATTTACCCTCAAATTCATGAATCCATGTACTATCTGCGGAAGCTTGCAAAAGAGCTGTGTAATAAAATTCTTTTCATCGAGTAACTAATTCAACTTTCCAGCCAATCAGAATACACGAATTTTGGTGGTGACCTCAGCCAGAATTAAATTATTTCATTTTGGGGAGATAAAAACAATATCGCAAATCTAGTCTTCAAATATCAATGTTATCTGGTCGAAGTTGGGAGAATTTATCATGACGAGGCTTTGCCGAGTCTTGATATTTTCTCGCAGCCGAGACTAGATAACATTTATATTTAAAGACATTAACATGTTATTCTCAATATCAAGGAATCATTTTTCAGCGCTTAATAATAATTAACCTCTAAAAAACGGGAGAATTTATCATGACGAGGCTTTGCCGAGTGTTGAATTTTCTCGCAGCCGAGACCAGATTACATTCATATTTAAAGACATTAACATGTTATTCTCAATATCAAGGAATCATTTTTCAGCGCTTAATAATAATTAACCTCTAAAAAACGGGAGAATTTATCATGACGAGGCTTTGCCGAGTGTTGAATTTTCTCGCAGCCGAGACCAGAGGTGCGTTTTTTAGGATTAAGAATTTTAAGATTTCTTAAGATTTTTAGTCGGGATATCTTGGGCTGCGTCGTAGAATGTCAACTGAATCGCGCGAGATAATTCGATTTAAAATCTTAAGATATCTTAAAAATCTTATTCTAAAAAACGCACCTCAGATAACATTCATATTTAAAGACATTAACATGTTATTCTCAATATCAAGGAATCATTTTTCAGCGCTTAATAATAATTAACCTCTTAAAATCAAAGAAATTAAGGTAAAAGTGTATGCAAATTGTTTCTAAAAATAGACTGTCTGATTTCATGATATGTTATCAGACTGGTGATATCAGGTCAATACAGACTTCATTGCATGATAAAGTATTTTTTTCATACAACGTCCCCCATTTCGCGCAGCGTAGAATCATTGGCCTTCAAAGACCTCTTGAATAAGAACAGTCTGCAAATTCTAACATTAAGGTGGGAAGATTCGTTGATTGATTGATTGAATGGAGTTTAACGCCGCTTTTAACATCTTTCAAGTATATTGCGGCGACTGAAGCACCTAACTATGGATTCCTGGTATTTCTCACCAGTACAACTATCACATCCTTTCCTAGCCTCCAGCTAATATCTCACATATGTCTACGATTTTTAACCCATTGGTGAGAGACAAATAGTCGGGAGGAATGATGGCCGCTGTCGGGGATCGAACCCGTGACCTCTGGATTGACAGTCCGACGCGCTACCAACTGCGTTATGACGGCGTCCCGGGAAGTCGCAAAGAAAAATAAATTTAACAAAAATTCACTTTTTTCTATGACATTCGGTGTGACCATACGAGACAATTTGAAGATTTATATTTAGCAAACTAAAGACACACGCGTATGGACACACGGAAGCCGAGACCGGCTAGCTCAGTGATAACACATTGATCTGTCAATCCGGGGCCACGAGTTCGAACTCCAGCTCGGCTACCTCTCATCCAACATTTGACATAAGTCATTGTGGCAAGAGTCACTTGTCTCCAACCAATGGATGAAATGATAAGTACTTGAACTAGCTTGGATGAGCAGGCTGTGACTCGGATGAAAAGATGTGGCTATACTGGTGTGATAAACTACAGGAAACATAGGGTAGGTGCACCAGTCACCGTTACATAACTGCAGTAACTTTGAAGGTGGCTTTAAGGTAGTAGATCCGTAATAGTTCCGCAACGTTTCGGAAAAAATGAACTTTAACAGTGTTAACAGATGTTTCCTAATGATTTTCATTAGGAAACCTCGGTCAACATTTTACAAGATCATAAATTCCGAAATATTGCGGAACTATTACGGGTTCACTACCTTAAACTGAAAATAAATATACAAACGCGGACACAAGGACAGACATGCAGGGAATATCAAATCAACACACGCCGACCTACCACAGAGAATGAAGATGACAAATTACTGAGATGACATAGATTATTGACTATGAAAAAATGGTTAGATAGGTGTATTTTCAAAACTGATCTATCGATGCTATTCATACAGTTAAGTGCGGATATAACGATATTCAAGGGCCATCGCACATTTCCTCGTTATATATGTTCGGAAATCGTTAAGACAGGTACTTATTCTTATTCGAAAAAGGTTATCTAAGACTCGGTCCTAGTTATAATTTCGTTACAAGATGTTTATCGTATTCAATGGCACAATTATGAGTGGTGTTACTTAACATCCTTATTTTGCAACGAGTAATAGGCAAATAGGATTTTCGGTCGAATTATACCTTTTTTTCACCCTCGATCGAGTATTTTTCTTATTCATGAGAGGCACTGTCTCCAATTCAAATGATTTTTCGAACCACATATTCTTTCACAATGTTTACAGTGGTTTCCTAATGAAAATCATTAGGAAACCTCGGTTAACACTGTTAAAGTTCATTACTTCTGAGACGTTGTCGAACTATTCCGTCAATCTCCCTGTGGATATTTTGAAATTTAATTCTTAATAAAAGGATGGAAAATCTGAAAAAAAAAGCTATTACCTCCCCCCCCCCCCCCCCCCCGACATGTTTAAGCATGTTCTACTGAGACAGAAAGATGTCCAGGGGTTTGGCAAATTAGAACAATCCAGTCTTATACATGTAGTCAGAAATCAATGTAAATAATAACATTTATCTTTTAAGGAACAGGCATTTCGTGAGAAAATGGGTTTGATATTAATGCTTGAGGTAATCGACGTCTTTCAATCCGACGAACTTTGTTGCCAGGCTGAAAAAGTGGCTCCTTCGCCCTCAATTTTAAATATTTACAAGATGGCAGCCAAACTAAAGAATACATATCAGTTAAGGCTAACTGCGCTCTTTAGAAAATACTTTTTCAAAGAGCGCATTCCACCTTAACCGATATCAGAAGTTCATGAATCTTCGCTTGTAAAAAAAGGTTATTGATCATATTCTCGATTCCAGACCGGATTTTATATTTAGACAAATTTTTGTTCCATCTTAAGACTTTTTTTAATAAATGAGCCTGTGCGTGAGATTTCTATCAATTTCATCCACACAGTCTGTCCAGAGTCTTCACTATACGTTTAGTAGATATATAAGGTCTCAAAGTATCTGTTACCATCAGGTAACTTTATATTTACGGTATATGGCTGTCAACGCTACCCAATGTTTGTACCTTACGATTATTTCAAATTGTTGGAAATGTCACGCACAAGCTAAAATGTAGCTGCGAATCTTGATGCAGCAGCTCACCGTTAACGACAAAGTTCTCCCCGGAGGGTATTGTCTGGTAGTGGCTGATCAAACATATCTTTCTCCTAAAAAGGATTAATGAAAAAAAATTTGTCGTCTGCTTGGACTATTACACCAATCTGTGCTTTTGTAAATAATAAATAAAGCCATTTCCACATGACACCTCGTTTTGGTGCCTGAATAATTCGCTCGTTGCCATGAGTGTTTTCTCTCTAAAAAAATTCAATCTACTAGAATCTTATCGTCTGCTTTATCTTTAAATTTGAAACTGTCTAAAATAATGTCGTCTGGTAATGGGTTAAACTCATTTGCGGTTTCGTCACGATATGAAGAGTTCATTTACCCTTCTGACATTGTTAATTGGCTAATGTCAGATGTCGTCAAGCTTGCGTAAACGATATGTAAATGTGGTGAATATGGACGGCTGGTTTTCACTTAAAAAGTCATTAAGACTGTCACTTTTTAGGGAAATACTTTCGAACAGCCACCAAATAGTCAATAGATGGTTTAAATGAAATGAAAACAAAGATATAAACAGATCGTAAGTAAATAATGGATAATAAACGACTGAAAAAATAAGTAAATGAATAAATAAATATATCAATAAAGACTGAAAGAAAGAAAGAAAGAAAGAAAGAAAGAAAGAAAGAAAGAAAGAAAGAAAGAACGAAAGAACGAAAGAAAGAACGAAAGAAAAAAAAAGAAAAAAAAGGGAGGAAAGAAAGAGGGAAAGAAATGATGAAAGAAAAAAATAAAGAAAGAAATAAGGAAAGAAAGATGGAAAGAAATGATGAACAAAAAGATAGATTAATAGATGTATAAATAGATAGATAAATAGATAGATAGATAGATAAATAAATAAATAAAGAAAGAAAGAACGAAAGAAAGAAAGAAAGAAAGAAAGAAAGAAAGAAAGAAAGAAAGAACAAAGAAAGAATATCAATATAAAAAGATTAACGATTAAGTTTATTGATAAATTAAAAGATTAATTATGAACAAAATAATTCAAATGAACGATAAGCTTAGCATTTGAAAAAAGTCATTAAAGGGATGACAATGGTTTTCTTTCTTTCTATGGCGATTTTTCAACTTTCTTCTAATGTGGTGGTTATATTGATTTATTGAATGGAGTTTTACGTCGCTTTCAACATTTTTTCAGTTATATCGCGACGGCTGGAGCACCACCAATGGATTGCTGGTGTATCTCTCATCAGTACAACCATCACATCCTTTCATAGATCCCAACTGCTATCTCACATATGTTTACGATTATTAACCCATCGGTGAGAGACAAATAGTCGGAAACGGAATGAGTGCCACCGTCGAGGATCGACCCCGGGACCTCTAGAATGATAGTTCGACGCACTACCAACTGCGCTATGACGGCGGCCGGGGATTATTTTGAAGATGTTGAGATAAAATACTTGAAATCAAACGTTCACAATCATTCAACAATTATTTACTTGAAAATGAATACATAATTAAGCAACTTGTCATCGTAACTGTTGGTGATTATAAAATCATTACATCATCATTTGGCGTCAAAAGTCCCTAACTTCTAGCCGATTAAGCATGAGCTACGATCGTCTGGTAGCAAAAACACGATGTTTTCATGTATATGCACTGTGTGTAAGTTATAACTCCTCTGCTTAACACCAATAAGGAAATGTTAAAAAGTATTGTAGAAAGGATTGAGATAAAGACGGAAATTGCTTAAAACAAGCGATTTCTTCTTTTTGCTCAAAGTTTCAGTGCACGAAAAAGTCCGGTTTGTGGGCAATCAGTTACACAATCTTTTTCAAAGTTTTCCTAAAAGCGAATAACGGATCATAAATTATCACACAATAGAGCCATTTGTGAAGATCTGTAGGAAAAGTCAGAACCAAACCCTCTTGTGTGATCCAACCAGACAATTCCCTCGTGGTAAGGGTTTCCAGTCTCACTTTGAAAGTACAGACCGTTTAGGTTTGTGTGACTGCAGTAGTTGAACCACCAACCGCCCATTTGGTCATCAGCACAATTACAACTCGGACACCCATCATTATCTTGGTCAAACGTAGAAAACTTGCTGGCATTCTGATATAGGAGAGAGTCTATCAGATCACTGGATCCGGAATATCCACCCATGTAAATCCGATATCCATCTTCTGGCCCTGCTACCTTAAACCAGCCATACGACGCAGTGTGTGTGCTAGAAGTTGTCGACACCGTAACCTTAAGGGCACATACACGATCAAATGTCAGTAGATGGATATATTGTAGCCCGAGCCAGTATTCATGCCATGGACTCCCGAACCCCGCCTCATACTTGGTCCAGTTCTGTAGAAATGACAGTGATCCATTTATACGTTTTTGAAAGACGGTCCAGTGATTCTGACAATATGTCTGATAGTAATGACCTTGAACT
The DNA here is from genome assembly GCA_948146395.1 of Fragum whitleyi. Taxonomy (NCBI): domain Eukaryota; kingdom Metazoa; phylum Mollusca; class Bivalvia; order Cardiida; family Cardiidae; genus Fragum; species Fragum whitleyi. The sequence goes on from OX411553.1 coordinate 57,787,313, forward strand.
ACCAAGCCATATACTCCATCCACTGGTGTGTAAGTCGTACAGTCAACTGTGGCTGCATTACCGCTGGGTGTCGTAGTATCAGAAGTAGTCGTGACACTAGCAGAACTTGGTGTCACACTGGTAGAGCTTGGTGTCACAATGGTAGAATCGGATGTCATACTAGCAGAACTGGGTGTTACAGTACTCGAACTGGGGGTCACAGTACCAGAACTGGATGTCAAACTAACAGGAGGAGGGGTTACACTAGCAGGAGCAGGTGTCACGCTAGCAGAACTTGTTGTGACACTAGCAGAACTGGGTGTCACACTAGTAGAAATTGGTGTCACACTAGTAAATACCGAGGATGAAGGTGTTACCGAGGTTGTTGAAGCCGCTGTTTCATTCAGTTCTAATATGTCCAGCAGAGAAGCATAAAATAAGTTGGTAGTCGATACTACAACAGTAAAATGTTCAGCATTATCTATAGCATTGTTACAATAACAGTTTTCATTCGTATTATCACTTCTAAAGTAGAAAGATTCCCCAGACATACCAAAACACAGAAAAGCACAATCTGTAATGGACCTTGCTGTGTGTATGGATTCCAAAATGGTACGATTCATACTCTCCATAATGACTATATTCAAATGTCCAAAGTTGAAATGCTTTCCAGCACAAAAATTGTCAGTTTTCACACACACCATCAAAACAATCAAGGCCATAAAAATGATTGATTTAGATTCCATCTTTACTTTTCTTTAATCAACAATAATCTATGGTAACAAACATAGGCAAATGCATAAAATATAACAACCTATACCAAGAATTGTCGGTTGGCCGTTTAAAAACTAATCATAAGGAAAAATACGGTTCAATTTTAATTTCAATTCTGAGAAAATAAATATCGGTCCTTTCAACTTATATGACTTTCAATTCCATGCGATAACAATTTAATTTTAATTGGATACATTTATTGAAACCCAAAACGGAAGGTCAAATTGCGCAATTAATAAGTGAATAAAGAAATAATTTCATTTCTGCTTTCATTGATTGGAAATATATTGCAAATGCTGAAAGTCCAATTAAAATGTTTAAATTGGAATTTTTGATAATTGTCTGTCATACTTTTATCTTATTCCAAAACACATTGATCATTTCATGCCTTGAATTGAAATTAAAATTAAATTTGAAAACCCTTCGAACCCAGTTTTTTTTTCAAAGTATGTCACCTCCTCACACTAACATCGCCCATTCGTAACACCACTCGGCCAATCTCACGATCAAAATCGGATGTACATAGACGGACTATTTTTAAAAATTACGGGAAAACCTTGGAAAAACTCGATGACGTCAGTTAAAATGGCGTTAGCCCTCGAAACTGTGAATGAAAACATTCGACGTCGCCAACGCTACTCGTTTAAGTACTGACGCGAAACCATCGTATCCTAATTTAAATATCTTTAGGTTCTTAAATAACGGCTGAAAAATCTTAATTTTTGAGAATGATTCGTCATTCTCAAAAATTTAAGATTTTTCAGCCATTATTTACTGTAAAAGATATGAATCTACAGTGCTAGTTTTTCTTACACTGTTTCCGCCTATCAAAATGCACGATTTTGTTACATACCCATCCGCCTTACATACATCCGAGGTCTGTTGCAGTTTACGAAAATGGCCGAGTGATGTTCCGAATGTAACATCGCCCTGACTTCTACGTAAACTGGAAACCACCTCGGACCTAAGTGTAGTAATTTTATTTTTTTTTTTTTATCTAATTCGGCTATTGGCGGTACTTTGGTCAATACTCTTGAAGAAAAAACGGATTTCTTTTATGTTTTCTGAACGTCTATGGAGATATATTTCGTATTCTATCATTTTATGATTAATATATCCAGTTTTAATCTTGATCGTAGATTTTGTTATATCCTACGTCATCTATAACTTTGATTATATTGACATTCCAGTTTAAGATGACATTGAGTAAAAAAAAATCAACGAAATATTAAAGCTGGGCATAACATAAATTGCTCAATTCGTAAAAACTATGTGGATTCTATGATATAATTTGTGTAACCATTAAAGCATGATAAAATTCTATCAATGCGGATTCTTATATTATGGTTGCTGTTTGAAGTATTAAATGTGACTGGGCTTGCTGCGATGTATTTACCGTTAATTTCTTCGATTTTGTCCGATTAATGAACGGATAACAGCGTGTGAGTTTCATTCTTTCTTAACGAGTACATGGGTATCGATTCGATTGCTACTTCTCGCTAAACTTAGTATGAATTCAGGGGTTTAGGGGGAGAGGGGCATAGATGTTATGGACTGTCATTATACTTTTCTCATATTGCCACTTTTCGCTATACATATCGCCATTGAGCCTGTGCGTGCATTTTTTTACAATTTCATACATGTATAAAGCGAGACCAAGACATGGAGCAGCTGAGATAACGACTAAATACAATATAGTTAGAGGGTATTGAATGAGTGGTCATTAAATACCGATTTTATTAAACGAGTCAAATACTATTCAGAACTTGTACACAAATGTGAATTCCAAATAAAATAGGATACTTTCTACAAATTAATTTATCATGTGTAGAAAGGTATGCAATCAAATGGAGACTATGTAAAAAGAATAAATAATGACGTCGCATTTACAGTTCTTGCTTCCCCGCACGTAGTCTTAGACTATTCACTTCCGAGTCGTTATATTACTTGCATATTCGAAAATTTCAAATTTTATTACACAGATATTGAATTAAATGCATGTATAATTATATTTTGATTGTCAACTTTTTTTTTTTATTTTAAAGTCTTATAACCCTAATTTCCGAAATTCTGGATCAACCCTCGTAAACAGATTAAAACGAGCTTTAATCTGTTTAAGTTGATGAGTTTAATAAATTCGGTATTCTAGAAGCCCAAATTTGATATTCTATATATGATATGACCTTAACTTTTGATATAAATCGAGAAATTCCAGAAATTCATCGATTCAATTTAGTCCGCGAAATATATAACGCCGTTTGCGCAATGACGTCAGCAAATGCATGATGGCGCCCTTTTTACATAAAACGTTGGTCTACGGTTTTAGCTCATTTGCAAAGAGAAATGAGACTCGTGTAATATAAAAAATATTCAACAGGCTTATTTATGGCGTGTAATCGGTTGCAAAATTATATGAAAAAATAATTGTTCTATAATACGAATATTTATTCCAAAAATAAATAAATTATGGTAAAAAAATAGATATATTCAATAAATTTAATTATTTGTTCTATAGTTATTTATAACTATTCAATAATGATAAATATTTATTCTATAATTATGATTATTTTTTTAAAAAAATAAAAAAAATTATTCAATAATTAAAATATTTATTCTATAATTGTAAATATTTGTTGTATAATGAAAAAAATATTTATTGTATAATTTAAAATATTTATTGTATAATCTAAAATATTTGTTTAAAGATTGAACATAAATAATAATTTCTATAATTTAAAATAATTTATTCGATGCCTCACACAAAATATTTATTCAATAATTAGCATTCTGGGAAGGCAGTGGCTAGCCATAGACTGGGAACATGATCGACTTTCTCGATAGACTGGCAAATCTCCCCAATCTACGTTACTGTCAAGGAAGATTTTAATAGGCTCAGTTACAGGTTACGAAGTTGACTGTGTAAATACTTTCAAAGAGTGAAAGATGATGAAATTTATCTACCCTTCAATTAAGTTTAACTGATTTATTGATTTTCGGCGGTACTCCCCTTTGGCTGGCCAGCTGTTAAGAAAAATCAGTTTGGCGAAATCGTATAGCTTAAAACTGTTCCTAAATGAAAGTCATTTTGAGGAAATACATACGACAGTCCTTTAGTCGCGAGAGACAATGTGATGAATTGAACAAGAGGACCATAATGATCCTTTATCGCTCACCTTCATCTTTAAGACTCCCAATTTAGCAAAATTAAATGCTTTAAAAATCATTAAATAATCATTAAAATCTTTAAAGAAAGACATTGTTCTGTTCCCATGATCCTTGCATAAGTTTCAAGCCTCTTCTAAACAAGTGTGTGTGTGTGGGGGGGGGGGGGGGAGGGGGAATTCAAACTTTAACCAGATTACCTTATTGAAATACTGATAACCTCTAGAGTTGATAAAGAGAATAAAGGCTATTTTTTCTGTATCATTATGACTATATACGCGGTATACATTCTGACCAGATTTTATGAAAATTGGGCCATATGTGTGGCCTCTAGAGTGAAAACAAGAAAATTGTCATTAAGGCTCCTTTTCACGTGATATGACATGGATCCTTCCCATTTTCAATAGGGTCCATTCTTGTGACCTGACCAATATTTTGACCAACGTCATAAAAATTGGGCCATAATTATGCCTTCAAGAGTGTAAACAAGAATTTTTTTATTAAGACCCCTTTCCCCGTGATATGACATGGATTCTCCCAATTTTCAATTAGGTTCATTCTTGTGACCTGACCATTATTCTGACCAACGTTCATTAAGATTGGGTCATAAATATGGCTTCTAGAGTGTAAACAAGAAAATTGTCAACAAGGCCCCATTCATTGGTCACAAAAGCTCACCTTTCCTTAAAAAGACTTTCGTTTAAGGAAAAAGTTTTAAGATATACGATTTCGCCAAACTGATTTCTGGTTCTTAACAGCTGGCCAGCCAAGGGGAGTACCGCCGAAAATCAATAAATCGGTTAAATTTAATTGAAGGGAAGATGAATTTCGTCGGTTTTTCACTCTTTGAAAGTATTTACACAGTCAACTTCGTAATTGAGCCTGTTAAAATCTTCCGGGAAGTAACGTAGATTGGGGAGATTTGCCAGTCTATCGTGAAAGTCGATCATGTTCCCATACTATGGTTAGCCACTTCCTTCCCAGAATGCTAATTATTGAATAAATATTTTGTGTGGGGCATTGAATAAATTATTATTTAAATTATAGAAATTATTATTTATGTTCAATCTTTGAACAAATATTTTAGATTATACAATAAATATTTTAAATTATACAATAAATATTTTTTTCATTATACAACAAATATTTATAATCATAGAATAAATTTTTTGATTATCGAATAAATTATTTATTTTTAAAAAAAAATAATAATCGTAATTATAGAATAAATATTTATCATTATTGAATGAATATAAATAACAATAGAAAAAATAATTTAATTTATTGAATATATATATTTTTTTGCCATAAATTATTTATTTTTGGAATAAATATTCGTATTATAGAACAATTATTGTTTTCATATAATTTTGCAACCGATTACACGCCATACTTATTTCACTCCCGCGACGTAGGTTATATTATAGATATCACGACACTGGATTGCCGAGGGTGAACCAATGAAGTTCGTTCAATACCTTATTTATCTACAGAGCACGTTGTAAAGACTCTGGCAAGGTTGTGCGGATGCACAAGCTGGCCAGAGACTTTGCTATGCGCAGTTGTAGTTTTAAGCTCGGCTTTTATTTATTCAATTAAGGTTTGTCGTTTGCGATGGCGCTGTTGTTGGTGTAGGCGTTGGCGAAAGCGTGACAAACTTTAACCATGGTCATATTCATTATGTTTTTATCCCCCGCCGTTTTCGGCGAGGGGATATAGTAATGGTCTCCGCCCAGCATTCCGTCATTCCGTCATTCCGAGGTTCCGTCACTAAACTTGTCCGGAGCATATCTCCTAAAGAATAATAGCTATCAACTTGAAACTTTATGGGTGGATAGATCTCATGAAGGAGAAGTGCAGTGCACAGGAGCTACAACTCTTGCTTGCATAATTTTGGAGTTATTGCCTTTTTTTAATTTTTAATACTTAGATTTTGTCCGGAGCATATCTCTCAAAGTATAATAGCTATCAACTTGAAACTTTATGGATGGATAGATGTAATGAAGGAGAAGTGCAATGCACAAAAACTACAACTCTTGCTTGCTTAATTTTGGAGTTATTGCCCTTTGTTATTTTTTATACATAAATTTTGTCCGGATCATAACTCCTAAAGTATAATAGCTATTAACTTGAAACTTTATGGATACATAGATCTCACAAAGGAGAAGTGCAGTGCAAGAAGCTATAACTCTTGCTTGCATAATTTTTGAGTTATTGCCCTTTGCTACTTTTGATACTTAGATTTTTTTCCGGAGCAAATCTCCTAAAGTATAACAGCTGTCAAGTTGAAACTTTATGGATGGATAGATCTTATGAAGGAGATTGCAGTGCTCAAGAACTACAACTCTTGCTTGCATAATTTTGGAGTTATTGCCCTTTGTTATTTTTAATACTAAGATTTTGTCCGGAGCATATCTCCTGAAGTATAATAGCTATCAACTTGAAACTTTATGGGTGGATAGACCTTATGGAGATGAAGTGCAGTGCACAAGAACTACAACTCTTGCTTGCATATTTTTGAGTTATTGCCCTTTGTTACTTTTTATACTTAGATTTTGTCCGGAGCATATCTCCTAAAGTATAACAGCTATCAACTTGAAACTTTATGGGTGAATAGAACTCACAGAGGAGAAGTTCAATGCATAATAGCTCCAACTCTTTCTTGAATAATTTTGGAGTTATTGCCCTTTGTTATTTTTGACACTTTGATTTTGTAGTGGGTTAATTTCTTAAAGTTCAAAAGAATCCTTTACATATTAGGCTTCAGTTTTACGATCAAGCTTTTGCGGCGGGGGATGGCCATGTCCGACATGGCTCTTGTTAAAATGATAACAAAATCTTTACTCAAAGAAGTTAGCACAATGAGTTTTCTCCGTACCAACAATACAATGGTGAACTATACGTGTTTACAATCACAAGAGCTACCTTGACTATCGAGGTGAAATTTCTGAAAGCATTTTTGTAAAAGTTATTCCCTTTTTTGACTTAAACGTATATGCATTATCGAGCACCTGCAGCTGAGTATTGGAACGAAATGGTGGTGCTCTTGTTTTGAAAATATCATACACAGACTTTTACATGTATGTCATTCGTTTACGTCATTCAACGGGTATAATTAGCAGCATTTTTGGGCCAATAAAAGCACTATTCGGTTAATATATTTTTCTATGTTTTATTTGGGAAATCCTGTTTGGTTAATTTCAAATATCTTTACACCGATTTTAACAATATTTCTGATAAACCATTTTAAATTTAATTCAATTTTGTAGTTTTAGCATTTCTATATATTCTAAGCCTTTGCTCTGAGTATCTTGCCAAAGGGCAAATGGCTTCTCATCTGACCATCGATTTGGTCAAGACTCGAACCCGGAGGATTCGACACTTCTTATAATCTGAGTCCACCGTCTGAACCATTAAGCCATGCAGGACATCGATAATCATGATAGGCAAATTCGATATCAGACGACAATATTTTAGACAGGTACAATTTCAAAAAAAAGTTGCAGACGGCACATTGAATGGACGAAAAATCTTTGTTGTTGTTGATTAAAATGGCGGATGACTTTGCTATCGACCATTAACAAATTATAATGGTAAGATGACGAGGGTATAAAGCTGTTCCTAAAAATATGTATTTTGAAAGTTGCAATCGTAATCTTTTTCAAGATGTATACACAGTTATGAGTTTTTGATCATCAGCTGATAAATTTTGGCAAAATTACTGGGTTTTATAACGATTTCTTTAATGTTTTTTCGGCGATTCATTGTGCCAAAAAGGTAGATTATCACTTGATGATCTCACTGCAAAACGAGCAAAATAACCTAAAAATAAACCATGTTTTCGTTCATTTCATCTTATTTCACGTTATCTAACCTTAGCCCCCCCCCCTTCCCCCAAAAAATAAATAAATAAAAAAAAAGATAAAAAAAAAAAATAAAAAAAATGACGCCGTTTCATTGCCTATTGATCGCGCACTAAAGAAATAAAATAATCATTTGCTTTTCGTGTGATTTAGATAAGTATTTAATTTCGTGAACAACAAATGTTAACGTTATATTTTCACTGCGCTGGAAATAATATAAATTTAGTTACTTCACTCACGAAAGATGTATCAATCCTACACGGAAACAAACAAGTATCCTCTATGTTTCTTAAGTTCTGGCTTTTTAAAGTCACCATCGAAGTCTTATCTCAGCTTTAGTTACTTTGGTTTTGATCGCTCACTTATGAATTATAATAATAAAATAACGAGGTTTAAACGTTATATCTAAAGTTCTGGCTTTTTAAAGTCGTCGTCATAGTCTACCAGGTTAATCTTGTTGGCCTCTTCATATGGTGACACTTGGTGTTGTCTCAACACAGGCTTTAACGTGTACTGCAGTCTCTGAATAATTGAATGAAACATTACATAACCAGATATGTAACATCTTTTACGTGGAATCGAAAAAACAAGATGTGTTTGTGAAACACGAATGCCCCCGTAACGGCATTTTTTTTCCAAAGTTGGACCTTGACAGATGACCTTGACCTTATCACATGACATTGACTTTGGTACCAGCAAATGCGGATTATTGAGATCTATCATCATGCCAAATATTAGCTTTGTATCTTGAATAGGCTTGAAAATATTGGCAAGGTTAAGTTTTCGGGTTAAGTTTTTTCAAAGTTTGACCTTGACAGATGACCTTGACCTTGTCACATGACCTTGACTTTGGTACCAGCGGATGCGGATCATTGAGATCTATCATCATGCCAAATATTAGCTTTGTATCTTGAATAGGCTTGAAGATATTGGCAAGGTAAAGTTTTCGGACAGACGGACGGACAGATAGACGGACAGACAGACGGACGGACGGACAGACGGACAGACAGACAGACGGACATGAGTAAAACAATATGCCCCCGATCTCTCGATACGGGGGCATAAAAAATATATCTCTAAAATGTCCATATTCATTAGAATACCTCGGTTAATACGGTTAAAGTTCATTACTCCGGAAACATTGTGGAACAATTATGGGTCCATTACCTGAAGATGTTTATTTGTGTAAACGATTAAAATGGAAATTGCCTTATCTAAGTTGTTAGAATTTGTAGCCAGATCCCTTTGCTGATAACATATTGAAATATATTTAATAACATTTGAAATTGCGAAAAAAAAATGCAATAAAGATATTATTTTACAACAACAAAATATCATTTCCACACCGATTACTTATTTTGAAACACTTTTATCTTTTTTGTTTTATAGTAAAATATGAAAAGGCCTAGCCATAATTAGACAAAATTAGTAATATCTTAACAAACTATTGTAATAGTTTAAAAATTAATTAATGCATTCGAAACATAAACCCCTATGTCCCCTATGTCCACTGGTTTGAATAACAGAAGAATCTTAAAGATTTTCGCATAGAAAAAGGTTATACCAAAGCGGAGCCAAAATAAAACGCAATTGCCAATATTTTGTTGTCAGACTTTTACGGGAATTGAAATGAATAATATCAAATCTCCATGTGTTATGGTTTGACAAGAGAAAACGCAACCCAATTCAGAAATGATGAATAATAAAACATATACAAACCTGTTTAAATGTTCCCTCGGCTCTCCAAATTTCATAGACAGCAACAATTGGGATCCAGATAATGGAAACAATCGCCATCATCCAGCCAATCGCTATTGACCAATCAGGAAACGCGTATGTCACGGACTTCCGCTCGTACTTCAACTTGTCATATGACAGAACTCCGGCAACGAATAGACCCTGTGGTTTAAGATAGCTTTGGGATATACTTTTTGTCCCTATATTTTAAATAGTCAATGAATTTAAAATATATGATCAATATTATCAACACCAATGCAAAATTACATTTTATGCCAAATTGACAAAAGAATGGAATACTCGCCTTGAATGTGGTTGCTAGTAACATAAAAAACCCAATGTGACATCCAAAACGATTTCGTAAAAGAAAGCTTATCAAGGAATGAAAAAACGAAAAAGAGGAAAGAAAATTCTATGAAACCAGTTGAATAAATATTTCGTCAAAATGCAGTTTTCGGGGAAAAAGAATAAATCATATCAATATTAAATATAATGTTTAATTTAATCCCATGGAGATAATTTTGGAGAAAGGATTAACAGAAAAAAACTTTACCATTATAAAAAGCGGCGTGATAACTGCCCAGCATACTTTAATGAATCGGAACACTCTAAACCCGTACATTAGTTCTAGGTTTCTATAGTAACGGTTAATACCTGAAATATGATATGGAAATGATTGATTAGAATTAACAGAATTTGTGGAAATTTTTCTTATATAATTTTTAAACATGAACATAAGGTTGTAAAATTGATTTAGGATGGCCAAAAAAAAGAAACAGAAATAGGTATACAAAAGCCTTAATATTTTGTTATTTAGTCGTGCATGTACAAACTAATTAAATAATGCATCAAATTGGCGTGTTTTTTATCCGATGAAATTTGCATATCTATATGCCTATGTATTTCTTTAATATCGAAGTTTATAAATTATTCATTTAAATGGATACATCTGTCTTTAAAATACTTTAAACTCTAGATATTTATTGATATGCATGCATAGAATTAAGGAAGTTGTGAGTAGTAAAGAATTTTTTGTTCAAGTCAATCTTATAAATTAAACATAAGAATAACATTACTGGCATAAATCGTATGCTAGATACTATAATATATTCCTTTCAATCCATCAATCGATGAATGAAAACAATCTCCTTCCTCAAGAAAATAAATATTTCCCCCAAAAAATCAGAAAAACAAACTTTCTTCAGAACACAAACTGCATTAAACAATGTTTATACCACTATTCTAAAAAAAAGGCAATTTTGACAGACTCAACTTGTTCTTCAGATGTCACTTTTCCATCTTCTATCAAAAATTATTAAAATGTTCTTTTTTTGTTTTTTGTTTATTTGAAAAGTTGAAATTATAATATAATTATATGTTTAACAGTTTTTGTTTTACAGCAAAGTTTCGAACTTGTTTCTGACTCATATGTATCTCATGCAACATGAATCACAGTGAATCAGACAACCGTTATGGACAAAATATGTTCGAAAACGAGGAAATAAAAATCAAATGCATTTTGCTTCTTTAAAAGTCCCGATAAGTTTTTTTTTTTTTAAAAATATTTGCTTTTGTACATCCTGACAAAAACAACATATAAATATAAAAAATATCGTCTTTGGTAAATATGTAAGATTCGTTCATATTTTGTCTGTTAAATTACACAAATACATCAAACGCCATGTCATTTTCGAAAAAAATCAACCCAAACACAATTTTCCAAAAACATATATGTCTTAAGAAAATATTACTAGATTCTAGAATAGCTTGGAGAAAACGGATGTTTGTTAAAGTCTGAAGAAGAAAATCTCTGAACCAATTGAAATTTTGTTCGCCAAAGAATCTCTAAAACGAAGATTGCAACATTACAATTTCAGACAGGCGTTTGTGTAGTAGTAATTGTACCGATTGTTTGTTTCACTGTTCTGATCCAATGTTACACTAGTTCATACCGTAAACATAAGAGATGACGATCATTTCTATGAAGGCTATAGCGAAAATGGTTCGGCTCACAGAGAAGTAGTCGAACAACTGAAAAACGTACATCCCTCCCTAGGGGGAAGAAATGGATGGATTAATTCTGAGCCAGCGTGTGTCAAATAATTATGATTTTTTTCTGATACATAATTTTCCCGAAAATTTCTATTAACTTGAATAATACTTTTTGAAGTGTCTTCGGATCTCTCTTTGTCATATCCAAATGGCAGTGGGATTCGCGATCTGAAGATTTTCAATTTGGACTTAATATTCATATACTGAATTTCTTTCAGGTCATTTTATAACAATTTTCGACAGCACGTGGCTCAGTTTTAAAAGATGCCCATTACACACTTTTAACTCTCGCTAATGCACCCAATATGTTTTTATTGTATATTTTTTATTCCTTTGTCATAAATGTGATGTAAAAAATAACTTGAAATATAAAAACAAAAATTACAAACTTATATTTTGATTGGAGACCTTTTAACTAAAAGTGCCACATCACTATTAAAGATCAAATGATTTTACACGATTTTGAAAGCTAACGAAAATTTAAAAAAAAATATCATTGTCAAATGAAATTTTTCCCAAACTTTTAAAAGTCTGATGTATCATTAACAAACTACTTTAACTAAGTAAAAATGTGTGACATTAAGCAGATTCTTACCTCGCAGACCATAGATAGACCAACAAGAAATGATACCACACAAACAACGCCAATAAGGACCTCCCGTCTGTACCCAACACGGAATGTACGCGGATAGAGATCCATTAGAAACGCTACCATACCCTCAACGCCTACAAACTGAAGTAAAACTATGTTTAAAACAGAATTTACCTTATTTTTCACACTTGTCATAATCCTATAGCTATAGAACTATAGAATATATTAAATCAGAAAATGGTAAAAAAAAAGCTTTGGAAGACATTGCTCAGCGTATAGTTTTAAGAAGTAACGTTTTTTGATTGCTCGTCCTTGGATCGAACAAAAAACTACCTGTACTAGTTTAATTAAGATAAATATAATACGTACTAAGTGTTTTTGTATGAAAAAAAACTAACGAGGTTGGGGGAATTAATAATTATCTAGGCTCTGCCGAGACAATTATCAATTTCCACAACCGACTTAGATATTTTTTTCAAACAAAACACTAAGTATGTATTATATTTATCTTATAACCTCTTTTTGGTTTGATTTCATTGATGTTTTTCACAGAAATTCCAGCTCTAAAAATAGCCGCATTATGTCATTGTTTAAAAAAAGCCATATGATATCATAAAAAAAAATCATATGGGATGTTATCACACGGATATTTGTATAGTTATAAGATAAAAAGAGCATTCATGGATAATTCAATACTTGATATTTAATTCGTTTTTTACATAGTATAAAACCTATCATTCCTTTTCTATGGAAGCTACTCACATTAGATAATTACGGACTTTGTTATGATGAGATCATAAATTAAAACTCTCATAATGAAGGAAGACACATTGACAACTGGAAGGACACTCAGAGTAGTTAGCATGTACTGATTGGAAAACTAAGCTACCTTTCATGTCTTGGTCGGCCGCTGTTGTCTTATCAAGCAGTCCATATGCCTTTTTATTGCAAAAAGAACAAGGAAGTTTGTTTTATATTATGAAAATATCATAGGGTCTATGCGCGCCATATTGTGGTCTTCAGTGACCCCCATGACTCCTTGATTAGGAATTAATAAAGTATTTCCTGTCAATTTGGTATTACATATAAGCTCTAAGTTTTTAAAACCTTACTTGACTGTCGAGACCAACCAGGATGAGCATCAGAAAGAATATAATAGACCACATTGGTGCAACAGGCATTTGAGCAACGGCTTCTGGATACGCAATGAACGCCAATCCGGGTCCTACAAATATATAAAAACAGATAATTGTGACAGGTTTTATTCAATATATGCTTTACAATGTAATTAAAGAATAATTAATAATAAACATCGTATGTACTCATCGAAATTTTGAACAAATGTCGACTGAATACCTGATTCTGCTACATCAGCGATGGACACGCCTTGTTTTTGTGCCATGAACCCAAGGACGGAGAATATCACAAACCCACACAACAAACTGGTAAAACTGTTCATGAACGCGAACATCACACAGTCTCTGGAAACAAGAGAGACGAAGAATCGCACATTATATAATGGGCTTTTCAGCTTCATCATTTCATCAATTTTAATTGGCAAATGACTCAAAGAATACCCTCTCTTTTTATAGATCTATCAATAACAAAGAGGAAGCCAATATATTCTCATTCTAAATTGCAAAGCCCCAATTTGTTTTAAGATCTTAGATATATTTATATATCTGTATATCATATTGTGTTTTAAATTCAATCATCAAGTTAAAAAGGAATGGAAAAAAGTTACCATGTACTCGTATACGAATTTTATTGTGAAAATATTATGTTTACAAAAACAAAAATATTTTTTTCTTGTATCCATTGGTACTTTTAAGCAATTTATCTTTAATTCAATTTTAAGTAAATGTAGAGCGCAAGTAAATACCTGAATGAGTTGTGGTTGAACTTGTTATAACTTCCCAAAGCTATAAGAATTCCGGAAGACAAAGAATAGGAATAAAACACCTGGTTACCAGCGTCCGCCCAGACCTTCATGAAATAAATAAGCGATAAGCACTAAGTCACAACTTATAAATGTCAGAAAAAGAAAAAGGATATCGTTAAAGATATCCTTAAAGAGTAAGTCTAAGTGAAGTCCAGAATATTTAAAGATGCCCGACACGCAAAGTTTCAAAATTGCATAATTCTTTTTGACTAGAATCCTCAAGCAAACATATAATATATCATTCTCTCAAAAAATGTACCGGTGCAATGTCGCCAGAGTAATGTATGCTTAGCAAAAAAAAGAAACAGGTAACACTCACATGAAGAAATCAGCCCTGGATGTCTCTAAAAGTAAGTTTTTGTTGATGGTTTTAGGACCAATGAGTCGATTTAAAAAATCAAAGTATGATAGAAAATATTTTTGCAATGTTTAAGTATCGATTTTCGAAAATTTCGTGATTGAAATCGCTTCTATGCCGTGTGTGAAGCGCCACTTGGTGGAATATCCATGATTGTCTTGCAGTCATCGTTCCTCGCATAGATTGAATGACAAACTCCGCCATTTGTAACAAACCGTCTGTGTGACATCACTCAAGGCCTATCTCATCTTGACCGACTTCTCCAGTCTTTGCGAACAAATTTGTTTGATAATATTGGTTTAAACGTCACTTTCAATAGTTTTTCAGTGTCAATTAAACGGCTGATTAGCAAAACCGCCGGCGTCATTAACAGACATGCAAGCTTTACGCCTATCCGCAGTCTGATTTCTGTCTTTTTTCGATAGCTCAATAAAATTGTGCAAACATTTTTTTGTAGGTTGAGGATATGTTTGATTAAGTAACAAAAGGAACCAAAATGAGCTTAGGGTAGCTCAGCACGAGTATGTGGCAAAGGCCGGAGGTGACAGACGCATTACCTCGGTCGAGGTGCATCGCGCAGTCTTAAGTCTGTGTTTTCTCTAAAGTTAGCAAGATTAACACATGTCAAAAAAGTTATCACACAATCAATGAAGATTACCACATGTCGATTAAGTTATCACACAGTCAATGAAAGCCACCCAAAACATCCCAAGAAGTATGTAAAGTTTATTTTTGCTATGTATAAAAAAAACGCCTACAAGTCAAGTATTCCAATTTTTTTTATGGATTACCTAATGGGCGAAAACGAGATGCCTGTCGAATATCGACATTTCCAATTTTATTGTTATAGATATTTTCATAGATGGGCGACGAGCACTTCGCTTGAAAGAGCTGTAGTGACGACTTAAAAGTTACCCTCCGAATTGTTGTTTTTCTCATGTGCCTGACCATATTTTTTGCAGTTAAATGTTTTAATATTTGAGACCGAGGTCAAGGGACTGGCCAAACGATCCCATTTTTGCTATCTTTGGAAAATGTTACCAAACGACTATGTTAACTTATGATTATTGCTACAGTTTGAATTAGTCAGATGGAGGGTAATAAAAGAGCACCGCCTACGGGTGTCTATGTTCTGCTGTTGGATGTAGGGTAGTTGGGGAAAAATGGAAGTCGAAAACGAGAATATTTGCACAAATTCGTCTTCCCCTTTATAGCATAGACTTCTTTACTAGTTTTCTATAGTGAGCATGTATACTAAAGTTTAATCAGATGGCTTTAGAAATACTATATATACCGAAATATCAAATATTTCGCTGGACGACGACGACGCCAAGGCTATAGCAATACCTCGAGTTTTCTTCGAAAACAGCAGAGCTGATAAAATGACAACGAAAAAAATATGTTGTCTTACTTTTCTGTTGCTAATTAATAACAAAATAACTCACGTACCTGA
Organism: Fragum whitleyi; assembly: GCA_948146395.1. Classification (NCBI taxonomy): domain Eukaryota; kingdom Metazoa; phylum Mollusca; class Bivalvia; order Cardiida; family Cardiidae; genus Fragum; species Fragum whitleyi. Next base: position 57,803,225 of record OX411553.1, read on the forward strand.
ACATCTAATAGTTTACTGAAGTCTGGCATAAGATAAAACTTGATGCCGTCACCCGAACCCTCTAGAGTTAGTCCACGGATAAGTAAGATTATCATCAATATGTAGGGGGATGTTACAGTGAAATACATTATCTGAAATAAAAATAACGATCCGTTCTGCGTCTTAATGATTCTGAAAACTTTCTTTGATGAATACAGAAATCAAACTATTAGCATCAAGTTGTATCAAAGATGACCATTGGTTAAAATTTTACCGGAACTAATTTTTGACCAATTAGGTTTGTTGTTTCAATGAAACCTAATTGGTTGAAAATAACCTCCGGTCTATTTTTAACCAATGATTATCTTTAAACAACCGAGGCTTAAAATCAATAATCATGATATACATGTACTTTACGTCGTTACACAATAGAGAAAATCTTAACAGTTAAAGGCTATCTAGCCTTACCTTGGTCATATAAATCAGCTTTTCTAACCAAGATTTTGTGCTTACATTTGCGTCTAATTTAGTTCGCAAAATAAGAAACGTTGCTATAGTTCACCAGTTGCCGCCACCATAGCGCAGTTGGTTAGGCATAAGACTTCCAATCTGGAAGTCGTGGGTTCGATCCCCTGTGGCGGCAAATATCCTTTCCGACGTTTGTCTATCACCAATGGGTAGATAATCGTAAACCTATGTGAGATAGCAGTCGGAGGCTAGGAAAGGGTGTAATGGTAGTACAGGTGAAAGAAATACAAGGACTCTATTGTTAGGTGTTCCGGTCGCCGCGATATAACTGCGAAATTGTTGAAAGCGGCGTAAAACCCATTCAAACAAAAGTTCACCAGTTACAAACAACAACATCACCCATTCGAAAATCAATGATATCGGAAATATATACATAACCAAATGCAAAATCTAGACGATTTACTTTGAGCTTTTGTAATGAATTTTCCACACGAAAGACAATTTACCTTGCTGGAACCCTTTATGCCTTTCCATATACAGAAATAGACAAGAAGCCATGCCAGTAATAGACAAAGACAGAGATCCCATTTTATGTTGCCGGGAACATGAACGCCTTCTGATATAGCCAGTACCTTGCGTCTGTAAAAGATTAAATATCAAATTACAACCTGTCAAATAATGATATTTAATTATAAAAATGAGCATGTGCGTGATATTTCCCATAGTTCAATGATTTTGGATAGCGCTCGGACTTTTCAGTAAACTCCGTACCTCGGACGTAAGTGTAGTAATTTTATGTCATTTTATAGCTTATTCGGCTTCTGATGGTACTTTGGTAAATACGCTTGAAGAATGTCTTGTAGAACAAACTCCTCATATGCTTTCCGATCGTCTGTTGAAATATTTTTGGCATGTTATAACTTTAAAACAAAAGCGCAATTAAACACTATATTCCCAATTCTAACCTTACGTTGATTTTGTTTTTCGCAACGCCATCTTCAGTTATGTTTGTGTTGTCATATAAACCCTGGTGCGATATGACGCGTTTTCATGGCCGCGTCCTTATTATTTTCAAGGTCTATTCCGTAGAATCGCCGGGAGTTCCCGATTGTAGTTCAATGCTTGAGTGAAGCCGACCAATGAGCAGGCAAGACAATAACACATCTATCGATAAGTTGTTCGTAGTCACTCTAAAATCTAATCCACCTACAAAGGGAATTGTGAAGACTCTGGTTAGACTGTTCGGATGCACAATCTAACCAGAGTCTTTGCTTAGTGCACATGTGAAAGTGTTGAAAATGTCACGCAAATGCTCGATTGAAATCAATGGTTTTAGTCTAGTCCCACTGTCAACTTTCCTACAAGTCGAATATACTAATAGTCGATAGTGTGATCAGTCTACAATAAGTTACAGTTACATAGGAAAGGACAATGGCACCATTTCATGCAATAAAAAAGAAGTACATAAAATGAAAAAAATAGCGGGCGAATCAATTGAAAAGGCTTTGAAGTAAAAAAATAAATAAATGAATAAAGTGAATGCAGGCCATGGGAAAATAATCATAGAACACATATGTAGATGATCAGATTCAAAATAACCTAGTGCGTTTGTAAGTGTATTATTTATTTAAACTATCCATAAATTGTAATTTTTCAAATTACCTATCATTATCTTATGTTCCCTCTTTCTATTTTAATGTCAAAAATAATATATTCAGTTGTTTTTACGGAGACACCAGCACACTTGAAAATCACTGTCCTCCAGCAAAGTTATTTTATCCAATACCAAACGTCAGCTTTTTGTGTCAAGTAAATTCCGTTGCAGAAAATATTCAGAAGTGCGTTTACCGTAAGTTTAGGACACTTAGTTGTACCATTTTGTATGACATGTAGCTGTGTTTTTTCACAATTTTAAAGAAAAAAAGACATTATACAGGCTGCGCTAATGGCTGAAGAAAGCGGTCATTCTACCTCTGTAAATTCTTAAAGTAAACTTTTTGTTTTTAACTTTCTTTTTTACACGTCCATTTGTGAAAGCTACTACTTTATCTTTAAAAAGTTAAATTATTCTTAATTCAGTACATTTAATTGATTTATCATACCTAATAAATGTAAGCATACCCAACATAGAAATTGTTTTAAATTTCAAAAATATTTTGGTAATATAGATTTTTCTCAGAATGCAATGCAATAGATAAGATATGGACCGATAAAATGTGCTCTGTTTACCTAGTTTACTTAAATTGTGTTTTGAGATTCAAGATAAAACTTTTCTTTGATACTAAGATATATGCATGAAAATAATATATAATGTCAGTAATTTGTAATTTGTACCATTTTTTGTACAGTTTAATTTGATTTTAAACATTAATTTGAATAGGGTTTGGTCGATTCTCCTTAAAGTACAAAGAACGTTATGTAATCTCGGACCAAGGTGTATTTTCGGTTAAAACACTGGCGTCTTCTTTTAAATGTTGGGTCTTATTGTTACACGCGGATAAGATGAGTGCAGCTTTTTATCCGGAAATCACGGTAACATGAAAATTAGATACACACATAGAATGAGAAACAGTGAGAAAATGAGAGCGGTTTACATTGTATTTTTAAAGTGTTTTCCTCACGTGTAGTTTTATCTCTTTTCTTCAATGAAGAGATTAATATAATAATCAACCAATAAACACTAATAATCAGGTGTTCATAAACATCCTCATTCGCAAAAAAATACCTAGGGATCGAGAAAGAGATAAAGAAAAATGAATATCATACATGTCCATTTAACACTTATCATATTTTTATTCATTCTATGCAAATTATATCAGCCAATGACCATGCGTCTTCCGCATGCCTTTATCATTTTTCATAAAAATATACCGGCATTTCATTTGAAACATAATTAAAGTGTCACCATGCCCTGTTAAATATGAGATGTCCATTTCCTTACTTACTTAATCGAGAAAGCTCGGCTTTTTTGAATTTCCCGTCTTTTATCTGATACGGTAAATTCCTGACTTACATTATCGAGAATTTAGGCTTGTTATCTTTTTTCTTACGTGACTTTTTATTGAAATAAAAATAATGTATGTAATGTTAAGGTGAAGAATATATTTTCTTAATCTGTCTATGTATGTATGTGTGTGTGTGGGGGGGGGGGGGGGGTATAACTAAAATTCTAATAACACTGTATCATAATGCTTAGATTCATACAAAACTTTGATAAAGCTTTCATTTTCCTACCCTTTTCCTAGAAAAATACCATATTTCAGAATCCTGCGTCATCAAACAAAAAAGTAAAGATTTTGCAATTCTGCAGCATTTTTATGAAAAGACTGCTGTGAGTAGATAAAAAAAACAGATTCCATATTAAATGCTCATGAAGCTACGAAGCATAACGCAATGTATGAGACAAGTTTGGAACTCCGCCAATGAAATATTTGAAGAAAAAAAAAGAGATTGATTACAGCACAAACCAAGCAGAGTGCGAAATTCGAAAACAACTATATCAGAATGTAGAGTGTTCTTTTTAGATTCAGAAAATCTAAACTAGTTCGAACAGTTTCGATCCTAGTCAGCCTGCGCAATCCACGCAGCCTGACTAGGGTCGACACTTAACAAACATTTAACATGGTCCCTTCACGCCTGACGGGTCACAGTTTGCTTAAATTTGAACGTAAATTGCTCTATCTACATACTCCCAGAATTCCGTTACAGGATCCGATACGTATTCAGATACCGACTCTACAGTCAGGTTCACCACGGCTGCCACTCCACCGCTTCCTATTTTGGCTGCCACTCCGTCTGATGAATTTCCGGCGGCCACCCCCGTTACACTGCTGTGGTTACATTTATTGGTATTCCAATCGTTTCTACAATGGGACCAGGGTAATTTGGTCGTCATGGACGCGAATAAATAGTAAAGTGCGTACGATAGAAGGATGTTGTAGTCACAATTTGTTTGGAATATAACGATAACCATGGCAACCCCGATACCTAAAAAAAAATAAACAAATAAAAAAAATATGATTAATAACGACGACCGTTTGATTTGAACTTAACATAATACATACTTTGAAAATGATAGTTCATCCTTGTTTTGTGCGATAAATCAGAATTATTCTATTTTCTTTTATTATCTTGTTTTTACGTGCGTGATCCATTCAAGATCTAGGGCCTGTTTATCTAAACATCTTACGGTCATTTTTTGCGTAGGTCAAAAATTAAAGTTACTTCTACAGTAATAACTAAATATCAAATCCTGCCATAAATCATTTCATTGGAATCGTCTTCTAAAGACAACTCCTATGATATATTGCAAAGCAGAAACTTACAATGAATAAAATCATCAAGTACGATTTGTGATTTTGACTTACGATTATTTTTTCAGGAGAAATAATTTGAATCAGCGGCGTTTTATAAATTTCCTATGCTAAATCTGCGGTCGAGGAATATGAATACAATCTAAGGGATAAGCAGGTTGAAGTATTGCTTTAATGAGTCTAAAAGAGTATTAAACTAGAACTGTCGCAGAGCGGACTAATACCCCCCACAAGCGCTTTGTCAGAATGCAAGTGCTATTAGTGCAGGATGTGTTTGTAACTAATATTGAGGTCATATGTAGCATTTGCATGAAGTTTCATGATTCTTGGTCACTTGGTTTTTGAGTTACGAGTCCAGATATGAAAATTGAACAAAAATTGACTGTGACCTTGACTTATATGACCCAAAAACAATAGGGCACTTCCTTGGATCATAAGCAACATTTGCATAAAGTTTCATGCTTGTAGGTCACTTGGTTCACGAGTTACAGTCCGGAAACGAAAATTGAACAATGGCTGACTGTGACCTTGACCTTTGACCTATGTAACCCAAAAACAATAGGGCACTTCCTTGGGTCATAAGGAACATTTGTATAAAGTTTCATGATTGCAGGCCACTTGGTTCTTGAGTTAGAGTCCGGAAATGAAAATTGAACAAAGGCTGACTGTGACCTTGACCTTTGACCTATATGACCCAAAAACAATAGGGCACTTCCTTGGGTCATAAGGAACATTTGTATAAAGTTTCATGATTGTAGGTCATTTGGTTCTTGAGTTAGAGTTCGGAAACGAAAAGGTCTACGAACGGACGGACGGATGGACGGACGGATGGACGGACGACTGGACGGATGGACGGACGGACGGATGGACAGACAGACAGACATGGTGAAACCAATATACCCCCCTCTACTTCGTAGGTTGGGGGTATAATAATTCGCATGTAAAACTCACCCTTAAATAGTGGCACGAGTTTCCAGGCATTTATACCCGCCCTGGACATAAACTGACCAATTGAAACCTCGAGAAAGAAGGTTGGAATACCACCAATAGCAACACATATAAAGTAGGGGATGAGGAATGCACCTTTTTAGAAAGAAAAAAAAACACATTCTATTTAATGCAGATAATTGGAAACCTTGGAATAGTGAAATACTTAGTATTTTTCATGTGTCAAACACATTAATGTTCTTAACCAATGTTAACAAAAAGGTTCATCGGCAAATCTATGGCTCAGTGCGAAACGGTTGTAACTGCCTATATGTTTATAGGCTGTTACAACTGTTTCGCACTGAGCCATCGAAATGCTGATTTCAAACATTGCTCTACCAAATTATGACACTACGCGTCCATATATTTCTTTTGGTCCGTTCTCCATGAAAACCTGCCTAGATGACAATGAAAATACAGTAGACAAAAAACCAATGCAACATTTGTTATTCGAAAAATAAGAAAATATATGTTGTTTCCCAGAAAGAAATATATATGAATTAACCTGTTTGTGTCAGTAAATTTTCCAACAAACCGCAATTTTAAAGCATTGAAAGTAATTTAAATTGAAATATTGAGAAAAGGGGGAAATTGCTTTCTTCAGGAAAATTCCTCCTTTTTCTCAGTATTTCCTCAAATTTTTAGCAGGCTATTTCCAATTTTGACGGATATTGAATTCACGTCTGCAAACTCTTTGGATTAGTCTAAAAAACATACAGTCAATCTTGTTCAAACGACGACGTCTATAAAGCGACTTTTATTAAGCAATCATTTTCAAATTCCCCATCTTTAAATCTTAATGTATCTGAAAAAATAGATACATGTATTACTGGTATAAAAGATATTGTAAATGAATCCAATGCTGTTAAAACTTACAAGAATTGTCTCAATAAGACGATAGGACGATTCTGTTGAGTCTTTACAGCATAGGATTATTGAGAATTTCGCAATAATTTAAATATATTCGATCAAAATCATGTTTCTTAATTGAAAACATTACGTGTATTAAGCGACCGGTTTCTTTAATGACTGCTTTTTGGTGGTTTCATTCATTGTCGCTTAATACAAGTTTTACTGTAGTTTGTTTTCTAATATCTAGGTTAGCAAACTGAAATTATAGAGAGACATCATTTAGGAAAGTTTTCCTGGAGAAACTGAATGGATCATTTCTTTTTGGGCGTGATATTTCCAACATCTTTAACATGAAGCGAAGAATGACATTTGGTATTGTTGAAAATGTCAGACAAAGATGCACATCTATTATAAAAAAAATTATTTAAAATAAAGATTATAAATCCAAATTCAATTCAAACCCAGAGAGAAAGATCAAATGAACGAAGAAACTCAGATGCGATTATGATACAAAGAAACACTAAAGTGTGAAATGCACAAACGAATTATTTGTCGATGTTTAGATGTTTTATCTGATTATGTTATAAGTTTAAAAAATATTATCCTGCATTTCGAATAAATGAATGACATCAAGGGACAAAAGTATGGGTTTTTTTTTTTTTTTTTTAATCAATTTCTGTGTATTTGTGTAAGGGGGTGGAGGTCGGGGGTGGGGGTGGGGGGGGGGGGGGGTGGTATACACGATATACACGAACATATCTTTTGATATACACGAACCCAACAATTAAAGGAGAAACACTTACCGCCCCCATTTTTGTAGCACAGAAACGGAAACCTCCAAACATTTCCAAATCCTATAGAGAACCCACAACAAGCGACCAGAAAATCCAATGGTTTAGTCCAAGTTTCTCTTTTCTTCACCTTTTTCGGGCCCCCATTAGATGTAAGCGCCTCTTCCTCAAAACTTTCTGGCAGTTTTTCGTTCTTCATATTTCCCTAAAATAGCAGAACGACACAAAATGTAGGACTATACCACACCGAGTGCCCCCTTTATGCAGACGGTCAAGATCATTTATTTGGGATGTAATGTTGTCGCGTTAATGACACACTTTTAAATCCATCAGAAAATAAGGCATAAAAACTGTGAAATATGACATATCTATGTTAAAAATCATTGTTCATGCCACATCTACAAAGCAATGACAATGATTCAAATTTAAAAAAAAACATATAATTTTATTTCAAAGTCCGTTTACAAACTGAAGTTTGTTATCGAACATAATTGCATAAATTGTGCGTTTTCGGGTCGTTATAGGGATACGTTAACGGACAAAACCCGGGCGTTAACGAGAGAAAACGTCGATTAATAAGTAAATTCACGTGCCATAAACGCCCGGATTTTTTCACTTTTATATCCTCAGTCAGTGCTTCTACACTTTATCAGTTTTTGTGTGTGTGTAACATTAATATAGAGCATAAATAAAGACGTTGGTCGTATTCCCGCGTTAAATTTTGTGACGTCATAAATTTACCAAGCAACGTCAGTATAAACAAAAGTGGCGATGCAATGCATAGCACAATTTTCTGCGTGGTTTATTTGGAGCTAGTTTTAAAGCGTTCCTATGAATTATTTTGCAACCTCTGTTTGAATGAAAAGCGCCAATTCACATTTAACCCTGTAACCACTCTAGAGGTCACACTTCGGATAAAATTTTCGAAAACTTGCTGATACCATTACTGGGCTTTCTTTCTTTCTTTATTTATTTATTTATTTATTTATTTATTTATTTATTTATTTATTTATTTATTTATTTATTTATCTATTTATCTATTTATTTACTTACATGTATTGATTTATCTTTTTTTTCAGTTTAAGAATATTTCTTTATATATTCGTCGGTAGAATACAGGAAATTGATGTTGTTTTTGCTAACAGCACAAATTATGATTTTTTGCTACATAACTGTCGGCTTAGTTTGATTTGGTTGCTGTAAATTGATCAATGGCCAAGATCACGCGAAACGAATTCCGGCCTTTTTTCTCTTTTGTCAATTTGCACTCCTTCATTTATAAATGAATTTCAAAAATATGTAGCAAAATCGTTCGCTATTATGCATCTCAATGCATTTTTCCCTGAAAATTGCATTTGGAGATCATGCACATGTAAGGGTTGAAATGAAATTCAACTTATACGGGCAAAACTTTTCTTTTTTTGAAAGTGAGTAAAAAAATTGATAGATTGTAAATTGCAGAGTGATGTTCAAGGCCTATGCCATGTTCAAAATGTTACAATTGACAAAAATTGATTAGGTTTCAGGCATATCCTCTGTTAATGGAGGTATTTAAAAAAGAATACTATTTTCTTTGTAATAGCGCTGAAAGGTGCCAATTTTCAAGCGTCTCGGTTTCACAGCATGGTTTTTCAGGGAATCGAACCTGCCTTTTCTAGGTTTGAAGCCGAATCATCCACCAACACTTCAGCCTGAGACAATTGATGCACATTATGAAATTGTCAAGGTGAAAGTTGTGGAACTACTTCGAAATGAAATGAGTGAGAAGTACGCGTTGAACTATCGCTAATTTCACCCTATGGACGAAATTGACAATATTTTATTACTTATTTTGAATGAAAAATCGATCGTTTAGAACGATTTCGAGGTGTAATTTTAATTTTAAAAATTTAGAGCGATTTTGAGTGGTTTGAGCGAGTGTTTGGAAAGAATGAGCGAGCAATTTAGAATGGTTAAGATTGCGGTGAATGTCAATTTCTCGATGTTGCTCACTGTAACTTTCGAGCCAAATAGATGTATCATATTCAGCCTCTGGCGTCAGCAAGCGACCAAATAATGAACACGAAGCTTTGTTCAAGAAGCGAAAACGCACTTTTGGTCGAGCAACCCATAGTCTTGTCTATGGTGCTTTCCGAAAAAATATGATACGGATACGATTTTTAAGACTTGACAAACTAAAAGATCTTCACCACCCCCACCACCACCACAGCAACAACAAATCTAAGTTAAAAAAAATAACATTAAAAACAAATTTGAAAATTTATAGGAGGTATATAAAATATGCGCGCGTTATCTCTTTCAGGACCAATCGAAACTTAGAAGAATCGTTTCGCTTTTATTAACTACATGTAAGAGAATGTGAGCAGTGCGATTTCCGGGCTTTCAGTACTTTGATTTATTGTTTTTACGAATCTTTTTTGCGTTCTGTCCAAAAATTCTTAAACATGATAATTTAGCATAATTAATGCGATTGAGTGATCAAAATATCGTACAAACAGCTTTAAAAAGATGTAGCTACGATGATCTGGCTGCAAACCAACATTAAGTGACTGACGACAAATATGACACTAATTAACATGGATGTCGAGGATGTCAACTTCATTTGCCATTTTTATAAGCCAACCGCCACGAGAAAATGGGGGACCATCTGGTTCAGAGAACCAGGGGCGCGTTTTACTAATCATCTTACGATCATGTTTTGCGTAAGTCGAAAATTCAAGTTGCTTTTACAGAAGTAATTAACCATGGAATTCTGCCATGCAAAATCTCATTGGAATCGTCTTCTAAAGACGATTCGAATGAGATATTGCAAGGCAGAATCTAACAACGAATGAAAACACCAGCTACGATTTGTGATTATGACTTACGATCAATTTTTCGTAAGATGTTTAGTAAAACGGGCCCCTGGCTGGCTGGTTGAAAACTTTTCAACCCTTGGCTTATTTTCTGAATTCAGAATGGACACTCCATCTCATTATGTCGGGGTTTTTTTAACTGACAGACCAAAAAATAACACCTGGCAATAGTATAAAATAAATTAGAGGAAAAGAGTCTTAGCAGAGGTCAATCGGAGGTCCTATATCGAAAATAATTACTTAATATGATCAAGATTTCACCTGTCTGGTGAAAAGGAACCATAAGGGTCTATGATTTGCATTTTTTTGTAACCTTGCTGATCTTGTGATAATTAGAAACATCGTAAAATTGACAGTTATTCCGATCAAATCATTTAAAAGCACTCGTTCTGCGCTCCAATCATTCATTCAAAACACTCACTGCAAGCACTCAGAAACACTCAGAAACAGTTCAAAAACGTTTCCAAATCCTTCAAAATTTTTAGAATTTCAATCAAAGCGATCAAATAATTGCATGAATTTATTCGCTGGTGTTAATTTTTAAGCGTCTTATTTATCCACGAGTACACAAAATCATAAAAAAATACGTAGATAATAAAGGGAGGTTAAAAAAATCGCTAATTTCGTCGAACAGGACCAAATTAGCGGTTATGTTTTACCTCCCTTTAAAATCATTCAAAAGCTCGACCATCACACTAATTCAATTTCATTCCAAAATTGTTCTTAAAACAATGACTTTGTCAATTTTAGGATATTGATAACTGTAGTTTGAATATAGATGATCATTTTACCTTCCTGTTTAAACCCTTTTGAAAGGCGAACTCCTGTTGACCTGTAATAGAACTAATATCATTCTCGGGTATTTTACGGGGCTCTCAGGTGCTTTCATTTGCTTGACGAGTCATAAAATTTATTTTAAAAAATGCGAAAAAGTTCTAACCCTGGTCAGCCTGCGCAGTGCGCGCATCCTGACCACGGATGATACTTTCATATATTCTAGAAAATTCTTTTTTCATGTAAAGGGTCACAATACTATCTCTAAATTACCTCTGCAAAACCCGTTCTATTTTTCATATACTTGGCTTAAAGAGTTCCCGGATGTTTCCTTTTAATGTGATTTGTTATGTCGTGTTTACAAGGTCTCAAAAAAAGTTGAAAAAAAAGAGAAAGAAAGAAATGTAAAGAAAAGAGCGTAAAAAATTTGGCAAATTTGAGTAGTCACATCGTGTTTATTGAATAAATAAATACATGCAAATAATTAAAATAAATGAATAAAATAAAATAAAATAAAATAAAATAAAATAAATAAATAAAAAAACTAAATAAATAAATAAATAAATAAAAAAATTAATAAATGAATTAATTAATTAATTAATTAACTAATTAATTAATTAATCATTTATTAATTAAAGAAAAGAAAAGAAAGTCGTGAAAGTTTAAACGTGATTTTTTCCCATCGAGCTTATGTTGTTGAAAAAAAAGAAAAAAAAAGAAAAGAGAAAGAAAATAAGTCGTAGAAGTTATTACGAGATAAATACATTGTGTATTAAAAAAACTGCTTCTCTTGCCAAAATATAAAATTTGTATCACCTAGGATGCTTATCGCAATCGAGATGAAAAAAAGACATGACAAGATATTTATTAGCATTCAAAATCTAAATCCACTTTTTTTTGAAGGGGGTGGGGGTTCATTCAAGACGTCAAATTACTCACCTTTAATTCAGCCTCATTTATATTATTTTCCATTATAACATTAGATACACCGATCGGTTGGCAGTGTCAAGATGCACCGTTTACCGGTTAATTAGTCCCAGTCCCTCACTCACGTGCATTCTAGATAATCAAGACAATAATGCTAATCACGTGTGACGAATTATTGCTAACCCTTCCCATGATGCTCACCGTGACATATTGAAGTTGTACAAAACGCTCTGGGGCCAGTTTCATCAAAACATTTAAGACGCATTTTTGTCCTACCGATGACTTACAACATATTTAGGACAAAAACCACGTATATCCAATCTATCAATACCTATGTAAAGTGATTGCTGTTGTTACTGTTTCGAAAATCATTAGTAAGACAAAAATACGTCTTAAATGTTTTGATGAAATTGACCCCTGGTCGACAATATGGCCTAAGATCAGACTGCAAAGACGTGCAGTCTGATCTTAGCCTACACTATCTGCTTTCTGATTAATCATTTTTCTAGAAAACTTTTCCTAGATTGGATTAATGTTCCTAAAATTGTCATTTTCTCTGGACTAAAGTTGTATTTCAAGCAAGGTAAGGGTTAACAAGCATAGGATGATATGTGATGGACAAGAATGATAGGTAATTATAGGTTTTTGTGCAATGGCACTGTTCCATGAATGTTCTTACAAATGGTGTTTACATGAAAACTCAAGGCTGTATCATCCATTCAACATGAAAACGGTCGCAAAACGTTTTAGAAATGACACCCAAATTTTCATTAGACTCAAACTACAATGCAGAAAAGGTACCATTTTTACGTACAGTCAATCTTGCTCGAGCGACCACGTTTGTTAAGCGACAATTTTTATTAAGCGACCGTTTTTAAAATTCCATTCTTTAAATGAAAATGTATTTATAAGTGGACATTATTGGTCTAAAAATCATCGTAAATAATTTGTTGTGAAAACTAAAAAGAACCGTCACTAAGACGCTTCCATTGATTTATAACAACAAATTATTATTGAGAAATTCGCACTGAGTACAGACACATTCATTTTGAAAAAAGAAAATATTTGTAACAAAACGTGTGCTAAACGTCCATTATCATTAACGACCGCTTTTTGATAGTCCCGTAAGTGGTCGCTTAATACAAGGTTTACTGTTTTTAAGGTAGTAGACCCATAATAATTTTGCAACTTTTCAGGAGTAATGAACTTTAACAGTGTTAACCGAGGTTTCCTAATGATTTTCATTAGGAAACCTCAGTTAACATTGTGAAAGAACATAAGGCCCAAAATGTTGCGTAACTATTATAGTTCCACTACCTTAAGAATATTTTGCATCCGATACTCCTTGCACTATGTAATGAATGAAGAATTTTGAAAATAATGTAAACCGACAAAATGTGATTGCAAAAGTATTTAAGTGACTTAAGATTTATCATGTTTTAAGGCACCGACAATTGTTTGTCTTGACCCCCTCATATTTTTAATGTACAGAAAAAACACATTCATTGCCATTTTAATAAGGTCTTAAAAGAAAGTTTGGCGAAATAAACTTTTCGTATCTAATCAGGGGAATATTCACGATCAGTCGGAAAAGACATGAAGTAGTTTGTAAAATGTGATTTCCGTGCATTCCGCGAAGCTTTTTATTCCCCGGCGTTAGGCGAAGGGGATCACAAAGGTCTCCGTCCGTCATTCCGTCACTAAACTTGTCCGGAGCATATCTCCTACAGTAAAATAGCTATCGACTTGAAACTTTATAGAAGGATAGATCCCATGAAGGAAAAGTGCAGTGGCCAAAACTACTACTCTTGCTATAACAATTTTTAAGTTATTGCCCTTTGATTAGACTTCAGTTTACTATCAAGTTTTGATGGCGGGGGATGGTCATGTCCGACATCGCTCTTGTCTTGTTTAAATTTGGATTCTGCAATTCATGAATCAGAAGAGCGCTTCGATTAAACTGACCAGCATCAAATGAAAATGTTCGCGAAACGTTTTAAATCAACCCCGCCCCCGAGAAAAAGAAAACGGAATTTTATTTATTGACAGCCTTTGGTGATTTTTGGGTAAAGGTCTAACCAGGGGCTCTAAACCCGTCACGTGAAAAGTGACCACCAGGGAAGTGCGTAAATTGTCGACCCTTGTCAGTCTGCGCAGATTGTGCACACTGACTAGGGTCAAAACATTTCGCACTTTACTAATTTTCTTAATCTAGAATATTCGATCTACATTCCCATAAAAGAATTTTCGACATGCGACCTCTGGTTGGTCTTATCTAGAAAAAATCTCTTTTTTAAATGTTTATTTTACGAAATTCCAAGATGGTACCTTTTTCGCGTGGCGGGTCACATAAATATCAAGGGTCCATGGTCGAACAAAGCAGTTTAAAATGGGAGAAAAAGAAAGAAGAAGAAAAAAGGCACCAGAAATATATAAGAAAAATTCTGTATTTATCTTTTAACGGTTACATATTTCTCATTCTGCCTTGAATATATTGTTCATGGTAGCCTACCTGTACTTTTCAGTAAGAGGGCGGTAAACTAGTTGTAAATTGACACGAAATAGTTTTATTAACTCCCTTTGTTCGCGACGTACGTTGATGGCCCAAACACAACAGAATTTTAATGTTTGCTACTTTTATTCGTTAAGTGATATTCATTTTCATGAAAGAATTATTTATGATAAAATTTTAAAAGGGCTTTCAGCCCTGTGTTCAGGATGTAAAAACGTTTCGCGAGCGCTTTGTGATGAAACCCCGCTTTGCACGTGCACATACGTGCAAAGCGGGGTATCATTTCGAAAAACGCTTCGCTAACGCAGGACAGGTGAATCCTGCGACTTTGCATGATTCATCTCCCATGCGTTGAGGGTGACAAAACGGTCCATACTGTTTGCAAATTATACCCCGATTGACATACAAGTGCACGTGCAAAGCGGAGCATAATTTGAAAATGTTCGCAGTTTTGTCATCCTGAACCCAAGTCTGTTGAATGCGGCTGTGCCAACGAAAGCTCAAGTTAAAATTTTATTATAAGAAAATTACTTATCTCGAGAAGAGATTCTTTAGTATCAAGGGAAATAAGTTATTATGGAGAAAACAAAATTATCGTCTCACTCAAAAAGATCATTTTGGTATTTTTCCGGGGTCAAAGATCAAGCAAATAAACTTTATATACTCCAATAAATAATTAAATGATCACATATGATAAAATCTATCTACAGAAGGTGTCATACAAAATGTTTATTTTAAAACCATGAAGGAAATTCGTGTTCTTAATTCATAGAGGTATAAAACTGAAAAAAAAACCTGATATCACTGTATAAATACGCGAACGTCTAATTTATAAGAAATATGGAGTTGGTTATAAAGTATTCTTTACTGCTTTTCGGTGTTTATCGAGAAATAATGGTAGATTATCAGTTGATAATCTCACCGCAAAAGCAGTGAAATTATCAAAATTCTATGCCCTGCTTTTGTGCATTTCACCCTATCTGACGTCATCTATGCGGGCGCAATAAGTGACGTCACAATGAACGTTGCATAGCAATCACGTGCAAAATGACGCGCTCTACGAAAATATGTCCTTACAAATTCACATTTTGTCTCATTTTTGCATTAAAGAAATAGAATAATCGTTTGTTTTTCGAGTAAGATCAATAAATATTTCATTTCGTGAACAACAAAATCTATATTTTCACTCGTGGCTCTGCCACTCGTGAAAATATAGCTTTTGATGTACACTCAATGAAATATAAATCGATCTTACTCTGAAACAAACGATTATCCTCTATTTCTTTAATGCTTTTCGGTGGTTTATCGAGAAATAGCAGTAGATTATCATTTGATAATCTCACCGCAAAAGCAGTGAAATTATCAAAAACTTATACCCTGTTTTACTGCATTTCATCCTATCTGACGTCATCTATGAGGGGCGAAATAAGTGACGTCACAATAAACGTCGCATAGTAATCACGTGCAAAATGACGCGCTTTACGAAAAAAATGTCCAACAAATTTCACATTTTCTCTCATTTTTGCAATAAAAAAATAGAATAATCGTTTGTTTTTCGAGTAAGGTCGATTAATATTTCATTTCGTGAACAACAAAAGCTATATTTTCACTCGTGGCTCTGCCACTCGTGAAAATATCGCTTTTGTTGTTCACTCAATGAAATATAAATCGATCTTACACTGAAACAAACGATTATCCTCTATACATTTGTGACCCGTCACGCTAGAAGGGACCGTCTTGGTTGTACGTAAACTGCCGATACAAGTTAGACTGCGCTAAATGCGCAGGCTAACTAGGATCGACGGTTTTCGCACTTGGAAGATTTTCTGAATCAAGAATGTTCATTCTACCTTCCAGTGACAGAATCTTTTAAGTGCGACCTATGATTGTCCTGTACCAGGACTGATCTCTTTTTCAGATGTTAATTTTACGGAGATTTTTAGATGGTCATTTTCTGGGACGGTTCACATTTTATTACAGAATTTAAAACCTTTTTGACTTATTCTCATGTATTTCATTTGAACTTTGAATACTCCTTAAAATCATATATTTTTATACTTTATATGAGTACACACAACATTGAGGTTCGATGGGGTTTCCATTTCAGCTAACCAACCCACAACGTGCCCAATCGAGGTTTTAGGGCCACCCTGATTTCGTCCTCTACTTCTTTGCTAAACTGGTAGCCCGCTGTCTGAATTAGACTTCTAGGATCTATAGATCTATGGGGCAGTAACCCAGTTTACTTCTTCTCCTGAATCACTCGGCCAATTTCAATGAAACAATGTAGGAATGTTCCTTTAGTGACACTTTCAAAACAAAAACAAAAAAAAAAAAAACAAAAAAAAAACATAGAATTGTCATTGGAGCATAGATATAGACGTGGCAGGGAGGGGTATTTTTTCCATGAACATTTTGAATGTCATCTCCACAACTACCGGTGGTTGCAATGAAACCCATGGAAATTTTACCACATTTTTACCTGGATGACATCCACTTGGACAATTTAGTTCAGTTGAGCGGAGAAGGGCCTTCTTGTCTTCTTATTAAATCGGGTTACCGATTTATATAAACCGTTCTCCAGAAATCGCACCAGTTGGACACATTACATTTTTACCCTTATCCGCTGAGCAATGTGTTCGAGCCAAACTATGTTTTCAACACCGAAGAAACGGCCTTTTCAGTCACAATCTACAATCTTTTTTATATCTTATTTTCTTTTGCGACAAATAAAGAAGAAGCTAATACAAAATTTGGTCATAATTTTCGCTTTTAGTAATTACCAGTTAGTATTTTCAGTGTTTATAACATGATTTTCGGCTGAGGAAAGGAGTTGAAACGTACAACAGGTTAACTGTATAATAAATTTGTAGCAGTTACAATATTACTGCTCTGTTTTTTTTTTCTCGAACGGTCATATACCAGCTGTAGGGCTTACAACCAATCAAGTACGTTATGATTATCACGTGGTCAAAACCCACGCTTACAGAGGCTGGACACTTACATTTTGCGTGTTATCCACTGAGCTATTTGTTCAGGACAAACAACAGAAAAACGGCCTTTTCAGCTACAATCTACTTTTTTTATCTCTTTCACTTTTGCGACAAAAAAGGAAGAGGCTTATACATAATTTGATGTAATTTTCGTTTTTAGTACTTACCAATTAGTATTTTCAGCGTTTTTTAACAAGCTTTTCGGTTGTGTAAAGGAATTGAAATTATCTTTGTGCTGTTCTAATTTGATGTTCTAAAAACTGTTTAATGTGATCAATGTGTATCCCTGCGGAAGGGATACATTGTGAAGAAGGGGAAACAACTTCTTATATTTCATAAAAGAACAACAACAACAATTCCTTATCCTCCTTCCTCTCCGTTTTCCTTCGTATCGAGTTCTTTCTTCATTTGTCGTCTGTTGGAATCGTCTGCTTCTTTAAATGACATGATTTAATCTTAGTCTATTTTTAGCACAGATTTCTTTGCCATTGCGTTGATTTTGATCGGTTTATTAGAGTTTACGCCGTTTTCGACTGAGGTGATCATATTCAGAGGCTGGGGCACCTAACCATAGATTCCTATTGTTTCTTATACCAGTACTACCACAACACCCTTACCCAGCCTCCAGCTGCTCCATTACATAGGTTCGGGATATCAAACCATTGATGGACGACATTTTTGTCTGAAAGGGTATTTGCCGCGACCGTGTATCGAACCCGGGACCTCTCGAACGAGAGGCAGGTGCGTTACAAACTGCGCTAAGGCCTAGGATTACCGTTACGTTTTGATAAACCGTCGGTGCTGTTATAAAATATCGTAACTACGGCTTGAGTAAAGCCGTAGTTACGAGATTTTATAACAACACCTACGAAATATTGTTTGTCCGATATTGCGTCATTGTTAACTGGATAAACTCGTTCCCCATTGTGTTCTAAGTTTTAGCTCTTTGCGCGAAAAAGGGCTTTTCCAGTCCACTGGACCAAAATCTAAATAATTTTGTTAAAATTGCATGTGCAATTTTAGCATACCAACTGTAACTGTGCCTATACACTGCAGAGACATGACCGGGATTTGCATAATCAATCTTAGTTGAACTGGGTCCGGTCCCAAGTTGAATGGAAATGTTTTGTGACATATCTCTCAAGTTGAGTGGATGTAATTCTGTAAACTCCAGTTGGATGAGCTGGCGATGTTCTCGAAAAGATGGATTGTTAAGACAAAAAACTTTTATGGTCCAAATTTGAGCCCTTTTGATTGACGAACTATTTCACTATCCCAGCCTCTCAATGATGTCCGATTTACAGCGCTGACAGCACTTTGATTTTGCCAATAAAACCCTAATTTCGAGTGTTCAGATAGATAGGTGTTACTATATAAAGACAATACTTGAAATTGCTATTGTTTTATACTCAGCGTCACTAGAAAGTTACCACCTATCACAATTTTCATATTTCGTTAAAATATTATTTATTTCAAAAAGACCTACATGTGACCTGAATAAAACATTTTATCAAAACAATATGAACATTGTTGGTATACATTTAGACATATAATCTATGTAAATCAATCTGGCTGGGCGGAGCCTAAGTAATAGAGCGATGCATTTAAGGTTACTGTAAATCAGCTTTAATAAAACTTACTGACTTTCATAGATAGTTAACAATATAAATTTGAAACGTTAAGCTGTCAGTGAGTAACCAAAACCTCGAAACTTCAGCTTTGACAAGGTTCTAGAAATCCAACTTTGCAATGAGCCAGCAGAAGTCAAACAAACACAGTTTACAATTTGACACTTTTACTAACAAAATCAAACAACAAAAACTTGAAGAAAAAGTATAAGCTACTTATCTTAGTTAATTATCCAAAGTTCTGTCCGTTTGTACATATCCTTTCCAAAAATGTTTTCATTAATCCCAACATTTTAGTGTTTAATAATCCAATCATATACTAAAGCGACTACTAATAAATTCAAATAAAATCCAAATAAATCCCAGAATAGACATGTATCCATCACCTTAAAAGTTTGTCTCACAAATCCCCACTATCATATCAATTTACATGCTTATAAAGAAAGTCAACCACTTCTAGAACAATCTACCATTTTCTCACAGAACAATCTAGACAATAGAGGGATAAAAATAGAAACATGCGTCATACCTTAATTAGGCCTACATTACTTTGCATGTACTTACTAGAAACTTGGAAAATAAAAGATTATATAACTTGACCATTACATGCGTACCCGATATGAAACAATATAACAATATTCAACCAAGCATACTTAGCCTTATAACAGTACACTTTTGCTAAGCATGCTGATTCTTTGGTTTGAGGATTCAGTTATATTCATAAGAATTAACTTTAATTGCCGACTAACTTTTGAAAGAACCCACACTATTGAAAAGTAAACCCGCCAAATTACGTCACGGCTAAGCCTCGCACTGCCAGGTGAATGAAATCGTAGAATACAATTATACCGTACTTAGAATATTGTAATGGATACAATTATTATCCATGATAAATGCCCTGGCAGGGCGAAGCCTAAGTAATGGGTTGTTGCACTTAAGGTTAAGGTAAATCAGCTTATATTTGAAATGACTTTATTCTGCAGAGAGTCTATCTTAATAACTTGGGGCCTTAAATCGTAGGCTGAAAACCAAACCCTCGTAACTTCAGCTTGTCTAAGCTGAAGTTACGAGGCTTTGGTAACCAAGCGATGAAATGTGTTCGCCTCCTCTAAGCACGTGGATCCCTTCGGTTTTAGGATATAGTTATTTGCACGCATCAATGATAATTGCCCACTAACTTTTTAATGAACCTTAAGTATTGAAAAGTAAACTCGCCAAATTACGTCAGGGCTAAGCCCCGCCCTGCCAGTTCATTAATAACGCAGAATAATACATCGTTGTTTTGATAAGGTGAATGATTGTGAAAGGATATTGTCATGATAATGAATGAATGGGAGGAGCGAATGAAATTAAGGGGATATAATATATATTTAATAAGCGACAATATACTACCTCCCTTTGAAAAAAATCATCAAATTTTCATGGTCGTGTATCTTTTTCCGGCTAATAAGTCGCTTTCAAATCCAAATTCGACAATACATTTGCACAATATCGATAAGATGTAATATTGATTGTTATGATCGACCTTGTATAGGTGTATTTTCAAAACTGAGCTCTAACCTAGGCGTTCAGTCCATTACCATAGGTCTATGAGTAAACCTTCAAATCTAAGACAAGCACTAAGTTTCATTTGAAAGGTAATATGTATCTTTGTTATGTCTGTTTCATCTATTTTGAAAGAATTGCATGGAAATTTTACCGTTAAAAGTGGATTTCACGGCTCACCGCTCAAAATTTACCTATAGCGACTTTTAACAATTTTGATCGTTTTTGAATGGTTTGCGTGAGTGCTTGAAGGGAATGAATGGATGAATGAACAAAATGAACAAATGGCTGAAGCCGAGTAAGCGATTTAGAATGGTTTTGATCGAGGCGAATTTCACGATTTCATTAACTGTAACATCATTTGAAAAATCCAATGTAATTGAGGGTGGTTGCCTTTCTAGTGACGCTAAGTATATAAAGTGGTTAAAAAACTTCGTAAAAAACTTCCTCAAAGTATTTCCCCTTTCAAAACCGCACTACCGTTACTCAATCGGGTCGAACCTTTCTAGATTAAAGGTCTTTTGTGAACTGATTTCGTACGTAAATTCTCTTGTTGAACAGGTAAACTTTTCACTCTTCTTTATCTTCATTTGACATTAAGAATCTATTTTAAAAACTCTCATAACTTACAGTTAGGAACATCGTGAAATTGTCAAAGTGAATGATTTTGGAATGATTTGAGCGTGAAATTGAATGAGTGTGTGGGGCGAGTTTTGGGTGAAATTCAAGGGAGGTAAACCCATATAGCTAATTTTGTTGAAGATTAACAAAATTGGTTATTTTAATACCTCCCTTTGATAAAACATACGTATTCTTTTGTTTGGGTGTGTTTATGGACCAATCAGATACTTTGAAATACGAACCAGCCGATCAGGATAAAATCGTAGAATATGATGATCGAATTTATAAAAAAGTTGATCAGTTTGATCGATTTCGAAATGTTTTCTAATAATTTTGAAGTGTTTTTTGAACGATTTGAATGAGCTTTTGAAATGAATGAATGGAGAGCCGATTGAGCGAATTAGAATGATTTTGATCGATTTGAGAGTCATTTTCGCGATGTTATTAACTGTAGTCAGATAGAGGGTGTCGTCCAAAAGAGCATATCACAATATACTGTACTATAGAGGGTAACCGTTTGTTTCAGTGTTAGATAGATTCATATTTCATTGAGTGAACATCAAAAGCTTTATTTTCACGAATGGTGGGGCTACAAGTGAAAACATAGCTTTTGTTGTTCACGAAACGAAATATTAATCGGTTTCACTAAAAAACAAACGATTGTTCATTTCTTTAATACAAAAAGCAGACAGGAGGAACGTGAACGTGAAATTGACCGTCAATCCGATCAAAACCATTCCAAATCGCTCACTTAGCGCTTTGTTCATTCATTCAAAACACTCACTCAAACCTTTCAAAAACGCTTCAAAATCGCTAAAAAAGATGTGGTCAACAGCTGTATTCAAATAACAAATCGGTAGATAAAATCCACGATTTCACTGACATAATTGATTTTTTCGTGAAGACACAGAAAGATATTCACAGAACCTGCATACGAATTTTAATAAAGGGAGGTAATAGATATCGAAATTTTGGTCATCCTCAACAAAATTAGCGATATTGAATTGCCTCCCTTCGATTTTACAAGAAATTCGTTCCACACACTCATTCAATTTCATTCCAAAATCATTCATCTTGTCAATTTCACGAAGTATATATCTATAACTGTACTATTTATGATGTCCTAAAGTCTGCTCTCCGTTCAGGATGCAAATAAATTTTCTCGTGTTGCATCTTATTTTGTTCAAAGAAGCATGAAGTTTTCTTCATCATACGTTACCCGAAAACTCACAGATTTCACAATATCGTGCGGTGCCCGTGTTGCGGCATACGGCGTCTGTGCGACCATCGAATGGTTTTAAGGGTGCCGCGGACCTTGTTTTATTGTATAAAATAAAGTAACTCGAGTTTCAAAAATCGCAAGACCGTACAGAGATCGCAGCCCCTTGACACTTCGTAAATGCATCGCAATGTGACCGTATGGTCATCGCTCGTTCACCGTGCGATGTTTTGCTTGTTAATTTTTACCACATTATCCTACGGTCTCCACGCGCTCACCGTACGGTATACATGGTAAATCTATAGTTGACTAAATTAAATCGCTCGGTCTCAGAGCGGGCATCGCACGATTACTGTGCAATTGCTTTGTGATCGTCGCACGGACAACTCAAGAATTTTTATGGCGGGTATGTAAAATCATGCGGGAACGGGGCGATTTTGTGAACAACAAACACCCTCGAACACAAAAACTTACGATGTCACAAATACAATCGAAATTCGGTTGGCGTCCGTAGCAAATGTAAACCAGTTTTGGCTCATCTGAGGTCTACAGTTAAGGCATTGCTCAAAGGGTCGTCTAAATCATGGGCAATTATCCTTGGTTTGGTTACTCACTTAGTCAGAGTTAACATTTAAAAAAAAATATTATTAATTTTCATCAGTTTCTGGCTTTCCTACGAGAAAGGTCAGTATTATAGTAAATATTATCATTGATTCGTCATTTCATAAGACCTAAATGTTATCAGATTTTGTTGGGTGTCGAAAAACAAATCTTCCATATTTGACTAGCAAGAAATGTGTATTTTCATTTTTTCTTTCTGTTTCAATTTTCAAAATTGCCCTAAATTATCAAATTTGTTTTGTCAGTTTATCTTTGAACCGAAAATTCAAGTCATTTTCTTTGTCAGACTTGTTGAATATTTTATTCCTCACATTTCGTTTCGAAGCGTATCATCCGAATAAGGACCACATGGGTACTCCGCACTTTTTTCAATAGAAGTTTGATCTAGCTGAGGCCAACCAAATGTCACATCCATAGAAAAAACAGAGCCGGATTGTGCTCCTCGAATAAGGCATCGCGTATTTATACTGTGTAATTTGGTTTCTAATTTCATACCTCCGCCAAATCAACAAATGCTCTATTCATCTCTTGATTTTTTCAAAAACAAAATTACAGGGATAAAAATAACGCCTGTTAAGCTATGATAACAACAGCAACAACAACAACAAAATGACAATGATATGAATGATAATAAAGCTAGTAATAAGAAGAAGAATCTTAATGGATTTAACAATGAGCACAGAAAAACAGATTAAATATGTACAATGTTACGTTTCGTTACTTGGTAAAACTGTGATAGCAATTATTTTTCTACCCCTTCTGCTAATATTGAATAAAAAGACGATCTATATTTCTTATCGCTCCTTCAGCAAATACAAAAAACAAACCATCGTTTTTTCATCCAACCTAGATAACAGAAATTGGGTTAGGCCGTATATTTCAACATATTGCATGAAATTAAATGCGATACGTCAAGTGAAATTAAACCATCTTGGACGTGAAAAAAAAAGTAACGAATCTGGTCAGATTCAATCGGAGCATCACTCGGGCATTTCCGTAAATTGGAAAGTGCATCGGACGTAAGTGTTGTATTTTTACATTCGGAGCATCGCTCGGATTTTCCGTAAACTGGAAAGTAGCTTGGACGTAAGTGTAGTAAGTTTTGGTCATTTTTAGGTGATTCGGTTTCTGAAATATGCTTTGCTGCACTTAGTCCAGTGGAGCTAATAACAAGAGGCCCTAGAGGACATGTAGCGCTCCACTTACCTTAACATCTCCATATTAAAAAAGGATATTCAAAATAGAAGTCAATTAAGGACAAATAAAGTATTTGGTCAATCGTGTAACATTCATACCAGGAATCAATGAACTTAGTCCAATTGATTGGGAGATATTTTTTTGGTTCTTAAGTTCAAATTTGGGACACCCTGCAACGCTCACTTATATGGGCCCATCAAAGTTTCATGATCAATTTAAGTAAAGGGTCACGTAAGAAATATTCACGCCAAGTCTTATCTAAATTGGCAAAATAAGTGGGGAGGAGAACATTTTCAAAGATTCTAAAGTGAAAAAAGCCCTACTCTGCCAAGCCCTAATTTAGGGTGCAATCAAAACTTCTTGAACAACTTCAGTAAAGCATCACCTAAGGAACATTCATGCCAAGTTTCATTTGAATCTGCCCAATGGTTCTAGAGGAGAAGTGACTTTTTTGATATTCAAATGTCCAAATTTGCCATACCCTGCGACGCCAATATTTGGGAGTCATTTGAATTTTTGACGCGACGTTGAATTGAGGTATCTGCGCGATATCGAAATTGGCTCAAGTCGGGTTCAAAGTAGGTCACGCACCAAAACTTGGAAATACCTTTTCTAAGATTATTCACTTTTTATAACATAAACGACGTCGCGGGAGTGAAATAACCCCGTTGAATGTTTTTGATATTACACAGTGTTATTACACTAGTGGAACAACTATGCAAATTAGCTAAGAAAGGATATAAACGTATATTTTCGTTGTGAAAATGACGTCGTTAGGATATGCCGACGTCATGTCGCAAACGGCCTTGTATGTTTCGCGGAATAACATGAATCGATAAAAATCGTAATTTCCTCGTTTAAGCACAAAATTTTAAGTCATGTTATAAACAGAATATAAAATGTGTACTCATTAAGTACCAAATTTATTAAACTCGTCATCTAAAACAGATATAAACCCAGCGCAGCCTCGTTTTTATCTAGTTAAAGATGACTCGTTTAATGAATTCGGTATTCAATGACCACTCATTCAAAACCCACTAATTCAATTTCCTCTATTTACAGTATGAGAACCCCTCTTATTTACAGGACCAACAAAACTCATTTTTACACCATTTTTATTCATACATTTAAAGTACAATTATTATTAGAATAAGGCTTATTTAGAAGCGAAGGAATAAAGAAAAAATACATCTTTGGAAATGGCATTGTTCGTAAATTTACAATTTTTACCTTTTTTAATACTATATTTCTAAATGCTAAATTTTATTGGTCCTGTAAGTGAGTGGGTTTTTCATACAGCTAATTGTGAGTAACGAACCTACAAAAGTGAGACAATAGCGATATATTTCATTATAATTTCGATACCTAAATAAAAAAGAGTTATATGTAATCGGTGTTTTTTCATCGTGTCGAATTTTAGTCTTCGAAAAGAAAGAAACAAAAGTTTACGCTTGTCTCATTTCAGTTGACATGACCCATCCCATAGCAATAACACAGTGTCACAGGATACCAAAAATGGAACGTATGGACATGAATAGAGTAAAAAGAAAGATGTCAATTGTAAGACCGCTGAATATTCTCCAGTCGAGCTTACTACCACTGTTTATGTAATTCTAAAGGAAATCTCAGACACAAACGGAGTGCAAAATCACTTATGGACGTGTTAAATCAAATAAACAAAGTTATCAAGAAATCTTGATTGATTTAGATTACTCTTCCGATCATTTGTGTTACTCAAAGAGTAATTTGCAATTGTTTCGATTTAAAAAAAAAATACTCAAAGCTAGGACTGAGAAAAAGAATGGGAATAGAAAGAAGTGAATACGAATTTAAAATTTGTTTAATTGCAATTAGGAATTCTCCTAAAGAATCTTATATGTAGACAAACAAAGTTCCGATGTGCTATAGCAAAATGTATCTCTTCGCATTGGTATCCATTATTTCTTATAACTTTTGCTGTACTACAACGATAACCAATTGTAGCACCACACAATGCGTCTTCCAGATAACAAACCAGAGTATGAACTTTTTCCGCAGCAGGCTCATTGAGGAAGAACCTAAACTAGTTAAGTTCAAGATACATTTTGATGATGTAGACCATTTTAACTATACACCGGGTACTTTTGAGCCATTCAGTTGGGTGTGGACATACAATTCATCAAGGGGAATGTATCCATATCTGTACTGGAATGTTGACTTTGGCCTGCTGTCCTTTGGTCTTCTTGAAGCCAAAACTTTGCGAGAGCATATCTACGTTTATATGACAGTGGAGTCGAGAAACACCTCAAACCCAGAAGCGTGTGGAATAACGATGGGATCACGCGACACCACTGAAGCGATTGCGTGTGCCTTTGAAAAGTTCGTAGATCCTCATACAAAGCCTTATTACCCAGACAGTTACATCTGTTACCTAGCGGAAAAAAATGGAGCACGTGACACGATAGGGTATCAAGCTGCTCTGTATTTCTTATATCCTGTGGATTTCATCAACTATAACTGCTGTTATACTGGCTATAACTACACAGCAGAGAAGGCTTACAGTGGCTGTTTGAGACACCAGGTCAAAAAGTGGCCACAATGCACAATTGTTCCTTATATATTAGCTATATTGTTATTACTTTATTTTCCAATCTTGATCATGCGTATAGGTGAAGACCTTTCCCAAAACGTCGCCGTGGTGAATCAAGAATATGAACTCATAGATGAAGACTTCGATAACTTACCAGAGGAAAATTCACCTAACTCAGACTGGATATTTCTAACTGAGAAAACCCCGTATGGAATGTTTGATGTAATGTCTCAGATTTGGTGCGGTCTGGACTCTACATGCCCAATCCTTGTGTCCCGTATCAAACGATTTCTACTTGTAGTTTTGGCTCCAACGCCGGTATTTCTCCAGTTATGTGTTTACAAGTTCTGTTGGGAACCCGATCTTTTGCAGAAATTTGTTCATCATGGTACTCCTATGGGATTTCTTACTTTATTAAGTAATTCAGCTGACCGCACGAAATATTTTGTTCCTGCCCTTGGGGGTGGCTCTACCATCTTGATCAGTTTTGGTATTATCGGTTTGCTGTTGGTTGTTCTACCTTATAACCTTAAACAGGTCCTCGAAGACGGACTGCCACGAGGATCAAATACAATAAGTTCCCCTCTGTGTCTTGGATTCTGGGAGATTAAAGATCTGTCCATGAATCAGGCTAGCTCCGATCCAGGGTATGGCAGCTGTGCTGAAAGCTTAGTTAGCGGTATATATCTTCTCTTTAGTCGTCGCTTCTGGAAACGTGCGCACGACATACAGATAAACCGACTGAAATCAGTCCTTCGACATTGTCAAGGCAAATTGACCGCGTGTTTTCTTATTGCTTTGATTGCCCCTGTTTATGTAGTTGTCTGTTTCGTCGAAGGAATTGCTTGTGTGGTGTGGTATGGGATTCCTTTCTTACGGTTTATATCGTTTCTGGTCCGGGGAGTTTATGTTTCCTTGTTAACGCTAAAGGTAAACACAGAAGGGAAGCAAGAGAGTTCACTATCTTTCATGAGGAACCCGATAATTTTATCCATGATATCGGTGATCCTGTTTGCGATGTCCACGTTCTTTACGTACACGTTTTGCCTTATCTTTATCCAGGGCTTTGTTTTCATGGCAAATGTCCTCATGTTTTGTTTAGTTGCGCTCATTGTCTATCCCGCTATCTCCCTCGGCTATCTGTACTTCTTTGTCGTGTTGTTGTACTACATCTTCCATTTGTTTCGCGGATTTGGTGATACCTATCTGATGCTTCTATCAGAGGCTGTAGATATCAGTAGGAATCTAGACGGTGAAATGAATCACACCACTGTTTGTGGTACTACGCTTCAAGTTTCTAATATACGCGCACAAAATATCACGCAAATAAGGCTTGAAAGCAAAACTGTCAGTATACCGCAAAATCTATTCCAGACAATAACAGCCGAAAGCAATCGTCAGCCCAAGATTCGAGTCAATAGCAACACTTATGGAATTCCAAAGAAACTATTCCAAAAGTTGATACAAAAACATAAGCCAACAAACCACCAGATTTTGAAGATAATCTTTCAGCTCGTGTTGATAATTATCCTATTGGCCATTACGATGAGTATCACGGCAGGCTTTGTTACAGGCCCAACTAGCGAAATCTCTGACGTAATGCACGTGATTTTTATTGTTGTAATAGGGGCTTTACCGAGGGTTCTTGAAGTTGCGTTTAGTTCATCGAGTGAGTCCGTAAAAAGGGAAATCGAAATGCGTCATTATGAACAAACTATTGTACGGTACTGGCAAAGGGAAGAGATGCACACCTTTACTTAATTCAGTTCTATTTTGATACGAGTCAAAAAGATCTATTTTGTTAGATTTAATTAGATTTGATTTCATAGTGCAGAAAAAAAAAACTTTTCGAAAAGCGATAAACTTCTATTTAGTCAAAAGTCATCTTAAATAGACAGTTTTCACTACCTCGTAATTTAAGATAAACTTTCAGCTTTTATGCGGTTTAAGGTTTGTAACCTTGGCTTTTGATGTAGTTTGACTCCTTTTCGGTCCATCAGTTTTAATTTTTGTGCTGTTTCACTCCATTCTATTCTAGCCATTTAAATCTTTACATAAAGATTGGTTCACAAATTGATATTGCTTAGTTCCTTTTCGGTTTTGCAATATGTATTTTGTTTTAACTCATTTGGGATTGGTCAATTTCAATGTCGATGATGTTTGACTATTTTTTGGTCTAGTTCCATTTTGATGGGATTTCTTTGCTTCAACAGATCAGTAAGAATTTCGATTAAACAATCAAACCATCTTTGAGATTGTTGACCTTAGATTCCATTATGTCTGAACAATTATATGTTCTATTTACCGGAGCCAAAGCAAAATAATAGTACCAAAGTTGGACAAAAAATCTGAGAATGCATATCCAAAGGATCATTTCAATGAAATTTGATAAGTCTGATAAGTAGTTTCAGAGAAAATGATTATAAAAAATCCAGTGGGTCCATTTTTGGTGATTTAAACATCCATTGAAACCGTGTGTGTAGCCAAATCTGTATTAAACGAAGAAATCTAAGTGAACATGTCCTAAGCTTTTTTTTTTTCATTTTAACCAGTAGTTTCAGAGAGGAAGATTGTTTTTACATTTCACCATACAGGCCCATTTTTATTTTATTTTCGATTGTCCACAGAACCATTGTATGGAATCCAATCAGGATTCTACGCAGCAGTCTGAGAGAGCATTTCCGAAAAAAATCCTATGAAGTTTTGATAATTATGGCTGTAGTTTCAAGGAAGAAGATTTATTTATAATTTTACTATATGGGACCATTATTTGATCACGCGGTAGCCCGTAGCACCGATGATATCCACGCAATCAGAATTTTAGTAAAAAAACTGAAACAATGTGTCCCGAGGATCATTCCGGTGAAGTTTGGTTGATTTCTGTCCAGTAGTTTCAAAGAAGACTTTTTATATTTCACCATTGGAGCCCATTTTTGGTGACACAACATCCCGTGCCACCCATGCTTACCATCCGATCAAAATATAAGTAAGAAATCTGAAAGAGCAATTCGCAGAGATCATTTTGGAGAAGTTTAGTTGAATTCTGACCAGTAGTTTAAGAGAAGAAGACTTTCATCATATTGGACCATTTTTTTTTTGTGACACGACAGCCAGTAGCGCTCATGTTATCAACCCGATTAAAATTTAACGAAGAAATCTGAAAGGGCGTCTCCTGCGGATCGTTTCTGTAAAGTTTGGTTGAATTCTGACCTATAGTTACAGAGAAGATTTTTATCTATATTTCACAATTGGGGCCCTTTTTTGCCACCTTCGCTAGCCAAGGGTGATGCCCACTACGTGTTCTGTGAATAGAACACGTAGTGGGCATCACCCTTAGCTAGCGAAGATGCTTTTTTTGCATTCGGAACACCACTCGGCCAATCTCGAGATCAACCTCGGATGTACATAGACGGACTATTTCTAAAAATTACGGGAAACCTCGGGAAAACACGATGGTGTCAGTTAAAATGGAATTATCCCTCGAAACTGTGAGTGAAAACATTCGACGTCGCCATCGCTACTCGCGAAGTCACTGACGTGAAACAATCGTAATAATAATAATAATAATAATAATAATAAAATCTTTATTTAAAGAAGGTAGCTCATTAAGCTATCACCATACAAACAATACAATGAATATCTTATTTACAATGAGGCCTTCTGAAATAATTCAATGTATAACAAAACAAGTAAAGCAAGATTGGTGATGACAACATATTCATGATATTAATAATGATCTGGCGAATTGATTGAAAGGTTAATGACTTGCACTTTCTGGAAATCACTTTGCATCAAATGGAAACAAGTTCTTGCAAGAATAAAGTTTTGCAAATAATTTCTATTCTGTTGCAAAACTATTCGCGTAGAATTTGAAGGTTAAATGAAGAACTGAAGAGATTGCATTAACTTTTTCCAGAAATAAAACTCAGATAAATGATGATGATAGGTGGAACACCTCGCTATAAAATCATGCAAAGTCATTATATGAAAATTAACACATTACAATGATGATGATGATGATGATGACGATGATGATGATAATTATTATTATGATGATGATGACAATGACGATTAAGATGATGATGGTGTAATGTAATTATGATAAAATAACAATATTGTTTGAAAAGACATACACAATTGTGAATGGCGTAACTTAAAGAATTATATCTTATACAGACATCAAATAATTTTTCAGGGATCGTTTAAAACATGAAATATTTTCAATGCTTCTTATAGTAAGAGGAATGTCATTCCAATATTTCATCCCATTAAAAGAAAATGATTTCTTTAACAATTCTGTTTTTGGAATTCACTTATGCGATATCTGGTTACCTGATTTTGATCTTAAATCATAAAATTTGTTGTTACTTATCTCTACAAATTCTGACATATATGCTGGAGCTAATCCGTGAATAGTATTCCGTATTCTTATATAAATATCTTTAGATTCTTAAATAATGGCTGAAAAATCTTAATTTTTGAGAATGCTTCGTCATTCTCAAAAATTAAGATTTTTCAGACGTTATTTACTGTAAAACATATAAATTTTAAAGATAGCGTCGGTTGTTTCCGCGCTAGTTTTTAAGTTGGAATGCGGAGCAATTCCAACTTAGATTTAACAAAACCGCAAAATGAACACAAGATAATTTCATTTCGGGTTTCTTGAGAACACATATCACGTGAACAGGATGTGAATACACTTCGGCCTATTTTGTATATCTCATCTTGACAAAGACATACAGTTTATTTCATCAAAAAGTAATAATGCTGTACAATTACACAACTATCACTTCGTGTTTATTATCAACACGCTAATTTATGTTTTAAACGACATTTATTGAAAGTTGCGTACGAATATATTAGTATCACATGTTTGCATAACTATATTTGGAAATCATGTGATAAGTCAAGTCCAATTAGGTCAGCAATTGACAATAAGCACTAGCCAATCACGTGATTTGCTTATTTGGTAATGTCGCGATCTGTTTTCTCAGTATTGTGGCAATAGCACAGACCAATCACGTGATCTGCTTATTTAGTAAGGTCGCGACCTGTTTTTCGTAGAATTATGTTATAGCTTCTTTTAAAGGTATAGTTTCTCTTTCTGAACGACCTTATTACACATTTAACTTTTGACAAGGTGTTATATTGTAAATTTCTGTCTAAGCTACGAAATAAATACCCTTTTTTAAAGTGAAGATACACTTTTAAAGTTAATATATATTTTTGCAACATATTGTCGTTTGTCTCCGTCATATTGCAGTTATCTACATGAATGTTTTATTGTAAAAAACCAATACTCATCCAATAAATCCTTACCACCACATCTTTAATTGAATTATGAATATCTTTGCCCAATTGAATTCCAACAGCAAGACAATTTGATATTTGAAACAAACCATCTAGTTCAACTTGCTTTCTTCACATTCTTACACATCAACATGTTTAAGAGCACCATCATACAGTTAGTTACATCGTGAAATTGACATTCATCTCAATAGAAAACATTCTTAATCGCTCACTCAGCGCTCCATTCATTCATTCCAAACACTCACTCAAACCATTCAAAAAACACTCAAAGTTATTAGAAAAATAAGATCAACATATACATTCAAAATGAATTAGGCAAGAACCAAATCGCGATTTCACTGACATAAATGAAATTTAAAGCGTCTGGTTGGTTCTTGGCGAAATAGAAAGCTATTGGTTGAACTTTTATGCATATTTTATATAGGTTTTATATATCGCTAATTTTGTTCATCCTGAAAAAAATAAGCGACATTGGATTCCCTCCCTTAAATTTCACTCAAAACTCGCTCCGCTCACTCACTCAACATCATGCTTAAATCATTCCAAAATCGTCCACCTATGAATTTCACAATGTTATTAACTGTACCCCCAACTCAGAAGAAGAGGAGCATAATTATATTGATTTCATCATGTCTGTCTCTCAGTCCATTGACCTTTTGCTTTCCGCTAGATAAACGGAGAAGCAATTGACCTACAATAACGAAACTTTACACAAATATTGCCCATGACCCAAAGAAATGCGCCATTGTTTCGGGGTCATAGATGTCACGGGCATCAGTAAATTTTAACAGTTAACAGTTTCATAAGTGAACAACCAATTGACCCAAATCATAGAACTTGACACAAATGTTGTCAATGACCCAAGAAAGTGCCCAATAGTGGAGTCACATAGGTCGAAATCACAATTGAACTTCGTCCAAAAATTGTCTTGAGATTCCAACTCATGAAGTTAAAGACTTCCCTGCGAAAATAGCTTTTCATCATGGAAAAATCATTTGCGACACTTCTAATTTAAAATGTAATTGATAATCCAAATGGAGCAGAAGTTTATTGAAAAATAATATAAAAACTGTTTGGAGTGTATAAGGTCGCCTGTGTGTCCATAAGTCGGCTGTATGGTCCGTATCATTTTCTTCCTTTTTAGCTCACCTTACCACAACGTGATCAAGGGGAGCTTTAGGATCACCCTGACTCCGTCGTCCGTCGTGAGTCGTCACCCTTCTTAAAACTTCTTCTTCTCCTAAACCGCTGGGCAAATTTCAATGAAATTTTGCCAGAATGTTCCCTGGGTGACCCTTTTCAAAATTGTCGCTATATACTAATTGGCCAATAAATAAGGGTATGGCAGGGCGGGGTTTATTTTGAGCCCAAAATCTTTGAACGACATCTCCTCCTGAACCACTGGGCAGATTTCAATGAAACTTTGCAAGAATGTTCCTTTGATGACCTTCTCCAAACATTGTTGGCAAAATTTTCATTAGCCCATAAATATGGGCGTGGCAGGGTAGGGCTAGTTTTGAGTCTCCTCTGTAATGAATGGGTTGGCAGGGTCTATTATGACTGCTTATAATTGCCGGAATGTCTCCTCTTCAACAATTAGGCAAGTTTGAATAAATCTCTGCCAGAAAGTTTCTTGGATAAGATCCACCGGACCAATCGAATTCAGGTGAGCGGTTTAGGGCAATTCTGTCTCTCTTGGTATAATTTTTCTTCCATCAGATTCAGGCCTGTACAGCGATTCAGTGGTTTAAGCGTCTCTCGTTGTTAAAATACATTGATTTATATACGCCCGTCAAAAGACGAGACGTAATATGTGATCACCTGTGGTGGGTGGGAGGCGTCAGCTTCGCTAGTAGCTTGAGGTCACCGTCTATCGAACGCATTCCAACTTCTCAGTACTATCAGTTCTTTGATTCTTACCCTGTTTCCAGCTTACAAGATGCACAATTTTGTTACATACATACATCCGAGGTCTGTTTCAGTTTACGGAAATGGCCGAGTGATGTTCCGAATGCCATGATATCAACCCGATTAGAATTTAACGAAAGAATCTGAGAGAGCATGTCCAAGGACCATTCATGTAAAATTTGGTGAAATTCTGCCTTGTAGTTTCAGAGGCGATGTATAAATGTAAAGTGTACGCACAGACTAACGACGGACAACCCGCCACGACATACAAGTAAGCTCCACAGGACTTTGCCAAGTGGGGCTTATAAACTATTGTTTATTTCAGTACTTAATGCACAAAACTATACATTGTATACTAAATTGAATCTTCTTGAAGAGACGATTCAAGAGATAGAGTTATTAAGATTTTAGACAGTTTCAGACCCCCTCTCATCTGGAGACTTGGCGTTGATGTTGGCGTCGAGTGACAATCTTGAGCTCTGGCCATATAATACTAAACAACAAAAGAAACGTCGCATTCGAACAAACTTATTTATACAGAAATCGTTTGGCTAAAAGGCTTTTTTATGAACTTTCAATTAACAGCCATTTTAAAAATTAATGTAAAATACTAATGGTAGCAATAGTTGAGATAAAGTCGAAATGTTCGTCTATGTAGAACTCCAATCATAGGACCCTACAGGTATGTCGAAACCCAACTTACTCAAATTCAAGCGATGGTTGGCCATATGGTCTCTGAATGGATGCGTGTGTGTAAAGACAGGATTTTGAGAAGTTTATGGGGCTTAGGTGGAGACTAATTCCAAAGATATACACGAACAACCAAGTTTTCTTGGAGATTCATTTGTTCAATTCCTTCGATGCAAATACGGGTTGTTTGTGTCAGTAAAGGTACTAATGCTATTGGTGAATAATTGATATCCTCCACAAAAAGCATGGTTGATTCTAGTTCAAGAAATCTTTAGATTCGTTTTGGAATGGAATCTCTGAGAAATTCTCATTAATATTGAGACCAATACTCATTTTTTCTGACTGTTTTAACACCAGTACCTTATCACGAAAATAAGCAATATTTGATTTTAGCAAAATTCCACTGACATATTATTTCCATCTAATAAAAAGAGTTCAAACTCTATGCACAGTCCATATAAACAGTAAAGCGAAAATTTGACCAATGGGGTATTTTTCTTTAAATTGAAGTTGAAATGTCTTTTAGTTGTCACTATTTACTAAAAGTATAAATAACGCGACGTTTCTTTTGTGGTTCAGTATATATAGAGGATATTGAATGAGTGGTCATTGAATACCGAATTCATTAAACGAGTCATCTATAAATAGATAATCAAAGTACTGACAGTACTGAAAGCCAGGTCTTGTGTACATGGTTGAACTCGTTCTCCTTTTAGGGAGTGACAAAACATAATGAAGTACAAAAAATTAATTGTAACCTTTAATTTTAGAAACTTGCATAAAATCTTACAAAAGAAGAAAAAAAAACATTACAAAAATATACATACGCAATATCATAAGTACATTGCATTGGTCAGAGGATATGAAACACATCTACGATAAAAATATTTCAAACGATAGAAAATTGTTTTCCTTTTTCTCTTGATGATATGCAGTACTTCCGAAATGATTTACCAAGGTGGTTGAGATATCCCTATATCACCCCATTAACTATTCAACGCCAGAAAACGCATCTTTCTTTTTGTATCCTGTAGCAGACGACTTTAGAATAGATTGATGCAAAAGCAAAATATGCTCCTAATGAGTCATTTGGTATAAAAGTGTAGAGGCATAAAGTTTTTGCAAAAAAAAGAGAAAAGAAAACAAATCAACAAACAACAAAAACAAAACAAAACAAAAATAATAATAAAGTTACGTGAATTCAGACCTTTGTTTAGGATGCAAACAAGTTTGCGAACGTTTAGACACTTTACCCCGTGAGATTAGGTTACCAGGGATAACTATTTCTAACTCAGATTTTAACGAGCAAAAATACCTCAATAGCCAAATCTGATGAGGAATAAAGAATTTCTGAGAGATATTTGAACCAAATCCCTTAATAAATTACATAATGCTTCTATTTTTTTTCTCTTTATGCCAGTTTCAATTAAATATAACAGAAAAATGAGAGAACTTCTCAATATCTCGCCCCAAAATGATCCCTGGATCGGATCTTTGTTCAAATTTTAGGGTGTTACAGACGTTAAAAAACTAAAAAAAAAAAACAAACAAACATGAATCCCCTATGGTTCGCTTCGAACCCACGCCGCGAATGTTCAAAAGATTATGGGCTTCGGACGTATACATTAGGCTGCGGAAACTCTAACTCCTCGATTGTGAGTTTTAAGACTATTTATTATTGATTTCCTAAAATAGGATCCTTTCTTACGATTTTGATAAAGAAATGAAAATAAATAAATAATAAATCAATATACATATAAATGGGCCCAAATCAATACTTACGTAAGGACATTTCAAATCTGTGTAGTATTTATTTACACTTTACCAAGATGTACTACTGTATTGATCACGACCCCATGTCACGATGTCAAGCATGTATCTACGATATAGGTCGATAGATTCAATAACAAATCAAGTAAATGAAGGATCATTGTTGGTTACAATTATAGAAGTCGATCATTGAATTCTGAGAAGGAATGCAAAACACAAACAAGATAGATAATAGTCACCGATCTTTTTTCTAACTTTTTTTTGTCAGTTTTTGGATGACATTCATTGAGTAACACTCGGACGATTTTGATATATTTTCGTCCTTTTACCACCATAAATAGACACAAAACTGTTTAGATGAATAAAATATACTCACCGTTAACTCTTCATCCATGTCCGCAATTCCATGAAATAATCACGAAAACACTCGCGAAAAAAAACGGTTTTCGACCACAATGTCATTACGTAGGAAAATGACGTCATAAAAATAGCGGAAAAACCAGACTTATTCCAAATTCATTTAGACCCCAAATCGCTCGACGTGGTACATATATATTTTCATACGCGATTTACGATTGTGTAAAAATATTCATTTAGTTTACCGACCCTACAGAATTGTCTTGTCGTTATTTTGATTTAACTAAAATGGAAGTCAAGTTAAAACCGAAATAATACAGCAATTAGTGGTTTTCGGTCTGTGAACAAGAGGAACTACTTTTTGATTTTGGCGGTGAAGAGGTCAACAATTTCCATCCCGTCTGGCAGCAATAAGCCAGTATACTGAAAGTATACCTGGCTTTAAAAACGAGGCTGTGTCGAGTTTTTATCTGTGTTAGATGACGAGTTTAATAAATTCGGTATTTTACGAGCACAAATTTTATATTCTATTTGTAATATGACCCGAATTTTCGCGAAAATCGTCAAAATTCTTGAAATTCGACATTTCGAGTTTCCGCGAAACTTATAACGCCGTTTAAAACTGACGTCACAATATGACGTCATATTAGCGGTTACAAAATAGCGTTGCTATTCGCTCTGAGCTCATTTGCATAGTTATTCCACTAGTGTAATAACATCCGTGTGATATCAAAAATATTCAACGGGTTTATTTTTCTCCCGCGACGTCGGTCATAACATAAGTGCTGTTATCAAAGGTATTTTCTCGAATCTTTGCATATGTGTCCACCATCACCGCGTGAGCTATCTATACTTTCAAGGGGGATAACCCTTAAAGCACTTTGCTCTCGTTAACTAAAAGTGAGCAATGAGTATGAAAGACTATTGAAATCGCTGCTAAATATGACGGACAAGCTTATTGATATCATAGCTTCACCTTTCCTTCCGACAGTCAGTTGCTAATGTTACATGACATCGCAGAACTATGTATACTTAACTCCAAAAGAAACGTTTACAAATACATGTATATCGATGGCTCAGCGCGAAACAGTTGTAACTCCCTTTATGTTTATATGGAGTTACAACTGTTTCGCGCTAAGACAGCAATGTGTTCTCTTAATAACTTAACCGTTTATGACTTAATTGCATTTTTCTTTTTGATACATATCAAAACTGACAACCTTTTCTAGACCGATCTTTTGACTGCTGGGTTCCATTTTCCTTTCCGTAGCAACGCCTTCTTAGTAAACGTGTCCCCTTTGACTTGCTAGTCTGATGCATAAAGCTTTGTTGAAAAATCTTATTGTGCATTGAAAGACATTTTAGCACAAAGCAATAAACCGTTTCAAAATATTTAAATTTTCGATGACGTCAAATTATACGAAGGAGGCATAATAAACGGGAAAGGCTGAAAAGAATGGCCAAAAATGACAAAGGTCAATGACGGGGGTCACACGTCATCCTCAGGCTGGTGTAATCAAGTGTTTTGATTGGTCAGTCAAATTTGATTGTCAGCAGCGATCTATTAATTCTTTACATGGACTCGCACCAAAAGCTTTTGACACAATTTAAGAACAAAGACCGATATAGCCGATCCTTGGACTGGGATTCGAACTCTGTGAGGAGCCGTATTAGCTCAACCTCTCCATCATGCACGGACACACAGGTGATACCAAAAACTAACCTTTTTCCGAACATCCGAGCTAGAATTTGTGACAATGCTTCACCTGATTAAATTGGTTGAAGGTTGGCCCTGCTTCTTGACCTACGACAAATGATTGCAGCCTGTCTTGGATATTTAAACGACGTTTCTGTGTCAGCAAAACTTGTATTCAGCGACCACTTACGGAACCACCAAAAAGTTGTCATTAAGGAGAATAGTCGCTTAGTACACGTTTTGTTTACAAATAAGAAATATGATTTTGATTTAATATTTTTTGCGAGTTTCTAAATTCCACGATTTGATTATTGACAACACGACAATTATATTTTCTGTGTTACTTTTTATTCCGTTACCAGGGAGCTATGATATTAAACAAATTTCCAGTGTAACTCATTATATTTTAATTTACGGCTTAAAATCTAGTTTAAGACTCCATTTTGAAAGCGAAGTTATGGATGTAACTTAATTGTATAAATTCTTGCTGTTCTTTCTAAATAAGTCACAAGCCGAAAATCAAAATATAATGAGTTATATTGGAAATTTGTTAAACCCGATGACGTATTCTTTGACAACAGTTCTACCTAGCGTTCCGTACAATGAAACACAAATGGGCGCCCCAAGTTTGAAATACAAATTAGACTTCATTGTGTAATGCGGGGTACCATCAAGTTTGTGGCACTCGCTTGTGTTTTGTTATTCTGAATACAAGGTTGTTACCAGGTGGGCGTTGTTCTTATTCCTATCCCTAATGCATCCAAGGAAATGTCATTCGACACGAATTTTTCCTCACTTTTTCCCCATTTTCACCCCTTTTTTATATGAAACCAATTCTATAATAAAACTTTATTATTCAAGTCAGCTCGGGTGAAAACAAAAAGTTCAAAATATTTCTTTCCTTGTGTGATAACTGTGGATGCCATATATCTATAATAAGGACAGCTCTATCCCCTGGTTCGAGCAAACATCCATCAATTAACTGATATTCGTCTTCTAGCTTATTTGTTCCCATGTCAATGCCGTTATGTTTAACGCTGTGTAAAAAGGAGTCATCAAAAACTAAACATTCTCCAGTACTCCACGTCCTTTGTTCTTTTCCCACATTTAAAACACACTTGTCAGTAGTTGCCAATCCTGAAAATAAGAATGTGACCTGTTTCTAGGATAAATGTTTACGAGATTATTTGCAAGGTACAAAAACCATCCGCCATTATGCGTGACATTTCCAACAATTCCAAAAATGTGCAAAGTAAAGGCTCTGGCCAGCCTGTGCATTTGCACAGTCTAACCAGAGTCTTTAATTTGCGCTTTGCATATAGATAAGGTCTCAAAGTGTCTTCAGACTGACAGGAAATCTTCTAATTACTACATGTGACAGTCGAGGCTACCTTATGTTGTCCGTCACGTACATGCCTATTTGTTGGAAATATCACGCTTATTTTTTTTAGTCTAAATGATCAGGGACTCTAAATATACATATGTACATTAAGGGTCCGTGACAATGATCATTCTACCTTCCAGTGAAAGTATTTTGGAAATGCGACCTCTGGTTGACCTATGCTGGACCCATTCTCTTCTTCAAATATTCATTGTACAGAGTTACCAGATGGTCCCTTTTACCCGTCACAAATTCAAGTGGCTATCTATGAGTGAAAGACTAAAGATCAATGATGAGTCAAGCAAAAAGGTGCAATCTTTCTTCTTTCTTTTCAAACCCTTTTCAGACTCTATGAATTTGCCACTTCCTACATTTGAAACATGTACTTTGAGGATATTCTGAAAGATTTTTCTTTTTATATTCTATAAACTGCATTAATATCCATTTGGAAATATAAAACAAACTCCATGTGGGTGCCTAAAACCTCCAAACCAACAGCCTTATTCAAGCTGTAGTTTTGATTTTTTTTAACCAACTAACATTTTTTTTACCAAGATTATTCATTAAAAATAGTCCACCTAATTTCTCTATAGTAAAAATTTTGCCTGAGACTGACACTCACATAGATACATTGAAATCCTTATCTAGCAGATTAAAATAAAATGAGCCCATTTCCAAACAACAAATTTTATACTGGTCCAAATTTTGATAAAAGTTGCAAAATTTGGAAACATTATCTATTGAGGAAACAAGAGGACCATGATGGTCCTAGATCGCTCACCTGAGTCTCTTTGACCCCTAGGACATCACATTAATTAAATAGGCAGATGTCAAAAAGTAGATAGTTTCTACATAAGATCAATACTATGGAATGTTTTCAGCCAAGAGCAAGACGGATTTGCCTTTTCGCTCTTTGATTCTATGTAAAAAGGGATGCGCCCGGATGGAGCCCAAATGTGACCCCAGAATCTTGATATGAACAAACTCGGTAGAGGTCCATTAGATT
Organism: Fragum whitleyi; assembly: GCA_948146395.1. Taxonomy (NCBI): domain Eukaryota; kingdom Metazoa; phylum Mollusca; class Bivalvia; order Cardiida; family Cardiidae; genus Fragum; species Fragum whitleyi. Next base: position 57,844,194 of record OX411553.1, read on the forward strand.
ATGCTACATACTAAATATGAAAGCTGTCTGCCTTCAGGGTTTAAAGAAGAAGATTTTTTAAGATTTTTTCCTATTATCAGCCATGGCGCTCGGATGAGCTAAAAGGGTTGCGCATGGCTGGAGCCCACTGGAAATATGACCCTAGGGGTTGATATGAACAAACTTTGTAGGGGCCCACTAGATGATGCTACATAGTAAATATGAAAGCTGTGTGCCCTCTGGTTTCAGAGAAGAAGATTTTTAAGATTTTCCTCCTTTTGCTTCAAAGTAAAAAGGGTTGTGCCCCGGGTAGAGCCCATCTATGATCCAAGGGTCTTGATATGAACAAACTTGGTAGAGGCCCACTTGGTGATGCTACATACCAAATGTGAAAGCTGTTTGCCTTCTGGTTTCAGAGAAGAAGATTTTTTAAGATTTTTGCTCTTTGATTCTATGTAAAAGGGTTGCCCACGGGTGGAGCCCAAATGTGACCCCACGGTCTTGATATGAACAAACTTAGTAGAGGTCCACTAGATGATGCTACATTACAAATATGAAAGCTGTCTGCCTTCTAGTTTTAGAGAAGAAGATTTTTGAAAATTTTCATATTTTCACCCTCTTTCTTAAGGGCAAAGGAAAAGTTAAGGGTGGATTTTATTTATTTGAACAACTTTTGTACAGCTTGACCAAAGAAACATCCCTGCCAAGTTTCATCAAGATTGGCCCACTGGTTTAGGAGGAGAAGATGTTTAAAGAAATTGTGGACGACGGACGACGGACATTGTACGATAAAAATAGCTCACCTTGAGCATTTTGTGCTCAGGTGAGCTAAAAAAGTATTTCTCCATTCTCCACAATATTTAGAGAAACTTTTCTCTTTGTGGGGGTGTCAAAAAATTGAAATTTGTGTGAATTGGTTCAGTGGTAAGATGTAATTTCAAATAAATTCAGACAGGTCTTAAAATGTAAGAAAAGGTGAAATTTTTCATCCAAAAGCTCCCAAATAATTGCCACTTAATTTGTATCGTCTAGTAGGTCTATTGGTTCATTAGGGCCTGAGGCTATAAAACTTTTCTCATTTTCAATTCAAATTTTTCTCAAATTTCAGTTTGAGATTAAAGCCATAATTCTGCTTTGATACTCATTTTAATGTATTAAAATAAAAGATAACATTAATAAGTTGTTATAAATAACAACTTAATAATATTTTCTTTTCTTTTCATACATTTATTTAAATTCAAATTTTGAGAAAATTCTCAGTTGGGCCTGAGAAAAGTTTCAGAACCGCAGGCCCAGAAGGACTTACCTAAATGACATCGAAGTCGAATGTTTGTTGGACCATAATGAGATGCAATCAGTGTGGACGGCTTAACTACAGAGAACAGTATGTTACCAAACACATTGCCTTCCATAAAACTTGTCAACTCTTTAATCAACTTTGTTGTGTTTGGACAAATGCTACAATGTTCTTCCATAAAAGTGCCTTGATTAACTAGATGGAATACATCCCACGAACCCTGTTCAGTAGAGTTCCTTTTCCAAAGATGCACAAAATTTGAGTTGTAAACCGATTTGAACTCCTTTACAATCAGTTCGTGTGAGTTCTCAACTATACAAATCTCACTTTTCAACTTCTCGGGTAGGATATCTTTGTTCCAGAAATATTTTCCACATAGAAATGAATCATAAAATACATTTGGGTTTTGTTCAGACTTGCTTTGATGTATTTGTGTCAAACCATTTTGAAGACATTCCTTAATTTGTGAAGTCACATAGTCATCTTTTAAGGTGAGTATTTTTACAGCAGCAGCATCTAGGACTTGTCTGTATTTACAACACCTTACACAGTTCTGGTCTGAACAATGAGTAGAAGCATTATCATCAATGTTCTTAAATTTTTTGTTCTTTTCAATCTTCATAAGATAAAATCCAAAATGTTTATGACAAACGAAACAAATAATAACGACAAATATACCAAGCAGAAAAGAGTTGTCAAAGATAAAACTTAATTCTGTCATGTTTGTGTTGAGTGTTGACGTTCTACTTTCGGTTTTAGCTGGTTCCTGTGAAGGCAGGGTACAAATTTGATGCAAGGTGCTCGTTTGGTTGGCAACATGAGCCAGAGGATTCTTTTTTAAATACCTTCTAAAAGAGACTTATACTCGATTTAAAAATCAAATATTTAAATTTAAATGCGAAAGTTTCAATTTGTATAAAAACAGGTTCATTAGAAAACGAAAGTAATCTTCTGTTGCGAATGGCAACTAATACAACAAAAATGGCCGGCTGCTAAATTTAAAAGTAGTTCTGTCTTAAAATAACTACGCCACATTAATTCTAAAAATTAAGATTGATCTAGAATGTTGATGCTGACTTTGTAAATCAGTGCTAGAAGTTTTGAAAAGCTAGAATAGTTTTCCCTAAATATAACAAGATACCAAGATTTGTCTTATTTCGTAACATCAAATCACGATCTACATTTCATCTAAGCAGTATTGTTACAGGGTTTTAATGTCCGATCAACTTGTCCGTTCTCCAAATGTCAGAAAGAATTGAGATGATTTAACACGAAATGGATGACGAGCGTATAGATTGGATAAGGCAGCAAGTTTATCTTGCCCTTGACATTAAAGAGAACGAGGTGTTTGAAGAATTGCTCGATAGAGACGATGGTATTTGGGAACGAGAACTCGGCAAATTTCTGAATGACACTCCTGAAGAAAACGAGTCTTCCATCTTATTTTATAAGATAACGAAGGAAGAAGAGGAAGAGATTGAAGTAGAATGTGGTATGTTTAAATTCTAATTATTTTATAGACAACCCTACTGTCTGTATATCGGTCAATCACACTTTGTTGGTACAGCTTATTTCTTCTGTAGTTACAAAGTTTCTCCTCCACCAACAAAGGTAAGGTTATCAGTCCTTGAAAACCATTATCTTGCACCAAAAACATATTTCAGACCAGTAGAAACCTTCAAAAATGTAAAACATTGCATAAAATGTATGTTTTGGGGTCACTTTAAGTAACATTAACAGACTAAACTTTGGCGTTAATCAGGGAGAAAACATAGACTAATAACTGAATTCATGTGCCTTTAATACCTTGCCTTTTTTACTTGAAAATCTTCAGCCCTGGTCGATTCACTGTAATGAATTGTATTTTAAGAGGAATTAGGCCTGAACTATTGTAAGTGCCTATATTATATAACTATAACCACTTACAACATTGTTGCACTAACGCCTTGATTTGTTCCTTTCATAAGGTGAGATAGCTGTTTAAATTCTGACTTGGAATCATGAAAGTAGAATCCTAGTTAAGACCGATTATTGATGAATAAAAGATATACATGTTGTAAATGTTTATAATATGACATACCTTAACTTTGGGAGTTAAATAAACATGTTGAATATTTTTTATATTACATGAATGCCATGACACTAGTGTTATGACTATGCAAATGAGCCTAGAGCATAAAGTAACACAATCTTGATACTTCGAAAATGATATCAAAATGAATTCTCAATATGATATCATATTACAAACTGCATTATTAACAGCAGAAAATTTAATAAGTGACAATCAAAGTTTGGGGTTTTTTTTGTTTTATCTCAAAAATTACAGTCATTTGATTAATAGAATATCAAATTTGTGTTCATAGTATACCAATTGGCCAACTAAAACTGATCAAAACTTGGCAAAGTCTTGTTTTAATCTGTTTATAGATAACTCTTCAATAAAATTGGTATTTCATAACCACTCACACAATACTAGTAACCTCTATCTATATGACAGAGCCAGAGATTCCTGATATAACACAAGAAGAGGAAGGTGGAGATGCAGAAGGTGGGGATCAAGCTCAAGGTGAAGCTATCCCAGTCACTGAAGAGAATCCAGAACCTGTAGAACAAGCACTAGGAGTATCTACACCAACTGGGGAAGAGGAATCTAGAAAAGGTAATGAAACATGCTTGTCTTACAAATTGAAGGTTTCTAAAAGTTGTACTTATGGTAAGGTAGAAAGACTATTTTGAATTAAAATTATCATTTAATATTTCTGTGGGTAAGAATGAATTGAAAATGTATCTCAGATAAAAAAAAAAAGTTTATAACAAAAGTCATACAGAAGCATGGAAATGAAGGAATAGCTTGTTTAAATACCAACAATTTATTCTATATCCAAAATGTTTTTCCTAAGATTAATGAGTTAATTAAAAATATACTATTGGAAAAAAGTCTTTAAGTTTGGTCCAACTTTTCATTTTTACCTTTACACCTAAATCTAGGAACAGGGAAGAAGGGTAGACGTAAGGCGGGTACACCAACCGGAGATAAAGCAGAGACAGAATCTAACAAAGGAGATGTTCCCCCCACACCTGAAGTGGGCGAGTCCAAACCTGAAGGAGAAGAGGGAGAAGAGGGAGATGAAAATGAAGAAGATAAAGCTCCTAAAACTGTAAGTGTTGTTACTATTCCTATCTTGTCCAATATGATTTACTTAGACTACATTTTTGGATGGATTTCAAAATAACATCAGGGGTTGACACTAACTCCTGAGATTAAGGAGTCAATTGGACTCCTAAGACATGAAATCAAGGAGTCCAAGCTCACAGTAAGGAGTCCAAATTTTTATAATGGGAGAACATTGTGGAAAAGAAAAAAATGCTTTTTATAAGCAATTTTTTATTTACCACAATGTTCTACCCATGAAGAGTTTTTTTCCTCAAAACAATACAGGGTACAAGCAAGTGTTTTCTTCAACAATTTTTGTGCATTTGTATTTCAAAATATTTCCTTTCAACCCTTAGAGACCAGCGGACTCCTCACATGCAATTCAAAGGAGTCAAACTGGTAAACAAGGAGTCCCGGACTCCCCTTAGTGTCGAACCCTTAACATCACAAATCTACCATGAGTTGATGTGCTATTTAATTTTTTTCTGCATCTCAAAAGTCACACTGAAGGCCAAGGTCAAACGTTTGTGCTGAACATTACTTCTAAATTTATGGATGGATTTCAAAAAGAATTGGCACAGATATTTCCTGCAAGTTGAAGAAGTGCTATTTAAGATTGTTATTGCTGTAGGTCAAATGTCAAGGTAACATTTAAAGGTAAAACTTTTGTTGGCTAGTCAAGCTGGGCCTTCTCTGGGGGTCGCCATTGTCGCCAAATGCGAAAATGAAATGAAGTTGGCGATAAAAAAATGAAATTGGCGAAATGACTGGCGACAAAAAAATCTGAGTTTTGATCAATCAGAGATTATTGAATTTGACATAGGCCGAGAGGTTATTGTGTCACGAGTGACTGTCAATTAATTGAGGCAAAAGGCATGTGTGCCAACTAAAGTAACCTCTTGGCTACCCATTTCACTTCTGTGATTGTTTACAAAAATTAACTGCCAATTGTATGTTAATTGACTTTAAATACAATCCCCTGGACAATAAGCTATATAAAAGGAACATAAGATTTTATCAAGCACAGTTTTTTAGAAGAGAAATGGTTCTAAATTTGGCTCCTAAAATCCAAATTTGGCTCCATTTTTTTTGATTTGACGAAAGTGATGGCGAAAAAAAATTTCTGTCCAGAGAAGGCCCTGGTCAAGTGTTGTCCCTAGACAATTTTTCCAAGTCTGAATTGAATAGTCCTAATGTTGATTTTTAAACCATTTTAATACCAGTATCTAAATATGGCAAATGCAAGCCATGAAAAGTTGAGTAGTTTGATAAGTTAGAGGATTCTATTCTTAAAGTCTGAGAAAATATTGCCTTTAAATATTCTATATATAATTGTGACTTTATGTAAACCATAGATCATGTATTTTTGGCACATAACTTGAGGGAATTATGACTTTGGTATTTTGCCAACTTGAATTTTATATCTAAATGGATTTTGTTGGCTATATTTTGATATGGCATGATTTCAACTGTGATTCATAAATAATCAGTAAATGAATGACTTGGAAAAACAGATAAAATTACCCATGTCTACTTTAACCCTTTTTTCGCAATGACCATCCTTCATTTTGATGCAAACTTTCTAGTAAATATAGGTAAACATACTTTTAAAAGGACCACTAGCAATGGATGTGCATGTGTGTCTTCTTGTCGCACAATATTTTAAATTGTTTGATGTCATCTGCACAAGCTATTAAGAAACAAGTCAGATTACTTTATTATATTGTTGGCTTCTTGAGCACAGCTTCGTCAAATACCCTTTGTAACATTAAAATTAATTCATTCTTTGATAATGAATTCATACCTCCTAATTTTATTGGATATTGGGGTTCTTTTTGGCCTTCATTAGGTACAGTGCTCACATTTGGTATGAAATGAGCCTGTGCGTGACATTTCCAACAATTTGATATATTAGCACCAAGCAAAGTCTCTGGCCAGCCTGTGCATCTGCACAGTCTGACCAGAGTCTTCCCTTTGTACTTTAAAGATAGGTTAGGTCTAGACGTGTCTTCATCCAAACAGCCAGTCTTCCTGTTGTACTGTGGAAATTTCTAGGCTGCTCAATGTTTGAACCTCATGCATGTTTTGAATTGTTGGAAATGTCACACACAGGCTCAAATTATATCTATTGAATTAGCAGGTAACAAAGGTCATGTGATTTCTGTCAAGGTCGAATTTATCACCCTTATCTGCAATTTAATTTCAATTGAAAACATCCCTTGCTAATTAAGTGCTCTCTTATTAATGTAAACACAATTCAAGTTCTGAAAGATGTCCCTGTAAATTATAAGAATCTGCTTATGACACAAGTCAGGTCATTCGGTAAGGTCACCTTTCAAGGTCAAATTAACACACAAAAATGCTGCAATATGGGCATTGTGTTGTAGAGTCATATCTTGTTTTTTTTCCAGAAAATCATCCTACAGAAGGTTATCAGGACATATTTATTCATGTGCTACCAACATTTACCGGAGGAATTTGCCGACCAAGACTGTGTATATTTCATTCGTAACACCCCAGGAATGGTACCTTTACCCAACAGTAAAGAAGAAGCCCTCGAGACGTTGCCTAATTTCTTTGAGACGGGGTTGTTGAATGGCCATTCTCTAGTCATGTTGGAGCATATAATCTCACAGGTAAGTCCATTTATTTTCCTTAAATCTAAATGGTGACAGACCATCCCTGTGTTCAGGATAACAAAAGGATGCAAACTGTTTGCCAATTATACCCCGCTTTGCATGTCTGCACTTACATGCAAAGCAGGGTAAAATTGGCAAACAGTTTGCACCATTTGGTCATCCTGAACGCAGGGATGGCTCTTTCTTTCATTTATTTTACATGAATTCAAATACCATTAAGCAAGAAATAATGGATCTATTGAATTAACATTCTTTAAAAGATCTTATTACTTACATGATGTGTTTTTTTGTGATTTGCTATACTCCAAGGATGCATTTTTACGTATAAATGTTATGTCTTTTAACACTTTTATGTAGACAAATATTTTATGTAACATCAATTTTATTGTGTGGTGTCTGTAGTCAAGAGATGGAGCACTGAATTCTTGAGCAAGAGGTTGGTCCCCAGTTCTATTCACTGGAGCAGCTATTGATCTTGGTTCTCTCCTTGGCCCAAATTCTTGCGTGAGTATCAGTATTGTATATTAATTGGTTAATATCCAGGAAGCAGAATCAGTAGGGATTAATTTAAGTTGGAAGAACTTGTTTACCAATCAATGGGAGATAAACAGGTTTAAATCAAAACCAAGAAAAATTTTGCTGTATCTTGTGTTCAGACAAGATTTACACGCATATTGAAAGGTACTTACAATAGTTTTGCACTTTTTGCTTGACAAGGTTCACTTATCATTTATATAAATGTTTTCTAATTCCAGGTATATATGCCTTTGTTGTCCTTCAACCAACACAGAAATGGTGAAGCAAAAGCCGATTCAAGGAGTCGTCCAGAAACTAGGTCATCGACAAAGGTTGACACACCAGACGACGAGAAAGACAAAGACAGTGAGAAAAAAGTTAATGTAGCTGAGTCAAGAGCTAAAGCCATGCTGAGAGATGAATTCCTAATTAGCATGCAGAAATTTGCTTCAAGTATTAACAGAACCATCCAACAAATTGAAGGAGAAGTTAGACTAGAAGTTCCTGATCTAGAACTTAGTGATAATGTGGAAGAGATCGTAGCTAATGCTGATCTGATGGACCAGATTAGAGAGATCTGTCATGAATGGACAAGACAAGTTAGGACAGCTTTGGAAGTACAGATCAAGAAAACTCCCCAAGGAAAAGGTCCTCTGGCTGAAATAGACTTCTGGAGGGAGAGAAATGCTGCTCTAAGTGCTCTTGTTGAACAGTTGAAGATTCCAATTGTTGCTAAAATGCTTGAGGCTTATTCTCACCTAGAATCTGACTTTGACGATGTGAAATCTGAACTTAATAAATATTATGTCGAAGCTAAGGATAATGTGAGATTCTTGTCAACCCTTGAGAGGCATTTCAAAAATATTACCCATGGTGCAACATTCCAGGTTGTCATTGAGACAATTCCATCAATGATGAATGCACTGAGAATGGTGTGGATTATTTCACGACATTACAACAAGGATGAAAGGATGGTTCCTCTTATGGAGAGGATTGCCTGGGAACTGGCTGAGAGAGTGGACAAAGTCATCAACATAAGAACTATATTCAAGTGAGTGTTTCTTGTTCTACTTTTTTTTTCTTCAAAAATTATTATCCGAATATCTTTTTGGAAATGCTGGTTTCTCTGACTTAGTATTTCAAAGACACGTAACAATAAGCTATGCCGAAAGCAATATGATTGTTTTCGGTCAAATTTTAAAATTAACACCAATAAAGAAGACCATTACGTATTATTTTACCAAAGTTGGTATCAGACCTGGGGTAATTGAAAAATGTAATTGTAATTAGCTGTAATTAATTATAAATTGTGGAGTAATTGTATGTAATAAGTAATTGACTCTTATCTCAATTACAAGTATTTGTAATTGTAATTAATTACAAATGAAATCAACATGTAATTTACAAATACAGTAGAATCCCTTTATTAGCAACTCGGATAATGGGGATTTTCGGATATTAGCAACTTTTCCTCTAGCACAAACCATTTCTTCTTTAGCCTAAGTAAAATTCGTCGGATAATCGGAACTCTGATAATAGAAACTCCCGGATAATGGAAACAAATTCTTTGCACCGGGCCCCTATTTTATCGGATATTGGAAACAATCGGGAGGTTACATGGGGACAAATTATCAAATTCACAAGTTTTGTCTTTTCTTTGACAGGTGATGCCGCGATTCGTTAAGTACACATAGACGGGTCAAGTTGTTGATCGCACCTTTACCCTATTCATAATCGCAGTTTGCTCGTGTTAGAGTCAATTAAAGTCTCCTTATATTGTTCGAGTGTACAACTATCCCGCTCGGCTTTTTAATGATTCGCGATCGTTCAAATGCGGCCCGCTTCCGGATTTTTTTTAAATCCCTGTCAAAGAATGAGATTGTTTTCGCAAAGCTTCAATTTCGCAGAAAACATGCGTACGTTACTGAAATTGAAATAGAATTTTCTGTAAATACGCGATGGAAAAAATAACGTATCGAAATTATTTGAAAACGAAAATTACTTACTTCAGATCAGAAATTATTATCCTAATCGAAATATCCGAGCGGTAAAGATTCAAGAAAATCATTAGGTTTCTTTTCAAACCCAGCTCTAATATGACGTCACGCTGTAAATTTCTCAAAGAATGACTCAACTTCAAAGGGACCGCCGAACAACTGGCCTGGTCGAGGTTGTGTGAGTTTTCCAAGCGACACACTTTTCTCTCGTGTTTACTCGCCAGTGTAACTAAATCACATAAATCGAGGTATTTACCATCTAATGGATAGTCTTTAAAAGGTAATTGAATTTAATTTGGCTCATCCCGTTCGCGGCCCTCAGTGGCCGACGTTTAATTTCTATCAATTGGCGACTTTAGAAGCTATTGGAAGTCAGGGGAATAAACTAAAAAGACTTTTCAAATTTTCAATTTAACTCTTTTTTTTCATCGTTGAAAAACTATCAATCGAACGGGACTAATCAAACGTACATGAATGAATCCCCACCGATTCAAGAGACGACGTGCTCGTGCATTTCCGGAAGTTGAATACTAAATTTAACGAGATATCGGATAATAGAAACATCCGCTTAATAGCAACTTTTCCTCTGACAAATAGGAGTTGCTAATAAGCGGCTTCCTCTGTACTTTCAATTATAACCCAATTACATCTATATTCTATAATGGAATTCTAATGATACAGTCATATAACAGTGTCTTAATTCAAAATTGTTAGGCCCAAAATATGATTTTTAGCTCGCCCGGGACGAAAGTCTCGGAAGAGCTATTGTCATACCCTCGGATGTCGGCGTCGGCGTCAGCGTCGGTGTCGGCGTCCGCATTAGGTTAAAGTTTTTTATTTCTATCAATATTTATCCTAGAGGCTTTATTTTTTACAGAAACACTCATTAGGGCATAGGCTTTCATTTGAGACCAACATCCATGTCGAAATGACCTTTAGACTGTGACCTTGACCCTTTCAAAAAAACTTTAACCAAAAACTTTAACCAAAAACTTTAACCAAAAAACTTTAACCTTGCTTATATTTTCTGTAAACTTTAAACTAGAGACATCATTACTTCATATGCACACTCATTAGGTGATAGGCTTTCACCATAGACAAAGGTCCTTGACAATTTGACCTTGACCTTGACCCTTTGTGGACTTAGAAAAACTTTAACCAAAAAACTTTAACCAATAACTTTAACCTTGCATATTTTTTTTAATGCTCTAACCTAGGGACATCATAGCTTCATATATGTACTCACCAGGTGATAGGCTTTCACCAGAGACCAAGGTCCTTCACAATTTGACCTTGACCTTTACCATTTGTGGACTTTAACTTTAACTTTAACTAAAAATTTTAACCAAAAACTTTAACCTTGCTTATTATTTTCTGAATGGTTTAACCTAGGGACATCAGTACTTCATATACATACTCATTAGGTGATAGGCTTTTGTGAGAGATCAAGGTATTTGATAATTTGACCTTGACCTTTTATGAACTTAGAAATACTTAAGCCGAAATTCTTTTACCAAAAACTTTAACCTTGCTTATATTTTCTGAATGCTTTAACCTAGGGACATCATTACTTCATATACAAAGTCACCAGATGAAAGGCTTTCACCAGAAACCAAGGGCCTTGACAATTTGACCTTGACCTTGACCTTTTATGGACTTGGAAAAACTTAAACTGAAAAACTTTAACCAAAAATTTAACCTTGCTTATATTTTCTAAATGCTTTACTCAGGGACATTATTGCTTCATACACATACTCACTAGATGATAGGCTTCTACAGAGACCAAGGTCCTTCACAATTTGACCTTGATCTTGACCTTTTGTGGACTTAGAAAAATTTTAAAGAAAAACTTCATGTTTGATACAAAGAAATTCCATTGGTAACCTCATCTGCTTGTAGGCTTTCACTTTACCCTAACCTTATACATGCAATTAAAACAAAAAAGTTTTTATATCTCTTAATTACTACTCAAACAGATATATATTAGATCTTGGACTTTAACATTGAAAGAAACCACTTTGAACTCCGGTCTTCGGTCAAGCGCTGTTTGTGACAAGCAGCTGTTTGGGCGAGCTACGTTGTCCGCGGACAACTCTTGTTAAGACATTTAAGTTCTATTTTAGTTCAAGGTATTGAGTTTTATTTGAAATAACAATGAAGTAAAAGGAGAAAGAAATAATCCTTGATCAACATATAAACTATGGATTCATTATATTATACTTTTGATCAAAAACAAAGAACAAAGATGTTTTGATTGTAAAAATGACAAATTGAATTATTCCCTTCCATAATGTGGAAACAATAAGATGACAAACACCTCCTAAATGGACAGGTTAAGGTGTGAAAATCTTGATTGTCTTTTACTAGGTGGCCATTAACACTTTACAGTAAGTTACACTATCATTGAGGGAATGAAATAAAAGTTATACAGTACAAATTTTCTCAGAAATAACAAATCAGGCAGAAGTATTTTAATAAAAAAAATAGATTTGATGTGTATTAACAAACCAGCATACTTGCCTGATGCCCAAATTGAAATGTGTTTTATCAATCCTAGTCATTTAAGGAGTGTCAAACAAGTTTTATTCATCTTGATTCAAAAACTTGATTGAAAATATGTCCTGAACATTCCTGAATTATGAAGTGAAAGACTTTCTTTCATTGTGGGCTAAATTTTAAAATCAAATTGTTTACTATCCAAGCAAGTGTGATAGCCCTTCAAAACATAAAAAAGTTTAGCCCTTAATTGAAATGCTTATGATTTCCAAATTGTCTCTTTAAAGTTTCTTACAATGTATCTACAATTTTAATGTGACCATAAAGCTGTTAATATCATATTCCATTTTCTATTAACTGGTTTATCATACCTCAAATGTAATTGTAATTAATTACATTTGAAAAGTAATTGTAATTTAATTAATTACAATGAGATTTTGTTGTAATTATAATTGTAATTGAGATATTTCAATGTAATTTGTAATTTAATTAATTACATTGACATGTAATTGACCCCAGCCCTGGTTGGTATATCATTCCATTTGTCTGTTAGCAAATTTATGATAGCCATTAAGATATCCTGTTAATTACTCTGAGCATATTAAACATGAGGTACTCATATTTGACATGATAATACGTCAATGATCTTATTACATGCAATACCCATCTTTAGATACTATGAATCAAGGTCATCTGAAAATATAAGGTCATCTTTGAAGGTCAAATTTTGAAAAAAACAATCCTTATGATTAACTAGCACATCTTGCTTTACTTCCAATATTTGATTTTTTTTCATTTAACCCTTTCCTGTTTTACAAAATTTTGGACCTGTCCAAATTCAAAGGTTTTGCAGACGAAAATTTAAAGTGGATTTAATTTGAAAAATAACCATTCAGTAGGGTAGAAAATAGTGTGGAAAAAGAAGAAATTGCTTGTCAGAAGCAATTTCTTCTTTTTTCACAATGTTTTCTCAATCATTAAATCACAGACACGTAAAAAGCAGGGATTAAACAGCAAAGGGTTAATCTTAATTTAAGAGCAAATTGTCATTGTCTTTAAGTCAGTAACTTTCAGTTATATATCTGCCTCCAGTTGTAAAAAAGATAACCAGTGGTTGAATGTACAGACTACATATTTATCAGGTTATCAGAAATCCATCAGGTTTGTTCTTTCAATTGTACCAATTGAAGCAACAATCTTCATTGTTGAAATTAAATTTTGGTTAAATTTAACCAATGGTTATCATTTATACAATCTGATCCAATTGAATGTTACAGAGATACAACAGATGATGTAAAGAGAAGAACATCTGAAGCCAAGAAGATGTTACAAGTGTGGAAGGACAGTTATTTTGAAGTGAGAGCCAAGATTGAACAGTCAGGCCGTGATCAGAGATGGGAGTTTGATAGAAAGAAACTGTTTGAGAGGACAGACTATATGTCAAATATCTGTCAGGACCTTTATGATGTAGCCCAGGTAAACTTAGTCTTGATAGTTGACTTTTTTGATAAATGTGACCTGTCTTGCCAAAAGGGACCATATGGGGGTCGTAAGTATTTGGTGAGACAGCATAATTGGGTAGGTGTACACCTGAGATGCGTTTTTTAAATCAAGATTTCTTCAGTTTTTTAATTGGGATATCCGGAGCAATTCAATTGAAATCCTATGACATAGCCCAAGATATCCCGATTAAAGATCTTAAGAAATCTTAAAACTCTTAATCCTAAGAGACACACCTCTGAAAAAAAGAAAGGCAGACCTTGAACATTCTCTCATCATCAAAATATTTATCTTTATGTGTAACCTCTTATAGTAATTCTTTATTAGTCCAAGCTTTATAACATCAATTTTCAAAAAACCTTTCAAAAATAGTGTTTTGGTAATACAACAGTAACCCCTGCATTTTATATTCTATATTTTTTCATATTTACATTCATATTTGTTTGAGTTAACTTGATTCATCCATTTTACATCTAGTATATCAAAAAGTGTTTCCATTTTGGCAGGTTCTAGAGGAGTTTTACAACATCTTTGGACCTGAGTTGAAAGCAGTAACAGGAGATCCTAAGAGGATAGAGGAAGTCTTGGTTAGGGTAGATGCTCTTGTTGTTCCATTGGAAGAGGTAAATTTCAACTTTTTAACCCTTTCCTGTTTTACAAAATTTTGGACCTGTCCAAATTCAAAGGTTTTGCAGACGAAAATTTAAAGTGGATTTAATTTGAAAAATAACCATTCAGTAGGGTAGAAAACAGTGTGGAAAAAGAAGAAATTGCTTGTCAGAAGCAATTTCTTCTTTTTATGCCCCCGATAGGGAGGCATCATAAATTTGACTTGTCCGTCCGTCCGTCTGTCCGTCTGTCCGTCTGTCCGTCCGTCCGTCCGTCATTCCGTCCAAAAACTTTAACATTGGCCATAACTTCTAAATCAAAGCGGTGTCGGGGGCATTGTCATCTTACAGTGACAGCTCTTGTTTCACAATGTTTTCTCAGTCTTAAAATCACAGGCACGTAAAAAGCAGGGATTAAACAGCAAAGGGTTAAGTCATATATGAGGCTGAAACTTTGCATATACCTGTAGAAAGTCAAATGGCTTTTGTCAACTTGCAGCAAAGTAAGCACTTACCAAAGTCAAATCATATCGATTTTGCTCAATTGTTTCCTGAATAATTGCCAACTCTTATTCAAAGTCCTGAAACAACTCATACCTAATAATTCTTAATCTTCCTTTATTTCCTCTACAACAAAATGCAGAAAGTGTTACCTATTTCAAATTGAATTAAGCCTGGGCGTGAGATTTCCAACAATTTCAAATATGGGCAAATCAAAGACTCTGACCAGCTTGTGCATCTGCACAGTCTGACCAGAGTCTTCACTATGCACTTAGAAGCTAGATGAGGTCTTAAAGTATCTGTAGACCATCAGGTTACTTTGTATAAACACCATGTGGCTATCTACACTGCTCAATATTTTCACCCTACACACATTTTAGATTGATGGAAATGTCACGCACAGGCTCATATATGAATGAATAATGGAGTAATTGAAATAAAGAATTTTGATAGTCATTAAGCTTTGAATGAGCCTTGTACACTTGTTTAAAACATTCTTAGTTATTTCAGTCCAAGGGATTTTCAGTTTAACTATTCTGCATTTCTCATAGATTCTTTTACAAGAAGTTCATTTGTGCTTTTCTATTTTTTTTTACCCCAAAATCAGTAACTTTTGATAAACAATGTGACCATTACTCTAATAGATTTGTATAAAAAAAGTATGAGAAAAATAAATTCCTGTAATATTAGCATTGAAAAAAAATACAACTTTGATCCATAAGTCTATAGTATAACGGGTACATCTTTGTTGTTTAATATCTCACTCAAAATAACTAATAGAGTGGATATTTTGGATTTGACATCTTAACTTTTTAACAATGCAGTGAATCCTGCTTCTTGGTAATCATTGGAATGGCCATAATCAGATGAGTACCAATAAACAGGATTTTGTGATAGAATAATGATTTTAGAATAGTTAAACATATTAGCATCTCAATAGCTCAGTGTAAAACAGTTGTAACTGCCTATAAACATATAGGCAGTTACAAATGTTTTGCATTGAGCCATTGATTTGTCTTTTTTGCAGGTGTCCTTTGATCCATTCATGATCCGTCATCAATCCTCTTGGAAAAGTGTGATGGACCATTTCAACCGAGAAGTGTTAGCCATCGAAAACGAAGCCAAAAACTTCATCGATGAATCCTTCCAGTCACTAAGATCAGCAGAGGGAGCTTTTAACATGCTTCTCAAGTTTAAACACATTCGATCCAGAAAGGCCATCAATGATCAAATGATGCAGAAGTTTCGAGACATTTTGGTTCAGTATCAGAAAGAAGTTGACACAATGGACAATCTATTCACAACACAGAAGGAGAATCCTCCGCTACACAAGAATCATCCGCCAGTTGCTGGGTCGATATACTGGGAGAGATCTCTGTTTCATCGTATCAAACATGTGATCATAAGATTCCAGTCTATGGAGGATATGATGACCACAGATATGGGGAAATCGGTGGGTATCACAGATTTTGTCTATGTAAGATAAACTGAAAATAGAGCTTTATTGTTGTTGTACAAGCTATATCTTTTTCAAAACTTGCATTAAAATCTAAGTGTTCAAGTTTAATTAACTCATTGAGAGCTTTATTGTTTTTGTATAAAATACATCTTTTTCAAAACTTGCATCTAAATCTAAGTGTTCAAGTTTAATTAACTCTATTTAATGTCGGTCATTTCTTTATTTGTAAATTAATTCTGAACTAAAACACTAACTGGCTTTGCCCTTACAATGCTGTTCATGATATATACTTAACTTTTTCAGACAGTATACACTAAGATCAGCCTGCACAATCATGCAGTCTGATCTTAGTCCACACTGCCTGCTTTGTACTGAATTATTTTGTGAAATCTTGATTAAAATACCCCATAATTTGCAGGTTCTTTGAAACAAATATTAAATTCATTATCAGACTTCATGAATTACCCATATTTTTTTTCTACCAGACAGTGTGGTCAGGTAAACTTAAAATTTTTAGCAGACTGAACTTAATTTCACCAGTCTAAACAATGGAACTTAGTGTTAATGTGGCAAGATTTTAATGGTCAGTCGCTCCTGTATTTATGCACAACTTATCAGACATGCTTGATTTTTACCAGAGATGTCAGTGGGGCTGGGTATATTTTGTAAAGTCTGCATTATGATAAGGGTTAATTGAAAAAACTCATTCCAAAAACCTGAAGGCCTAAACAATTATTATCCCTTTTTCATAAGACCCGAGCCAAGTACCTGAGTGTGGGTAAACAAATGAAGCAATACGAGGACCAGAAATACGAGTTATGGAGAGACCATGTAGAACAAATCTTGCCGTCGTTGTTAAAGAGAAACCTGATTGTCAAACCAACCCAGGCTCAACAGTTACAACTACAACAACAACAACAAGCTCATGAGGACGGACAGGAAGGAGAAGGTATGATTTGATTTAATTTTACACAATTTAGTTCATTAAAATCTGCTGCTCTATCATGTACACAGTTTCTTTTACAAGGATATTGGTCCCATTTATTAGGTTTTCTTGTAAGCTTGGCTGTTTCCAGAGAAAACCTGAGGTATTGCTATAGCCTTGTTGTCCTTATTGTCTTTGTTGATGTCAGGCAAAAAACTTTTGACATTTTGTGATATCCCTGGTTGTTTCAAGAGAAAATCTGAGGTATTGCTAGCCTTGGTGTCCTTATTGTCTTTGTTGTTGTCATGGGAAAACTTTGACATTTTGTGATATCCCTGGTATTACTGAAGACATTTGTTTGCAACATGGCACACATGCTCACTATCGAAAGAGCAACCTATGCTGTCAAGAGGAATAACTCTACACATTTTGAGTAATTAAGCCTATTTTTCCAGTTATATTTTTTAACCACCATCCCGTTCCATTTAATCAAGGGAACATTAATGCAAAGCAAGAGTTTTAAAAAATATGTCATAGAAAACAAAAATTATAATTAGTTGATATTCAACTATTGTATCCTTGTTGATCAAAAGAACAGATTTGAATTTACTGTTCTATGTTGCGTTTTAATCAAGGTAATATTCAAAGAAGTTTTTCATCTTTGTTAATTCCATCATTGTAAGGATATGAATGGTGTAAAATTGGTTTTCTACAAACACCCTTTTCGAGCATGCTTATCAAGAAAAGAAAAAGGTCTTGTTGAAAATGAAGTGCTGTATACTGTAGACAAAGATGTTGAAGGTAGCCGCCCCAAATCCTCCACTACTGATGAATTACGGAGTATATCTAGTCCATACAGTCAGTCACGTAGTGTGATGACACCTCATACTGTCAGCCAAGTTCCGACACAGAGTTGTAATTATTCTGCACTAGTTTGATGTGTTTAAATTAGGTGGCAGGGGAAAATAGCCTATCATGATGAGATTGATTCTTTTGTCTGAAAAAAATAGAGTTATTTACTCTAGACATGATACTAAAGGAAGTTACCCAAGTCCTTTCTTTTAGCTCCACTGGCTGAAAGCCACTGGGGCTATTGTCATGGCGTTGTGTCCGTCGTGCGTCCATCCGTCCGTGCGTCCGGTCGTAAACTTTTTCTTTAAAAATCTTCTCCTCAGAAACTACTGGATGAATTTCAACCAAACTTCACAGGAATGATCCTTGGGTGACCCTCTTTCAAAGTTGTTCAAGAAATTTTGATCCAATGAAAAACATGGATTTAATGGGCGTGGCTAATTTCCAAATATGGTAAAAAGTGAATTTTCTCAGAATCTAATTGATGGATACCAATTAAATTTTACATGAATGATCCTTGGGTGACCCTTTATCAGTCTACCAAAAATTATTGTGATCAGATGAAAAATATGCATTTTATGGACGGAGGTCATTTCTCTATATGTTATATAGTGGAAACTATGAAAATCATTTTCTCAGAATGTAAGTGATTGATATCAACCAAATTTCACTGGAATGATCCTTGGGTTACCCTTTATCAGTCTACCAAAATTTATTGTGATTGGATGAAAAATATGCATTTTATGGGAGGAGGTCATTTCTCTACATGTTATATAGTGGAAACTTTGAAAATCATTTTCACAGAATGTAATTGATGGATGTCAACCAAATTTCACTGGAATGATCCTTGGGTGACCCTTTATCAGGCTACCAAATATTATTGTGATCGGATGAAAAATATGCATTTTATGGGTGGAGGTCATTTCTCTAAATGTTATATAGTGGAAACTTTGAAAATCATTTTCTCAGAATGTAATTGATGGATATCAACAAAATTTCACTGGAATTATCCTTGAGTGAACCTTTATCAGTCTACCAAAACTTATTGTGATCGCATGAAAAATATGTATTTTATTGGCGGAGGTCATTTCTCTATAGTGGAATCTTTGAAAATCATTTTCACAGAATGTAATTGATGGATATCAACCCAATTTCACTGGATTGATCCTTGGGTGAACTTTTTTCATGCAGCGAAAAATTATTGTCATTGGATGAAGAATAAGTCTTTTATGGGCAGAGATCATTTCTCTTTATTTTATATAGTGGAATCTTTGAAAATCATTTCAACATCAGTAGAACTCAAAATATCTTAAAATCTAGTCAAACCTTAGATTTGCTATTTCAAGAATTTCAAGCCTGTGGAGCGACTCAAGCCATTCATGGCTTTCTAGTTTGTTAAATTACGTGGTATATCTAGCCCATACAGGTAATCACATAGTGATTTTCTTGCACTTGTTTGGTGTGTTGAAAATTGGTTGCAGAGGAACTTATGATTGTGTCTAAAGTTTGGACTTATTTCATGAATTATTATTGTTATTTTGATCACCTTCATATGCTATTGTTTATCATATTTTCCTTTCATACTAAAATCCTAAATAGTGTGCAAAATATAGTTTCAAACTTTCCAATTTAATAATAAGCTTTCCTGATAAATTTTGATAATGATCTTATATAAGCTTCTGTTAACATCTTTCATAGAATGTGATACTGTTGGATGAGAAAAAAATAAGTTCTACAAAATAAAAATGCTTTAACTGTAAATTATTTTGATATACAAGTATTTACCTCTTTGAATTTGGATTGTGATTGCACTGTTTAAGGAAAAATAGTTGCACAATTTCATATATTGTGTGGTTGAATAATTATACATCATTTATTTATTTATATGAATAATGGATGAGTTAATGGATGGATAGATGTGCCATTTTAAAGAACGTTTTGTATAGCTCCAAGGTTAAGGTCACAGCTCCATACTAAACTTTAAAATGCAGGCTTGTCAGGCACATATCTCCTTCATTTTTGGATTAGTTTCAAACTTACTTGCCACAATCATTCTCCATCATATATAGATGTGCCATTTGAAAGAAATTTACAGATAGGCCCAACATTAAGGCCAGACCAAGTGTAGAGATTGAGCTTATCTTCAGCATGGCTGCTACACATATGGATTGATATAAATAATTTGGCCAACATAATCTATTAAATGAGAAGATGCGCTACATGAAA
Source organism: Fragum whitleyi (assembly GCA_948146395.1). Classification (NCBI taxonomy): domain Eukaryota; kingdom Metazoa; phylum Mollusca; class Bivalvia; order Cardiida; family Cardiidae; genus Fragum; species Fragum whitleyi. The sequence goes on from OX411553.1 coordinate 57,864,343, forward strand.
CAAAATTTAGATTCTTCAAAGGTCAGAGGTCAAAGTCAAATGTTGAAATTGAGTCATGATCTATGTAAAGTTCACTTGTCAAATTTTGCCATTAATTTTGGTCTTTTATGAAGTATTATTATTTATAACTCACATACCCTATTTTATTTCTTTCAGCCAATGTATATGAAGTGAAGTATATAGTAGACTTTGATCCAATGTTGGGTGAGATTATCTCAGAGACCAAGTATATGGAACAGTTAGGCTTCTCCGTACCAGAGTTAGCCAGAAATGTGGCTTTACAGGTAGGGCTTTACACATCCCTGGATGGCCAGAAAAAACTTGTATCTACAACTTGAGCTTGCTGGAGTTTTGAGGTTTTGATTGCCTAAGAGATATGTGACCTGTCTAGGGTAAACAGACTTTTTGTGGAGTATTAAAAGAACCAACCCTTGGCAGACTGCATAACCTGCATTTGTTTTTCTTTGCATGATTAGTCTCATTTTTATGTCCGTGATAGATGGTTCAGGAGAATGTTGTTTTACTGTTTCCATCTGTCTGTCAGTCTTTCTTTTGTCTGCCTGAAAACTTAACCTGCGATCTTAACATATTCCTATTAATACAAATGTAATTGTGATATAATGTTCTATTTTGTTATGAAGATACAACTCATTTATCCGCTTCATTTAAGATCAAGACCAAGGCCATCAGTCAAGGTTAGGGTAAAACTTTGAAAAAATTGCTGTGACCAGGGCATTAATGTTTTGAGGATAAATCTTGTCCATATGAAACAATTAATCAATTTCGTTTAAGATGCATTATAGACCAGAAATTGTTTCCTACAGTCTTAATTGTTCTCCATGTTTGTTTGATGCTACAGTTCTTACACTGCTTATCATTTCAACCTATTTCAGGATGAGAAGTACATTAAGTATGTTGAGAGTCTGACTCATATGTTATTAAGGTATAACAGACTGTTGGCTAGCTTGGACAGTGCAGAGGTATGGTGTCTGTTTGTTTGGATGTTCAGTTGCCCCTTGTTATAACCCCTACTACCCCCATATAACATGTTTGTATTTGCCTGTGTCCAAAGGTACAGATAAGAGAGGGTAAAGCTGGTCTAAAATTTTTATTTCTAAAGGAAAACATATGTTGTAGGTACTCATTTGAATCGTCTCAGTGAGACGATTCCAATGAAAACCTCCAACATATGGTTTATGAAAAATATTTTAGATTTGAATCGAAAATCGGAAATACCCCTTATACATGTATCTGTAGCTCTGCTTTTATCAATAATAACAAGTTTTATTTTACATTTCATATGTTTAGTTTTCCTTGATAATTTGATATTACTTTTCCCCTAGCATGAGAAAACCAATGTCTGGCAAGTATTTTGACCAGAATGAGCTCTTATAAATGTAATATTTCCATCAATTTCTTGAGAGCATCAGGTGAAGACCATATTCAGTCAAGAGTTTCATCTGCTGAGTCAGGTTCAAGTCTTCAATATTTGAATAAAAAACATTCAGTGAATTGTATCAGTTCTTCATGCAGTTGTAAAACTATTTGAAATGGCATACATAGTCTCAAAAAATAAGAATGAAGTGCAGAAATTATTTTTAGCATCAGCTGTTTTGGAGAAAACCTGAGGTATACATATCACTGTAGCCTTGTCATTGTCTTTGTCACTGTGCAAAAACTTTGACATTGTGGGATATTTCTGATTCTACTTAAGGCATTCACTTGAAACTTGGCACAAATGTTCATATCAAAAGAGACACCTTAACTATCAAGGGTGATACTGGTTACTCTAGACGTTTTTTGTGCAAATTTTGCCCCTTTTTCAACTTCATTCTCTATCCACTGTCAGGCACCAAACAGAGGAGTGTAGGCACCAATAGATGGTGCTCTGTTTTGAACCTTGTTGTGATTCATGTCAAATCCTCTTACCCTGTGTTGTTTGTAGAATTGATATCTGATATATTTTACAATCTTCAAAGCCTATAATAAGGATGCAGGTAAAGAATATGAATTTTGTAAACATTGTGAATAATTCTGTTGTTATGCTCCCCGAAGGGAGAGCATATAGCCGTCGCTTTGTCTGTCCGTCCGTCCGTCCGTAATTCCGTCCGTCCGTCCGTCCGTCCGTCCGTCTGTCCCCACCTATTTCTCCATAACCCCTGGGCCAAATTGAATGAAACTTACCATGTGAACTCCCTATGATATAGTGATGATGCATCTGTGAGGGTTTTTGGATTTGAGGCCTCGTCACGGGAAAAGGGGACTTAGGGTAAAAAACAGTTTTTCCCAAATTTCTCCTAGTCTAACAGTCAGAATTTAGTGAAATTTCATATTTGAGTAGCAAATCAGATGCTCTTTACTATAAACAATTTGAAATTAACGTAAAAAAATATATATCATGGAAAAAGGGGGCTATGTTTGTTACCTTTACGTTAGCGCGTAAAATACAGTTATTCTTTCATTTCTCCTAGTCTTATGCTCAGAATTTGATGAAATTTCACATTTGAGTAGCAAATCAGATGCTCTTTACCCTAAACTATTTGAAATTTGTGTCTGAAAATATGTCATGCAAAAAGGGGGTTTAATGTTTGTTACCTTTATGTTAGCTGTATAAGATAACAGCTTATTTTAGTCTTTGAAATCTTACCACAGAGCATATCTCCTAAAGTATAATAGCTATCAACTTGAAACTTTATGGGTGGATAGATCTTATGGAGGAGAAGTGCAGTGCACAAGAACTACAATTCTTGCTTGCATAATCTTGGAGTTATTGCCCTTTATTTTTTTATACTAAGATTATGTCTGGAGCATATCTCCTAAAGTATAATAGCTATCAACTTGAAACCTTATGGGTGGATAGATCTCATAGAGGAGAAGTGCTATGCACAAGGACTACAACTCTTGCTTGCATAATTTTGGAGTTATTGCCCTTTGTTATTTTTGATACTTAGATTATATCTGGAGCATATCTCCTAAAGTATAATAGCTATCAACTTGAAACTTTATGGGTGGATAGATCTCATGGAGGAGAAGTGCAGTGCACAAGAACTACAACTCTTGCTTGCATAATTTTGGAGTTATTGCCCTTTGTTATTTTTGATACTTAGATTTTGTCTGGAGCATATCTCCTAAAGTATAATAGCTATCAACTTGAATCTTTATGGGTGGATAGATCTCATGGAGGAGAAGTGCAATACACCAGAACTATAACTCTTGCTTGCATAATTTTGGAGTTATTGCCGTTTGTTATTTTTAATACTTAGATTTGATAGGAGGTAAATCTCTGACAGTACAAAAGAATCTTTATTCTATTAGGCTTCAGTTTACTATCAAGCTTTTGTGGCGGGGGATGTCCATGTCCAACATGGCTCTTATTTTTGTGACAATGCCTTATTCGGGGAGCATAATCCGTCTCTGACGGCTCTTGTATGTTAAAAGTTGTGGTTTTTCATTGAATTTCTGGTCTGAAATCAGAGATGATGTAGATGACAAATTTGAATTGATGACATTTTAAAAATGATAGCATTTTAGGGGAAGAAAAAAAATGAGAACAATAAATTAAAGATACTTTTCAAAGCTTTTTCTTGGGCGATGTCAAAAAATAGGTTTGGTGGGAATGAGATTAAGTAGGCTATTTGGAAACCTTTTCATAAAATGATGTAATTATTAAATGGTAGCCTGCTTGGTACAATATACAGTAAAACCCCTCCTTCCGACCACCCCGGAAAAACGGGCACCCCGCTATTACGAACGATTTTCGCCAGAACGGAATTATTTGTTCTTTATCTTAATGGTCGCGAACCCCTCTAATGCGAGCACCCCGCTATTCCGAATTACGACCACTAATTTCAGTACGAACGCCGTATATTACACTATTACGAACCTCGCTAAAAAGACCAGTAACTTCACACCTCCGGATCGACCATCCTAATTTCACGCTTAGTAAGTACGACACTAATTGGGTACGAATGGATCAACAATGGATTATCGAATTTTTCGATATCGTGATTAAACCTCTATTGTGTTTTGGTGTTATTTTCAAACAAACAACTTTAAGTGCTTTTGATACACTGCATTCGTCTATCAATTAAAGATGTTACCTGGTTAACTGGAGTAAAGAAACCGAAAGTAATGCTATTTATGGAAAGTTTTCGGCGATCTGCTGACTGATTGTAAATTTGCTTATGATGGATAGGTTTCGTTTTTAGGATTTACTGAATGTATGCGCCACATTTACTGTTCGACAATAATTGCCCTTATTTTAAAATAAATAATCCGAGGTAGGTTTTCAAACCAGATCAAATAAACAAACGTAAAGAAGAAAAGAGCTATATTGAAAAAAATAACTTTGCAAAGAAAGCGATGTCACTACTGTATACGCCTACTCACCGAGAGTTTTGGGAAAAAGAGGTCCTAAGTTATGAATTGAAAGCAAAACAAACAATTTAAGACAGTTTTTTGCAGCAGAAAAGTCTCTTCTATAATAGGGCCTTTGTCCTAATTTTTGCATAAGCAATAACAATCAAACTTAGTTCATACTCTCGAATTAAAGAAGATTGGTATCATTGAATCGAGCAACTTCAAAGAATCAATTTCTCCCTTTTGGAAATCAACAATTTGGATTGGCTTGAAACAACAACAACAACAACAAAAGTTTTACATGTAAATGCTATTTTATAGATTTAATTACGTTATTTAAAAAAAAAAACACGATATAGTTAAAATCATTCTAAAATAAACTGAATTACATAGTCTCTTCTATTAGCAATAATTAGTCTTGGAAGTTTGAACGCATCCGACCAAACCTCAGAATTAAGACCACCCCGCTATTAAGACCACTTTCAAAAAGTACCCCAAGTGGTCTTAATAGAGGGGTTTTACTGTAATATGTACCTAGTGCTTTGTATGAAAAAAATAAAAAACTAACGAAGTTGGAGGAATTGATAATTTTCAAGGCTCTGCCAGACAATTATCAATTTCCACAACCGAGTTAGATATTTTTTCATACAATACACTAAGTACGTTTTATGTTTAGCTTATAACCTCAATTTGCTTTGTTGAAGTCAATACTGACTATATAATCTTAATATTTGCCATGTAAGGATATTCTTCAGAGAGCTTTATATCAAATTCTTGAGAGAAATGTTGATATACACTGAAAGAGGTGGTTGTATATTGGTATCATTTCCATTCATTATTCTATCTGTCCATCTGTACAACTTTTGTAAATACAACTCCCTCAATTTTGGATGGACTTGAATGAATTTTCTGCAGAAAGTTCCTCATTGTGTGACCATGCGCATATCAATGGGATCTTGAGATACTGCACTGCATTACTTATAAAGGGGCCATTGTTAAAAATTTTCCAATAGGGGCGATTATTGCGACTATGATACTCTTGTTAAAATATGATTCTAAATTCCACATTGGGAAAAAGTATTATACATCCTTTTATTTAGAACTAGGGATATGACTTATTGCGAAGGTAATTTTGTCACAAAAGTTTAAAAAAAAAAGACCTTTCCGACAGCTACCTGATGAGAAAAAAACAAACTAATTTGTGTTGTAGGAAATATTTAATGATGCTTAGCATTATGCCTAATTTTAAAATGATGAGTATTCAAAGATGGACAAAAACTAAAGATATACAAAAGCTAAGGGTTTTTGACTAACTGATAAACTACAATTAATAAGTTGTATTTGTAACAATTTCAGAGTTTACTTCTAGAAGATCATGTACGTGACTTACGTAGAGTTATCAGACCTGGAGCTAAACGTCTCAACTGGAACTCACTGGGTATAAAGGATTACTGTCACAAATGTGAACAGGTAAATACTTGTAGGAAAACAAAATTGAACATATTGCTGCTAAGAGTTACAGGGATTTCATGGAGGACTGGTGGTAGCTATCATGTTATAGGTCCTTCAGACCTATTATTTTTGGCTATTAATCTTGATAGCAGCTGGAGGCTAGGAAAGGATCTAATGGTTGTACTTGTGTAAGAAATAACAGGAATCCATTGTTAGGTGCTCCAGCTGCCACAATATAACTGGAAGCGACATCAAACCCCATTTCAAAAAAAAAAAAAGCCGCCGTCATAGCGCAGTTGGTAGTGTGTCGGACTGTCAATCCAGAGGTCACGGGCTCTATCCCCAACGGCAGCACTTATTCTTTCTGACTATTTGTCTCTCATCAATGGTTTGATAATTGTAGACCTATGTGAGATAGCAGCTGGAGGCTAGGAAAGGATGTGGTGGTTGTGGTGAGAGAAATACCTGGAAACCATTATTAGGTGCTCCAGCCGCTGCGTTATAACTGAAAAAATGTTTAAAGCGGCGTAAAACTCCACTCAATCAATCAACCCATTTTAAAAACAAACAAATAAACAATTTTTTTGCTCAACAAAGGATACAGTTTCCTTGTAGGGCTTTGTATTATCACATATTCAAATGTGAAGTTATGGATGTGACTTATTGTATAAAATCTTGTTGTTTTTCTGAAGAAGGCATAAACCAAAAAATGAGATATTATGAGTTATATTGGATATTTGTTAAATAACATAATTCCCTAAATAGGGAATAAAAAGTAACATAGAAAAAAGTATTTAGTTTCAAACCCCACCAGTGGTTAAACTGTTATTTATTGATCTTGACTTGTTTTTATGTTTGTCAAATTTAAGTTCTTGCAATGATTCCTTACCAGTATAAACAGGAATAAAACAGTATATCTTCTATAAAGTCAAGGCACTTACCAAATTCTTTTGCTGATTCCTAAAATGCTTATTTCTCTAAAAGTCTGTTAAGGTTTGAGATTTAGTGAGATTGTTTTATTTTCTAGGCTATAGCCAAGTTTGAATCTCTGGTCAACCAGATCCAGAAGAACGCTAAGGACATCAACCAGAGATTGGGCATGATTGAGAATGCCAACCTCTTCAAATCACCGCCGAGAAAATATCCAGATATTCTTCCAAGCTGTAAGGAATATTTTGAACACATTGAGCGTGAAAGGTCCAAGGACTTTGAGATTCTTGCCAGAAAGTACCGAGCTATTGGACCATTACTAACCAAGATGGAAGGACTTGTGGTTCATACAAACTCAGGACGGTCACCCAAACTACACCAGTATTACTCCCATTGGGAGAGGAAAGTGTATGAAGCTTTGACTCAGGTACGATATAAATGTTATTTCGTTCATTACTTCAAACATTCTGTGAATTAATTTTAGAAAAATGAATATTGTAAATGAGCCAGTGCGTGGCATTTCCAACAATTTCAGAAGTGCACCAAGCAAAGACTCTGACCAGCCCGTGCATCTGCACAGTCTGTTCAGAGTCTTGACTTTGTGCTTTTCAGATAGATAAGATCTCGAAGTGTCTAGAGACAGACAGGGAATCTTCTAATTACTCTGTCATTCTTGCTAGGCTGCTGATAGTTTGCACTACGCATATGTTTCATATTGTTGGAAATGTCACGCACAGGCTCAAATAAGATTTTTGATCAAGAATTTAAGTTTTACTAATTTTGCAAATATTCAGCTCTGAGTAGACAAACAAAATTCAGAATATCTAATAATTTTAGTTTAAAATGTGAATAAACAACAAATCTACCTTTCTGTTGTATTATTTAAGTATAAAATGGAAATAAAGAACAAATCTACATTTGTAGGTGGGATATGACCTTTCTTATGCTACTGTTAGCCCCAGAAAAAATAAACCATTGCAAAATTTACCAAATATCCTGTATTATTGAAGGCAATTTTGAAGATGTTCATTAGATTTAAATGTAATTTAATTGCACTAAATACACGCTTCAGTGGGTCACAAAAATCTCTTTCAAATAGCCATGGGCTTTGGTTTGCCCACTTGATTGTGAATTTTGACATTCATAGATAAAAATGATGAACAGAATATTTATACAAAATAAAGAGTTGAATGGTTGAAATAAACAAATATGTGTTGATTAATGTGAATAATTTTCTTTTCAGCTTATTCTAAACAACCTGAGGAGGTTTGAAGTTGCCCTGAGATCTGATAAGCCATTATTCCAAGTTGAAACACTGCTAGCAGCCCCTGATGTTGTATTACATCCTCAAGCCAATGAGGTCTATAAGTTAACTTTACAATGTGTTAGAGATTGTGTAGAGGGGTGAGTCATTAAGCCAGCTTTACAGAATTGTAAATATAAATGATTTAAAACAAAACATTTAACTTATTAAACCAAATTGGGAAGACCCTCTGTTGATATTAATTCTCTATAAACATCAAATTTTAATAAAACATCATAAGTGAAAGCAGCAGTCATGTGCACTAACTTGCCACTAAGTTGATTATTCATAACTCAGCATGCTTTCAAAAGTACATGCTTTCAAAGGAACATCAGGGAAGACTGTAAATTGATTTTTGATCTGTCACACAAAAAGGGATCATTCAGGAAAAAGATATTTGAATAATATGAGATTTGATCCAGCAGGGGTTAATGATTATAATTACTTTGAGTTTGAAAATATAGTAAAGTAAAACAAAAATTCTAGATTAAGAAAATAATAAATTGTATAAAGATGTCTTAATTAGTCAAGCTGTTCTGTCTAATACTAGGATGGATATATATAATACGTATTTAGTGTTTAGTATGAAAAAAAAAGATCTAACGAGGTTGGGAGAATTGATAATTGTCAAGGCTCTGCCGAGACAATTACCAATTCTCACAACCGAGTTAGATATTTTTTCCATACAATACACTAATTATGTACAGTCAAACCTGTCTTAAGCAAGCACCCAAGGGACATACAAAAGGTGCTTGCTTAAGACAGGTGCTTGCTGAATACAGGTCAATTTCAGTGCAATTGGTTCATTTTGGGAACTAGGTGGTCGCTTGCTTAAGACAGGTTGCTTGCTGAATACAGGTGGCCACTAAGACAGGTTTGACTGTATTATATTTATCTTATAACCTGTATTTGTCTTGTTTTCAACGATGTTTCTAGCTGAATGCAAGTTTCTAGAAATAACCGCATTATATCATTGTTCTAAAAATAACTATGTGATATCATAAAAAAATATCATAAGGGATGATATCTCACGGATATGTAAATAGTTATAAGATGAAAATTTTTACTTCAGAACCAAGTTATTTGTACGCTGGATGAACGGTACATGTATAGAGACACAGCCACAGAAGGTAGAAGGTGAAGATGAGCTGTATCAGTTTACGTTTTTCTCCGATATCTCTATAAACACGGAGACGATAGATCTAGTTCAGACCATTCATTATGACATTAAAAATACTCTTACTAACATGCAAAGGTATCTGAACAGATGGAAGAAATACAGGAGTATATGGAAGGTGGATAAGGTAATAATCAGATGATATTGAATCAGTGGTCATTGAATACCAAACTTATTAATAAAGTCATCCATAAAGAGGTAAAAACAAGGCTGTGCCAAGTTTTTATCTGTTTAAGATGACAAGTTTGATAAATTCAGTATTTAATTAACACAAATTTGATTTTATGTTTATAATATGACATAGATATTACGTGATCTAGGAAAATCAAGAAATTCATAGGTTCAAGTTATATTTTTCAACATATTTCTCACTGTTGAAAAATGATATTCTTTTAAATGATAGATGACCTATAACAAATTTGTTTCTTTGTTTTAACAAATACTTTCCCAACAGATATTCATGAGTTGTAATGAAATATGGGTATGATGATGTATTTTCCTTTGTCCACAGTAAATGTGTTATATATGGAGACTACTGTAGCTCTGTTGATATGATTCTATTACACAATATAATACTCATAAAACATTTCTGTGTGTATAATCATAGCCATCAGTTCAAGGCTAAAAAAACGATTTCCAAATTCCAAAACGCTAAATTGAATTTAAAGAATCAAACTAGTTGAAAGCAAAGTAATGAGTGTGCTTGTTTTCTGATATTATAGCAAGCCCTTGCTGACCGATGGTTCCAGAAAGACCCCACTGTTGTATCATTTGATAACAAACTACAGTATTACTTCAAGACTATTGATGAAGTGGAAACTATCCCTGTTGTCAAAGACCAGGAATGTATTAGATTACATATGGGGCCTCTAGCAACATCTGTTAAAGGTATAAATAATCGTTAAATGTTAATAGGTGGCATATATTTTAACTCTTATCCAGCTGAATTGAGATATATTAGTCTCCTCCTACCAAAACAAAAACAAAAATCAGTAGTACAAAAAATAAGTAACAATTGTTTCTAAGTTAGTTATTGCGAATGCACAACCTTGATATTTTCCAGACATCAGGATTTGTTTACTTAATTTGTATTGCTCCAAAACCATTGGAATTACCAGGAGAATGACTGTTTTGAATCTTCATAGTTAGACCTATAAGACAATATTCGGCAAGCCCAAATTGTCATGACAATGTCTAGATAATTCCGATTTATCTTAAATCATAAAAGAGTAAAACAACCTAGGTCACGCAATTTCATGTGCTAAGAATTCTATAAAACACAATTTAAAGTGGCTTCAGCTTGAATTACGGCTCTCTGGTGGCCCATTGCATAAATATTGCCAATAATTTATATCTTTAGCTTGGCTGTTTTTGGAGAAAACCTGAGGTATTGCTTTAGCCTTGATGTTGTCCTTGTCATTGTTGTCATTGTGCGAAAAATATGAAATTTTGTGATATCTCTGGTTCTACAGAAGGCATGTACTTGAAACTTAGCACACATGATCTCCATCAAAAGAGCAACCTATAATATTAAGGCGGATAATTCTGGATGCACTTTGTGCAAATTATGTCACTTTTCTGACTGAGATTTTTTTCTACCATCCAGCATTCAACGGCTGAGCATTGGCACCCGTAGGCGGTGCTCTAGTTTTAATTTTTGTAATCCAGACTTCTCATAATTTGATATTTTGTATTGTAGAACATGCCAAACAATGGATTGGATGTCTTGGTAAACTACTTAGAGATTCAGCCAAGGATAACTTATACCAGCTGAATGATACTCTTGATGTAAGTTCTTCAGTCCCTGTGTTCAGGATTAGTGCCAACTGTTTGTCAAATTTACCCTGCTTTGCACATAAGTACATGTGCAAAGCAGGCGATAATTTGCAAACAGTTTAGATTGTTTTGTCATCCTGAACACAGGGCTATTTTGACTTTTATTTCTGTTGAAAGATTCAATCAGTCATCCAGAAAAAGACACAACTCCTTTCTGTTTGATTAACTATCAAAAAAAGGTGCTTGTCAGGTAATTTTCATGGCTATCTTCAAAAACAATTTTTGCTATAGCAATGTTCAATGTTCAGTTATATTTGCAAAAAGGAAGCTGTTGTAAGAGAAATGTTTGAGTTTCATCTTTCATTTTGAGTGCAGGCCAATCTTAGATTGAGTTCCATTGTTGCTTTATCTTTGTTATATATATATAGAAAATACTTCAAAGTTCTTGAGGATGCAAGGATGGTTCAGCGTGAAACAGTTGTAACTGCCTATATATTTATAGGCAGTTACAACTGTTTTTCGCTGAGCAATCGGCATGTTCTTTTCTTGAATAATATTGAATAAGAAGCTAAAAAAGTTAATATTTGAAAACATTATATCAGAACAAATCAGATGACCTAGAACAGACCCCCAGTACACTAGAAGATCTGAAGTTTGTCCTGACAACCATCTCAGATATAAAAGCCATGTCACTTGAAGTGGAGGATAAAATACGAGATATTAGAGAGAGATATAGGACACTGTCCATGTATGATATTGAGGTAAGAAGATTTTGTAATATGAAGTGGAGGATAAGATACGAGACATTAGAGAGAGATATAGGACACTGTCCATGTATGATATTGAGGTAAGACGATATGTAATATGAAGTGGAGGATAAAATACGAGACATTAGAGAGATATAGAACACTGTCCATGTATGATATTGAGGTAAGAGGATTTTGTAATATGTTCATTATAGGGATGATAGCTTGTACCAATTTTACTAATCAAGTACTCAGTAATTTTTTTTCTGATAGAGTTCTGAAGTACTTGGATAGAATTGAAAAATTATGATATTGTGCTAGCGAGAACATTAACTGTTGGCACTTGAATGCAAATTTGGAAAATGAACAATGGATAAGAGGATCAGAGGTTGGCTAGGTACTGCATACTATAACCTAAGCTTTCCAAAGCATTTGAAATAAATGACTTTTACAGAAATCCTGTATCATCCAAAAATATGATACGTATACAAGCATACAAGCATATATTTGAGAGAAAAAAGGAATATACTAAAGCTGCTTAGTTTTTCTAGAGCCAGCTGATGCAAGATTTGTTAGTTGAACTCCACCACTCAAGCCCCTTATCTTGGCTAAGCAAGAACATTCTCTCTGATGATTTACATTTGAAGAAACATGGACGAAAACAAGGCAAAAAGAGGTTATAAGATAAATTTAGTACATACTTAGTGTATTGTTTGAAAAAATATCTAACTTGGTTGTGGGAATTGATAATTGTCAAGGCAGAGGCTCGACAATTATCAATTCCCCCAACCTAGTGAAATATTTGTTTTGCATACAAAACACTAAGTACATATTATATATATCTATACTAAAAGGTTACAGAACAAGAGAAAGAATTACAGTGGAAGATGCCCCAGATCTGGGAAGATCTTGTCTGGAAGTCCAAGAATGTCGATGCTAGCTTGTTTGTTGTCAAAAAGAAGTTTAAAGAGGTGGGTTATTTGTTATATTTTTTTTTGTTTTAAGAAATAAAAAAGAAATGCTAAGCTCTTTGAATATACCGTATATATTAATGTATGTGACCTGACACACAAAAAAGGAACATCTCGGAACTCTGAAAAATAAATGTTTGAAAAAGAGATAGGGTCCAACAAAGGTAAACCATAAGTCCCATGTCAAAAATTCCTTCACTGGAATGTAGATTTATCATTCTACAGACAGAAAATTAAGAAAGTGCAAAAAAGTTAGACCTTAGTTACTCTGCAAAGTCTGACTAGGGTTGACACCTTACACACTACCCAGATGGTACCTTTCCACTTGACAAGACACATACATTCAATCGTTATTGGGGATTAAAATGACCAGAAACTTATAACTAGAAGTATGTTGGACAATCACTTAAAAGGAGTTTTCAAATTTCATAAAAAATATAGTCATTCTTAAATGAACACCACAAACACACAAAAAAGAAATTCATCTTATAAATTCATTATCTGGTTAAGAAAGCTTATGAAAATGTTAAATGGATGATATTAATAATTAAGTCAATTCTCAACTAATATTTGTATGGTTGGTTTCTATAGCGAGGGCTTTTGCATGCTGGTAAAGGAGGGGTAAGGTTGGCGGATAGATATTGTTGATCACATGTGGATCTTAGAAAAACAGTTGGTACACTTTGTATTGTTGTAGGTGTTGAAATATGAGTGAAATATAATCATGTGAGTGAAACATATTGAAGAATCTGTACAAAATTCTTCGTAAGTGCCTATAAATATATAGGCACTTACAAGAGTTTTGCACCAATTTTATGACATGTTGCAAAAATATATCTGCATCTGTCTAAATTTAGTCATATGAGAGGTCTTTTGACAAAGAAGTAAGGCAGATAGAATGGGGTATATATTCTCAAAAGAATGAAAACTGGTTTACAGTAAGGTAGAATGTAAATCAATAATTCAGAAATATTCTGAACAAAAAAATTTAGAAACAAGGTGCACAGTTTACCAAGGATAAAAGAAGAATATAAGTCATAAAATTTATAAAAAAATCATATAAGGAAAAATCATTAGCCTTCTTTTTAGTCATAGAAAGTTTAAATTTGATAAAATCTATGCCTTTGTGGTCTTTTAGGGATAAGACATCATAAAGGTGACTTTAATAAGCCTCAGAATGGGATAGTATTTATCTATAGAATTCAGATATGATTAGTCATATTGTTTTATTTTCATAACCCTTTAGATCGATGTTAAAAAGTCATTCTTTATAATCCTAATTCTAAAATGGATGAGATGCATTGCACCTTTGTTTATATAAATGATATATTAGATAGTGCCAAGGTTTATTGTTATGTATAAATGTTAAAGCACTGTATGAGAAAATCACAACATATGTATTGTAGATCTGTATGTAGTTATGAGAAAAATTAAAGTTTTGAGTAGTTATGCAAAAATCTGTGCAGTTATGAAAAAAACAACAAAAACATTTTGTTTGTTAAGATGTTTTATATCTAAGAAAAACTTTGGTTGTTAAGATGTTTTATATCTAAGTATTTTTCAGAAAAGTGAATTTATGATTTATTTTGGTCAACACATGTGGCAAATTTTATTTAAAAACCCGCAATGAATTGATATTATGAGGGTTCAGTGCTAAAATGTACTAAGTGTCTATAGACTATAAAGGCACTTAGTACAGTCTAACGCTGAACCCTTGATTAAAGAAATAGTTTATTGCAGTGAAAACATGTTTTAAATTTCATTTAAAAACTCTTATGAATTGATTTTAAACAAACGGATGAAAATATTTTTGATTTAATTTTGATTGTAATGATGCAATTTACACACCGGAATGATATAAATTAGTCAAAAAATGTAAGTCAAAATTTAAACATAAGGCCTATTTGATTGATTCTTTCAGGTGGTTAAAGTATTTGCAGGATTTTACATGCATACTTGCAGTTAATGAAAATTCTGCCGCGTAGATAAATCTTAGATGAAAAAGTCTGCATTTTTACTGTCTCCTAGAGATGTATTATTTTTGGTATTCATTGCTGATTGAAATATTTATTTCAGATAACTCAAGAACAAATAAAAGATTTCAGTAAAGAACTTAAGGAGTTTTCAGACAGATTTTATCTTGAAGGCCCAGGAGCTGTCGGGTCAAATCTGGATAAAGGTATGATCCTCTGAAGACTACACAAAAAAGTTTTTCCTAATTGCCTTTTTAGGGTATTCAATAATAAATATATATTAGTGAAATATTTCTGATGATAAAAATTTCCTTTGCCTTTTTCATGCTGAACCTGGAATAATCTTAAGACAGGAGACAGCAAAATATCTAAGTCAACACACAAGCTGTTTGTCTTTTTAAAGTTGTGTTTGAAATTTGTTTTTCAAATGATGTCTCCAGCCCATTCATTTTAAGTACAGATACAATGAGGATTATATTTGGAATGATAAGAGCTGATGATATTATTTTAGGAAAAAGGAAATACCAGATATCGATGGCTGAGCGTGAAACGGTTGTAACTCCCTATAAACATATAGGGAGTTACAACTGTTTTGCACTGAGCCATCAATATACATAATGTACATACAATGGATTGTTATGTAAATATTCACATGACTTTGGTGTCATTTTAAACAGTTAGTGATGGTAAGTAATATATTGGTTCGTTTTGTTACTGTTCCAAGGTTTTTGTTTCTTTGTTCTTTGTTTTAAATTCAGGATTTTGACACTTAAAACTCTTATGATACTCTGTTTTGACCCTAAAATAATCAGGGGTCTTCAGTTCCCAGTGATGCCCAATTAAAATTTATATTGATTCAGATGTTTCTCTCATCACTGTATAAGAAATCTATATAAATGGTTCAACAAATCAATAAAGTGTCAGTAGATGAAAACTTTGAATTGACACATCTTTTGAAAAACTTTTAGATTTATGTTTCAAATTAAGATTTGCTTTTTTGGACCTTTTTCAAAAAAAGTTTTGACCCTAAAAACTTCATGTGAGGGGTAAATGTGTCCTGACTTAAAAATGCTTGCTGAAGTCCTGTATAAATAAAACTCCTGTTTTATCCTAGGTTTGGAGTTGATGAAACAGTACAGAGTTGAGGTCAACAAGTATGAGTCAGAGCGTCAGGAATTAGCCAATGCTGAGAAACTGTTTGATCTCCCTATCACCATGTACCCAGACCTTCAACAAGTACAGAAACAGATGAAGGGATTGGAGATGATTTATGCTCTCTATGAGGAACAACAGGTATGTGCTTCAAGATATTTACATAACAGGTTTCCAGTCTATATGAATGTTTTGTTTTTGAATTTTATGACAAGGGTTCTGATTGGCTGAGACATAGATAAATGTATGTCTCAGCCAATAAGAATTTTGTTATAGAATTTGTAATTTGGAAGTTGAAAGTGAGGCTGGTAGGTGAATAATGACCCAGATATCAAAGAAAATCAGATCAAAACTAGGTAGATAATCAAGAGTGAATAAATTATCATTGATTGCTAAGAATTTAACTTTGAATTTTCAATCCACATATTGTTTTAGGGGTTCACCAACCTCTGTTTAAATCAGTTTATGTCCTGATCATTCATTAGGACAAGTCTAATTCTGAGTAACTTATACTAGGCTTATAATAGCCTCTTGCTCAAAACTTTGAAAAATAGTTTTTTGTCCTGAAATTTTCATTATTTTTTGTTTACTTTTGTTTTAGTGTGCAAAATGTTTGAAAGTTTATCTCACTATGTGGATGCCAAGGACAAAAATATCCTGTGAAAAAATTAGGCCATCTTAGTCCTTTGAGACTCCTTTGCGGCTATGCACCATAACACAAGCATGCATGTTAATTGAGATTTGACTTCAATTATTTACTTCTCCAGGCTGCCAGAGAACAATGGTCAGAGACATTATGGGCCAACCTGAACATCCAGATTCTACAAGACGGTATTGAGACATTCCTGAAGAACCTCCGTAAGATGCCCAGAGAGGTCAAACAGATGCCAGTTGCCCGGGCTCTAGAAGAAAAAATGAAGGAGTTCAGAGACTCTCTACCATTGTTTGTGGATTTGAAACATGAGGCTCTCAGAGATCGGTAAGTGTGGATTACATGAACTAGATTTAGACTGATAGTTACTTTGAGGTTGAACACTACTTTTAACAATATTTCAATTATATTGAAACAGCTGTTGCAAGTACCTATGACTTCCTGTATAATAGTTTCTCTCACCAATACAAACATAATACTTTATCCCTGCCCCCGATTCCTCATTTAAATTTTGCATGTTACTCATCATATACTCAATGCGCAGAGAGAAATGATAGATGTCACCCTAAATTAAGACCCATTTCAGGAAACCATCTGGAAACTTTTAGAGAAATTTGATTAACCATTAACCTCATTGCAGACAGTATTAAGAAGATAAACACATTCATGCAAAATGATCATTCTGCATTCAGAACAACTGCCTAAGGCAAAAAATCTTTACTTTTGTCCTTCTGCGCCCAGTTGTATAAAAGTTAACCATTGGTAAAATTCTAACAGGGGGCTGAAGGTTTTGAGTATGCAGGCCCAAACATCTAATCTTTGCAAAGATTCGTGTAAACAACTAAAGCATAGTATAATAATTCAAAAATATTCATTCAAATTGTGTCTTTCAGGCTTTAAAGCAATCAATTTTAACCACAAAATCTACAACTTCTGATTTCAGTCACTGGAAGGACCTGATGACCAAGACAGGCCAGAAGTTTGATATTAATCCAGAAACCTTCACCCTGGCCAATATCTTTGCTATGGAGTTACAAAGATACCAGGAGACCATTGCAGAAATTGTCACCATGGCCAGTAAAGAAATGGGTATTGAAAAGGTAAATATTATCTGGTGGGCTAAAAGGGGACTTCACCTGTTATATACTGAATAAAAGCAGGTATTGTAGGACTTTAACAAAAAATGGACCATTCATTTTCAACCAGTAAGGGAATTGAATAGTGCACTTTCCTAAGGGCTTTTTGGTAAATTATCGAGAAATAATGGTTGATTATCATTTGACTGCCAAACTAGTGAAAATACCCAAATATTATACCCTGCTTTTTATTCATTTCAGCCTTTTGGTTGTTTTCAAATGAGCCGAAAAAATAATGATGTCATAACATTGCATAGCAATCTCATGCAAAAGATGTGCTCTAAGACTATTTGTCCTAAATCTATATAATAATTGGGAAGAGCAGCTAGGGGCTCTAGTAGAATGTTATAGTTGTAATGGTTGGGGATGCGGTGGAAAACAATTGTAAGGTTTCCGGCAGCTGAGATTAAACTTAAATATTCATACTGTATTGCTGCAGAAACTGTTTTGCATAATTGGTAAAATTTATTCACAAGATACAAAAAGAAAACGACGATGCAGGAAAATAAAAAAAGGGTATACAACTACGTCTACCTAAGTTTATATTCATCTTGACCCATTTTGTCTTGCCTGACAGTGTTTAATCAATTTGTGTAGTTTGAATCTTAGTATACTATCAAGCTTTTAAAATAGTTTTACACTAACCCCTCATAAGAATTCCTTAACTCTGTAGTAGTATGCAAATGATATCATGAATTGTATTTACAGGGTGTCAAAGAGATTGAAGAGACATGGAACAACATGAAGTTTGTAGTTGTACCATACATGAAGGGAACGTCAAATCGTGGATTCATTCTCGGTGCCATTGACGAAATTCTGCAGAATCTAGACGACAGTGCCATGAACTTACAGAGTATGTCAGCCTCCAGGTTCATTGGACCGTTCTTAAACAGTGTACAAAACTGGGAGAAGAGCTTGTCACATATATCAGAAGTTCTTGATGTAAGTTGTTTGTTTAGCCTTTTACTTTAACATGAAGCTTTTCAAAATCCTTCTGATGTACTTTGCTTAAATAAAGTTCACCTGAAAAACCTATATTTACCTAAACGAAAATGTATTCTACTTATTTATACAATTTTATTTCCTGCTTTGAAAAGGTACATAACACAAAGAAAAACTAATTCGGAATAGAAAAATAGTTTTCCATGTTTGTTTAAAGAGATATCCTTCATATGATTAATACATACTTAGTAATTAATTCAAACTTTTGACCTTTATGTTTAGGTATGGATGGTTGTCCAGAGAAAGTGGATGTATCTAGAGGGTATTTTTATTGGAGGGGATATCAGATCTCAACTGCCTGAAGAAGCCAAGAAGTTTGATCAAATTGACAAAACATTTAAGAAGGTAAAATGTGCTCAATAATTGCATGTTATAAATGAAAGAAAGTTGTGATACATAAGCCAAAATTTATCACTACAGTGTAAGTCAATTTCTTTTCTTTAAAGAGAAAATAGACCAATATATGTCTATGAAAGTCAATTTTATTAACACAAAAAGCTATTTCTGGTAGACATTTTTAAAATTTTGGTAAATGTCACCACTTGTGAAATTATTTCTGGTAAAAATTTTCCTATCTTAGTTTTTGAAAGCTTTCATAATTTCTCACTTAGACGATTATGACATTGTCAGTAAAATTGGTTCCTTTTTTGCTAGATCATGAATGACACCCACAAGAACCCAACCATTAAGGTAGCATGTCATGCCCAGAATCGTTTGGTGGATTTGGAAGGTTTGAGTGTGGGACTGGAGAAATGTCAGAAATCTCTGAATGATTACCTTGACTCTAAGAGAAACGCCTTCCCACGATTCTTCTTCATTTCTGATGATGAATTACTCAGCAT
Source organism: Fragum whitleyi (assembly GCA_948146395.1). Classification (NCBI taxonomy): domain Eukaryota; kingdom Metazoa; phylum Mollusca; class Bivalvia; order Cardiida; family Cardiidae; genus Fragum; species Fragum whitleyi. The sequence goes on from OX411553.1 coordinate 57,883,814, forward strand.
TCTGGGTAGCAGCGATCCTTCCTGTGTACAGGAACATATGATTAAGGTAAAGAATTTCATTCATTGATTCATTTTCACATATACTGTCAACCATGTAAAAGAATTTTAGAAAGTGATTTTGAAGCTGCCATTTTCCTTGCAAGAGGTTGCTAAGAGGCCTATGCAAACTTCCAAAGCTGGATCCCATAAAACCAAAAATATTTTAGTTTCTTTTATAGCACAGCCAACAAGAAAATATTTGTCTTTAACATGTGTAGGATTGCTTTTCAAATGTTGTTTTCATGGCTTTATTTAAATACATGATAGCAGAGTATTTTTTTGGTTCTTTGATTCTGAATATGTTTAAAAAGCCAAATAATTGGTGATTGTCTGAGAAAAAGAATCTGAAACTTGATATTATTTCAGAAAATAAGCTTAATCTTAACTTTATCTGGACTTGCTAATTCATTAAAATATACTAGGCTTACTTGATAATCAGATATGATCAGTTTGACTTATAGACAAGCTCTTGATAGATAATATAACGAGCAAATATTTTGAAGTCACTTGTTATATTTGGTGGCTAAAACATATCTATTAATTTATTCCTTATTCTAGATGTTTGACAACATAGCCAGTTTGAGATTCAGTAAAGGCAACAACCAGGAGACGTTAGCTACGGCCATGATATCGGCTGAAGGGGAGGTAATGGAGTTTAGAACACACATCCCAGCAGAGGGCCGTGTGGAAGATTGGATGACAAATGTCCTGGCAGAAATGAGGACCACCAACAGACTCATCACAAAGGAGGCAGTATTCTTCTACTGTGATAACAAGAGCAGGTATAATATAAATTACAAAAAATGAATAAAAACTGTTCTTAATTATATCCCCCCCTCCCCCCAAACATACATTGAAAGATTGCATATTGTAAGTGTGCAACCAAAATGTTGTAACTTTTTCTTGCTTAAAGTTGAAGTTAAAACATTTGAATCAAACTGGTACTTATGTCTGTATGTCCATTCATATATTCATATGTCTGTCAAAAACTTAACTTAGGATATTAACATTTTTTGTAACTTCAAAACTATTCATGATACAGTGCTCTAATTTCATTTGGAGGTACATCTTGTCAATAAGCATCTTCAGGTATGAAGGTCAAGTTTGCCTGACTAGGATGCCTATTTAGGTCAAGCTGAAGAGTTATGTTGATCACCCAAAATAATTTATGGATTTTGGATAAAATTCTGTTTTATGTTACCAAGTAATAGGCGTAACTAGGATTTTGAAATTTGTACACACTCAGAAGGCAAACACCAAAGACTATATAGGATCAAGGCAATATTTGGACTGTGACAAAAGACAAATGTTATCCATCCCTTCCCCTTTTCATGATTTGAGCGTTGGTGAATAATCACAACAGCTTAACTACAGCTTGAATAAGCTGTAGTTTCGATGTTATGATCATTCATCAACAACATTTTTCGAAAGAGGATTTATTTCTATGAAGCATTTGCGTAATGTGCATAATGGGAGCTATGTCATTGCAAATGGTAATTAATTGAATTGTGATTGCAGAGTTGACTGGATGATGGGGTACCAGGGTATGGTCTGTCTGGCTGGAAACCAGGTCTGGTGGACCTGGGAAGTAGAGGACATATTTTCCAAGGTCAAGAAAGGTCAGAAGACAGCCCTCAAGGATTATGCCAAGAAACTGCATGGACAGATTGATGAACTTGTACTCAAGGTAAAGAATTTCAAAGAATAAGTACTGTTTTCTTCTTCATATTGGAGTTATTTGGAAATTGGTCCTAAACATACCTCTATTTTTCAAAAATTGGCAGGAAAATTTAACTACCAGTTATTGGTGTTAATATTTTTTATGTAAATATCAAAAAGGGGTTTGACGGTTTTGTAAATAAAATTATGAGAATCATGGATTCAAGTTTGTTATTTATCTAAAGGATAATGCTTCAGTACTGCACAGAAATTTTGACATTTGACAATAGGTTCCGTTTCAGCCTATGAGTTTGTGCACGACATTTCAAACAATTTGAAACATATGCAAGGTGCAAACAACAAGCAGCCTGGCCAGTAAAGTGGTATTTAGAAAATTTGCTGTCTGTCTAAAGACACTCTGAAGTCCCATCTATCAAAAAAACGCAAAGTGAAGACACTGGACAGACTGTGCAGATGCACAGGCTGGCCAGAGTCTTTGCTTTGCTCACTTTTGAAATTGTTGGAAAAATCACGCACAGGCTCATAAAATCAGTATCATTGAGCATTCTTTCTAATTTAACAGGTCAGATCACCATTGAGCAAGAATGACAGAAGCAAATATAATACAGTGTTGATTATAGATGTACATGCCAGGGACATTATTGATGGATTTGTCAGAGACAGGTAAATATATTCATTTGTAAAACTTTTTCCTGCCTATTTTGAATGATCAAGAAAAAACATATTTCCTCTAATAAATGCCCCCTTCTTAATAGTAGATTCCCCTTCAATTTTTACTATTATTCTAAGAAAACACACTTCAGTTGATATAAAGTGTCCGAATTTTAGACATTTTGTTAGATTTATTTTCTAAATAGAGGTTAATTTCCTTTAAGCAATCATAACCATCAAAATAAAAATGAAATATTGTCAAAAGTGTTATTAAATCCCATTCAATCAATAGGATTTAGAAAGATTTTCCAGTTGCTTTTATTTTCTTTATCAAATTTTGAAAGTTTTGTGGCAATTTGCCACCTTGTTTTTTACCTAAGATATCAACAGAACTTTCATTTTGATATGTTTATTTTTTTTGTAAGCTAAGAGTTTAACAAATTCATATGAAGGGACAACTATCAGACACTTTTTATGGTTTTTTTGACTACAGTATAATGGATGCCAATGAGTTTGAGTGGGAATCTCAGCTGAGATTTTACTGGGTTAAAGAACCAGATGAGCTGATGGTGCGTCAGTGTACCGGAGAGTTTGGTTATGGGTACGAGTATATGGGTCTGAACGGACGTCTGGTGATCACACCTCTAACTGACAGAATCTATCTCACACTTACACAGGTAAATGGTATTTGTTTGATTAATTTGAAAAGTATAAATCTGTAAATTAACGTTAAAAATTGGTCTATACTAAGGAGGATTCTCCACAGCCTGGTTATTCATAAATGTGACCCGTCGCACGAAAAGGAACCATCCGGGAATTCTGTTTAATAAATTATTGAAAAAGAGATTTGATCCAGCACATGTCAACCAGAGGTCGCATTTTAAAAATTCTTGCTCTGGAAGACAGATTGAATATTCTAGAGTCAGAAAATAAGTATGGTGCAAAAGGTTTCGACCCTAGTCAGTCTGTGCAGTTTGCACATTCTGACTAGGGTCGACACTTTGCGCACTACCCAGATGGTCCCTTCTTTGGCACGACGGGTCACAAATGTTTTAAAAATTTGGAAAGTATTTACTTCTTGGTGTTTAGTGTCATTTGAGACTGACATGATGGTTTAGCATAGAAAAAGAATAAGTTTTGAGATAGAAGTGATAAAATTAATGACTCAAATTTGAATTAAGACCTAAGCTTATGATGAAGTTAAGTAAAGATTTTCAAGACTGATTTATAAAAATATTCATCATTTTATCCAGTATGGTTACTGTGAAAATCATGTATATAAAAGAGTTTCTTAATAGATTGATCATTGTAGTGGACCTGTAACAGTTCCACACCATTTCAGAAGTCATTAACTTTAACAGTGTTAACCAAGGTTTCCTAATGAATTCATTAGGAAACCTGTGTTTACTTTGTGAAAGATCATGAGTTCTGAAATGTTGCTGAACTGTTACTGGTCCACTACCTGAAGGCATTTATTTCCACAATTTGATGTACTTGCAGGCTTTATCCATGAACCTTGGTGGAGCTCCAGCCGGACCTGCAGGTACTGGAAAAACTGAGACAGTGAAAGATTTAGCCAAGGCTCTTGGATTGTTGTGTGTTGTCACAAACTGTGGAGAGGGTATGGACTTTAAGGTAAGGCTTTCAATTCTTTTATTTTCAGTTTAGATGTTTTCTGAGGAAACCAGAGGTCATGCTGCATACTTGTTATCATTGTTTTCTTTACTGTGAAGAAAAAACGTATGACAAAAAATTTCTTAAGACATTTCCCTTGGGGTTTTTAAATTCCTGTACACGGCTTATGAACAAGTAGATTTTTCTTGACCACTTTTCACTTGGACAAGCAAGTGGCAGGTCAAATCTTGGAATGGTGCTAAATAGATCCAAGAGATAAAAAATCCTAATGTCTTTATCAAAGGGTAGATAATATTGATTTTAATGAAGAAAATGCTGTGTTTCAGCATTTTCTTCATTAAAACAATGTTTTCTAAAAATTTATTTATTCACTTTTTCTGCAGACAAGTGCCTTTTAATCCTGGGCAAGTAAAAAATAATCATTAACTTGTCCAGGGACAAGTCCATAAAATACATATTTTCATACCCCTAACTTACCTATTATGAGTTACCTTGAATATAAAAACAATGAACTCTGAATTAACTTATAGGTAGTGCTCTTGTTTTGACAAATAAAAGTTTTAGTTATAACGTGAAAAAGTGGAGACCCACAATGTTTTCTTCTACTTATAAAGTCAGCAAGACAAAGTGAAAGTATTGTAAACTGATGTAAACAGAACCGTACAAACCTCTGTCATTTTTTAGTGAATTACTTGCCAAAACCAATTGTTGAATTGAAAGCCATGGCTAAAATTGGAAATAATAATGAAAAAAATAATAAGTAATAATATGTTAATATATTGTCTACAATAGTTAATTTGTTTCTCCGCTAGGCTGTAGGTAAGATCTACTCAGGTCTATGTCAGTGTGGTGCTTGGGGATGTTTTGACGAGTTTAACCGTATCGACGTTTCGGTGTTGTCCGTCATCTCAACACAGCTGAAAACCATCCAGAACGCTCTCATCCTGAAACTAACAAGGTTCCATGTAAGTATGACATCTTCCTATAATGACAATTTGAAAGGAAAAATTATTATCAGTTTGTTAGTTATATTACTAATTTAAGAGACGAAATGACATTGTTTTCATGGAGGTTAAAGACAAAAAAAACCATAAACACAATGCATGCATATGCAACATGAGTTTTTACATGAGTGTTATTATGTATTTGCTTGAAGAGTATTTAAGATACAATGCTCAGGTTTGGTATGTTGATAAATCTCATCAATCCACATCTGTTAATACCAAGGTCAAGGTCATATAAGGTTATGAACCCGTAATAGTTCTGCAAGATTTTGGAAGTCATGAAATTGCTATAGAATACCTTGATTAACATTGTGAAAAACCATGAATTCCAGAATGTTGTTGAACTATTATGGGTCCACTACCTGAACATGGTCAATGATATATATTGAGGTCTAACTTTGTGTTTCATGAACCCATTTTGTGCTTCTATTTATTTTTCATTCACTTTTCTCTTCTCATAGTTTGAAGGTCAGGAAATCAACATGGATTGCCGTGTGGGTATTTTCATCACTATGAACCCCGGATATGCTGGTAGAACAGAGTTACCTGAGTCAGTGAAGGCGTTGTTCCGTCCAGTAGTCGTCATCGTACCTGATCTTCAACAGATCTGTGAGATCATGTTGTTCTCTGAAGGTTTTCTCATGGCTAAGGTTAGTGTTCATGTCAAGGTCTAATTTGTCAAGTTTTTATATGCAAAAATTGTGCTTTGTTTTCAGTTTGTTTAATTCTAATTATTTTACATTTATTACAGAGGTACAGATAAGAAGAGGGGGGAGGAGGGTAATGTCAGTTTAAAATCTTTATTTCTCATTGAAACCCTATGTTGAGGGTACTCATTTGAATCGTCTTATTAAGACGATTCCAATGAGTACCCACAGAATAGGATTCACTTAAGTATAATTAAGATATCTCAATATAATCCAAAATACCCTTCTATCTGTAGCCCTGAATTGGGATAGAATTTGTTACAAGCAAGATGAGTGATATTAATTACTCTTAATTCTGCCTTCTACCAAAGCACAAGGAAAAAACCAAGATCATAGCTTCTACTTGGAATCCCAAAGTCTTGAAGTCAAGGTCTTATTTGTAAAGTTTTTATATGAAAAAACATGTGCTTTGTTTTCAGCTTGTTTAAAATCAAACTATTTTATTTTCATAAAGATATAATTTCTTACAAGCAAGATAAATGATATTGGCCCTTGTCATGCTGAATAAATTTTGGCAAAAAATTTGCATCAAAATCAAAGGGCTAAAAGTCTTTGAAGTACCAAATGTTGGTCAATTTTCATTGGAAAGACTAAATCTTTTGTCAATTCTGGTGCAAAAATGACATACAGGTGGTGTAGGCTAAGATCAGACTGCACATATGTGCAGGCTGATCTTTGTCTTTACCTCCTGCTAAAGCAGGAGTATTCCGGGTTCAGCATGACAAGGGTTAATTATTTGTTCTTGATTCTGCTGTCAAGCAATGCACAAGGAAAAAAAAGATCATAGCTCCTCCTGTTAATCCACACTCAGGATCTCTTCATCAAGAAGTGGGCTCTGTACCTCTCAACCACACAAAAATAACTTTTTCTTCAAAAATGAAAAAGTGGTACACTTGTAAAAAAATCCCAACTGAATTATTCAGATTAATTAAGTTCAATTTGTGTGGGTGGTTCTTACTTATCTAACTTATATCTCTTATTTCTTCATTTTCTTTCCAAAAAACATGAATATCCCAATTGTTTGACGGATAGCTATTCAATCATAATTAATTATGTTGTAGGTACTGGCCAAGAAGATGACAGTCCTGTATAAACTAGCTAAAGAACAGTTATCCAAACAGTACCATTATGATTTTGGTTTGAGAGCCCTCAAGTCTGTATTGGTGATGGCTGGTGAGTTGAAAAGAGGATCACCAGATTTACAAGAGGTTAGTTGAAAAAAATTGCATATACAACATAATGTAAATAGGCAAAATATGAAATTTCTTTGCCTACTTATGAATGGGGCAATCAGAAAATTCAATTAGAACCCATTGAAAAAGTTAGAAACTGCAAACAACATATGTAAATTGGCAAAATAAGAAGTTTCTATGTCTACCTAGGAATGGAAAGAAGCAATTTCTTTATTTTCCAATATGTTTCCTAGGATTATTAGTCCCCCACCGGTTACCGGTTGGGGGACTATAGGTTTGCACGATTCCGTCTGTCCGTCTGTCCGTCCGTCCGTCCGTCCGTCTGTCCGTCTGTCCGTCACGCTTTTGTCCGGGCTATATCTTTTAAACCATATGTGCTAGCAACTTTAAACTTGGTACACTTATAGATCTCATTGAGGAGAAGTGTCATGTTCAAGAACCGTTACTCTGCCACGCCCACTTTTTGAGTTATTGCCCTTTGTTGTTTTTACCCTAACATTCTTGTCCGGAACATATCTCCTAAACTATGTGTGCTAGCAACTTCAAACTTGGTACACTTATAGATCTCATTGAGGAGAAGTGTCATGTTCAAGAACCGTTACTCTGCCACACCCACTTTTTGAGTTATTGCCCTTTGTTGTTTTTACCCGTACATTCTTGTCCGGGCTATATCTTCTAAACTATATGTGCTAGCAACTGCAAACTTGGTACACTTATAGATCTCATTGAGGAGGAGTGTCATGTTCAAGAACCATTACTCTGCCACGCCCACTTTTTGAGTTATTGCCCTTTGTTGTTTTTACCCGTACATTCTTGTCCGGATCATATCTCCTAAACTATGTGTGCTATCAACTTCAAACTTGGTACACTTATAGATCTCATTGAGGAGAAGTGTCATGTTCAAGAACCGTTACTCTGCCACGCCCACTTTTTGAGTTATTGCCCTTTGTTGTTTTTACCTTTACATTCTTGTCCGGAACATATCTCCTAAATTATGTGTGCTAGCAACTTCAAACTTTGTACACTGATAGATCTCATTGAGGAGAAGTGTCATGTTCAAGATCCATAACTCTGCCACACCCACTTTTTGAGTTATTGCCCTTTGTTGTTTTTAGCCTTACATTCTTGTCCGGATCATATCTCCTAAACCATGAGTGCTAGCAACTTCAAACTTTGTACACTGATAGATCTTATCAAGGACAAGTGTCATGTACAAGAACTGTTACTCTGCCATGTCCACTTTTTGAGTTATTGCCCTTTGTTGTTTTTACCTTTACATTTTTGTCCGGAACATATCTTCTAAACCATAAGTGCTAGAAACTTCAAACTTGCTACACTTAAAGATATCATTGAGGACAAGTGTCATGTACAAGAACTGTCACTCTGCCATGTCCACTTTTTGAGTTATTGCCCTTTGTTGTTTCTTTCCTTACATTTTTGTACCGTACTTATCTCCTAAACCATAAGCCCTAGCAACTTCAAACTTTGTACACTGGTACATCTCATTGAGAAGAAGTGTAATGCACAAGAACTGTAACTCAGCCACATCCACTTTTTTAGTTATTGTTCGTTGTTTTTTTTATCCTGACATTTTTGTCCGGACCATATCTCCTGAGCCATCAGTGCTAGCAACTTTAAACTTGGTACACTTATAGATCTCATTGAGGACAAGTGGCATGTACAAGAATCATTCTTCTCCGCCCACTTTTGGAGTTTTTGCCATTGGTTGTTTTTACTCTTATATTTTTGTTTGGGACATTTTGTTCAAAACCTAATGTGCTAGCAACTTCAAATTTTGTATACAGTTATAGATCTAGTTAGTAGGAGATATATTATAAGAAAGGATTTTTTGTTATCCGGTGGGGGACTCCTGTATTGCATCGCAATACGACATGCACTTGTTTCATAAGGTGGTTTAATTAAGGGTTGTGTGGAAAATGATATAACACTTTTGGTAAGTAAAAAGCCTTGATTTGGTTTGAGAGCCCTCAGGTCTGTATTGGTAATGGCTTGAGAGTTGAAGATTGGGTAACCTTAACTACAAAAGGCAAGTTTGAAGGAATTTCTGATATATTTTTTGCCACTGAAGTCTGTCTGTCTATTGATTCAGATACATTTATACATGAGTTTATACCTTTATCTTCAAAACTGTCTTGAGTAGGCTACTTGGTCATATTTGATGTGGAGTTACATTTAGTTGATGCCAAACTTTTGATGTGAAATTCAAGGTCAAGATCTTTTGTCAAGGGAATAATAGTCCTCAAAATGTTTAAATTTTGTCTTTTTAGCTCGCCCAGGACGAAAGTCTCGGAAGAGCTATTGTCATACCCTTGGATGTCGGCGTGGGCGTCAGCGTTGGTGTCGGCGTCCGCATTAGGTTAAAGTTTTTTATTTCTATCAATATTTATCCTAGAGGCTTTATTTTTTACAGAAACACTCATTAGGGCATAGGCTTTCATTTGAGACCAACATCCATGTCGAAATGACCTTTAGACTGTGACCTTGACCCTTTCAAAAAAACTTTAACCAAAAACTTTAACCAAAAACTTTAACCAAAAAAACTTTAACCTTGCTTATATTTTCTGCAAGCTTTAACCTAGAGACATTATTACTTCATATGCACACTCATTAGGTGATAGGCTTTCACCAAAGACAAAGACCTGTGACAATTTGACCTTGACCTTGACCCTTTGTGGACTTAGAAAAACTTTAACCAAAAAACTGTAACCAAAAACTGTAACCTCGCATATATTTTTTTAATGCTCTAACCTAGGGACATCATTGCTTCATATATATACTCACCAGGTGATAGGCTTTCACCAGAGACCAAGGTCCTTCACAATTTGACCTTGACCTTTACCATTTGTGGACTTAGAAAAACTTTAACTGAAAACTTTAACCAAAAACTTTAACCTTGCTTATATTTTCTGAATTCTTTAACCTAGGGACATCATTACTTCATATACATACTCATTAGATGATAGGCTTTTGTGAGAGGTCAAGGTCCTTGATAATTTGACCTTGACCTTTTATGAACTTAGAAATACTTTAAGCGAAATTCTTTTACCAAAAACTTAAACCTTGCTTATATTTTCTGAATGCTTTAATCTAGGGACATCATTTCTTCATATACATAGTCAGCAGATGAAAGGCTTTCACCAGAAACCAAGAACCTTGACAATTTGACCTTGACCTTGACCTTTATGGACTTGGAAAAACTTAAACTGAAAAACTTTAACCAAAAATTTAACCTTGCTTATATTTTCTAAATGCTTTACTCAAGGACATTATTACTTCATACACATTCTCACTAGGTGATAGGCTTTCACCAGAGACCAAGGTCCCTCACAATTTGACCTTGATCTTGACCTTTTGTGGACTTAGAAAAATTTTAAAGAAAAACTTCATGTTTGATAGAAAGAAATTCTATTGGTAACCTCATCTGCTTGTAGGCTTTCACTTTACCCTAACCTTATACATGCCATTAAAACAAAAAAGTATATATTTCTTAATTACTACTCAAACAGATATATATTAGATCATGGACTTTAACATTGAAAGAAACCACTTTGAACTTCGGTCTTCGGTCAAGGGCTGTTTGTGACAAGCAGCTGTTTGGGCGAGCTACGTTTTCCGCGGACAACTCTTGTTTGGACATATAAGAGGTATTACTAAAGATTTTTACTTGGTACTCAAAAACAGTGAAGTTATGTGAAGAAAATTGTTGATAATTAGTGCTTCTTAACTTATGTAGCCATATAAGAATTCTTCCAAATTTTCTATTAGGATGCTTATTTGGCTGTCTAGTAAAACACATAGCTTATTTTTCATTGCAGGATGTTGTATTGATGAGGGCTTTGAGAGACATGAACTTGCCCAAGTTTGTGTTTGAAGACGTCCCATTGTTCTTAGGTCTGATCGGTGATTTATTCCCGGGACTCGACTGCCCTCGTGTACGATACCCTAACTTTAATGACGCTGTCGAGGCGGTTTTGGAGGACAATGGGTATATCATGTTGCCCGTACAAGTGGATAAGGTTGTTCAGATGTACGAGACTATGATGACACGTCACACGACCATGATTGTCGGGCCAACGGGTGGTGGTAAATCTGTCGTCATTAATACACTTGCACAGGCCCAAACTAGGTATGTAAAACTTTATCATAGAATTAAATAAAGGTTGTTTTCAGTAAATAATTCATAACTGGAATAATGCATTCATTATAAAAAACTTTCATTCATATTTGATCTGATTTGCCTTATCAATGTTTTAATACTAGGTTATCATTGTCTATTGCCAGATTGTTTTAGCTTATCCAAATTGAAGACATTTGAAAGGACTTGTAATGACTATCAAAGAATTGGATTTATATTTGATCTGATTTACTTTTTTCCAAAGCTTAAATAATAGCTTCTAATTTCTTGTTAGATTTTTAGACTGATCCAAAGTGAAACAAATTGCAGATGACTTTGAAATTCAAATGAATTAAAAGAGGTTAAATTAGGAAGGAAATATTATGATAAAAGGAGAAATTGCTCATTACAAGCAATTTCTCATTTTGTCACAATTTTCACCTACATAATAGAATTCGTAGTCAAGGAACAATTAAAGTACTTTGATGTATTTGATAAGACAATCTGCTATTTAACATAAGCATCATACATAAAAGCTTGTAGCTAGTCTACATTTTGAATTTTCATTTCATAGACTGGGCACCCACACCAAGATGTTCACAATCAATCCAAAAGACAGAAGTGTGGTGGAGTTGTATGGTGTATTAGATCCCGTTACACGTGACTGGACAGACGGACTGCTGTCCAACATTTTCCGTGAAATCAACAAACCCACTGACAAGAACGAGAGGAAGTACATTGTGTATGACGGTGATGTAGATGCATTGTGGGTAGAAAACATGAACTCTGTCATGGATGACAACAGACTTCTGACCCTAGCCAACGGAGAGAGAATCCGTCTACAGAAACATTGTGCTATGTTGTTTGAGGTAGGAATGTTCAAGTGGCCTAGATATTATATAACCTTTACTGATTATGCATAGAATCTAGTTATAGATGCTTTTAATGTCAGTGCAAAAAGAGATTTATGGCATATTGTTTTTTAGATTTTTATGTTTTTATATCAAGAAAACCATTCCACTTACTTCAATGATTTTCATTAATTATTGATCATATTTGGCCTTATTTCTCATAGATACATATCCACAAGGTCGTCTTTTCAAGATCAAAGATTAAAAAAATTGCTGCAGGTGATAAAAATTATCTTTTAAATTTTCTAAAAACACTATGTTACTGAGACTCTGACCTGTCTTCTGACCTGTAGGAATGAATTTGTTGCTTCAAATCCATACATTTTCTAAACATTTAGTATCCCATTTTCTAGGTATTTGACCTCCAATATGCCTCTCCTGCTACAGTCTCAAGATGTGGTATGGTGTATGTAGATCCTAAAAACTTGGGTTATCTCCCCTTCTGGCAAAAGTGGGTCAACAGTCGTACGGTGAAGATCGAGAAGGATAATTTGATGAGATTGTATGAGAAATACGTCCCCATCCTGATAGATATGGTGGTTGAGGGTATTCTAGACGGCAGACAGGGAGAGAAAATGAAGACTATTATACCACTTACAAACCTCAATATGGTAGGTGTTTGTGAGACTTATGGATAAGATGTAACAGTCCATCAAATGGAAATGATACTGTGTTTGCTGGCTGATCTTTGTCATTACCTTACCAGGGCAAAGAGATGTTTCAGTCCAAAAATTTAGAATATAGGCAGTTACAACTTTTCCCTCTAAATATATGGGCAGTTACAGCTATTTCCTATTTATATATGGGTATATACAACTGTTTCCTATCAATAATAGTAGGTTATCAACAGATTGACTTTTGGCATAGTGATTAAGTTTCGTTTATCCTTAACTTTAGCTATTTATTTTTGTCCAAATTTTTTGTTCAACTTCAATGATAATCAATGTATTGGAGGGAGACAAATGTCAGAAAAGATATTTGCAGCAGCTAGGAAACAAACACTATACATCATGATTAACTGTCTTCTGTGCTACCAACTGCAATATGAACCCTGCTGGCAATAATTTTGAACTGTTAGTCATTAAAACCATTCTAATTTTGCCTATGCATTGCATGTGACAAGACCTATATGCTTATACTAACTCAAAGGTTGAGATACTTGCATCAAAATCAATGTCATTTTTAAAGTCAAATTCATTTTTCAAGGTCATATTTATTCTTTTCAATAGGTGACACAGTTAGCCAACATGTTAGATGCCATATTAATCAAGGAGCTTCAGGAGGCTGATGAGTTAGAGGCTGTGTTTATACAAGCCTTGACTTGGTCTATCGGAGCGGGACTGTTAGAGGACGGGAGAATCAAGTTTGACGCCCAGGTCAAGACGCTAGCAGCCATGTCTAACATACAGGATGATGATAAACATTTTGCGGGTCTTGGTAAATATTGGGCTTCTTGTAATATCCTTGTTAGGTTAGGGATCCGAATTTAACCTGAAGTTTTAGGTTTTGGTTGCTTTTCTGATATTGATGGCTTAGGGCAAAACAGTGAAACAGGTAGTTACAACTGTTATATGCTGATCCATGGATCCATGGATACATGGGACCATTTTTGTGTATTAAACCCATCCTTTGATGATAACACTTTTTTGACAACCCTCAAGGTAGAAGCTTGAGAAATTATTGTGGAAAATGAAGAAATTACTTGCAACAAGCAATTATCTTCTTCGTCCACAATACATTTTCAACAGTAATTTCTACACAGAAACTTTTTAAGTTGTAAGACCTCATCATTAATTTTTTGTCTGTGTTGCATTTGAATTTAGATCAGTCTACAATTGTAATTTGGTAATGAGTTACCTTATTCAAGGGGTTGGTAAAAAAGGTTTAAGGTACCTTTAATTAGATAGACACTTGTAATAGCTCTATTTTGACAACCTAGTAAATAAATGTGATGATTCATCAAGTACAGTAAACCCTAAATGTTATTTACAGGTGAACTTCCAACCACCCAGCCCACCATGTACGAATATTACTACGACCTGGACCAGAAAAAATGGATTCCATGGACCAAGCTGGTTCCCAAATATGTCCATATGCCTGAGAGGAAGTACAATGAGATCCTGGTACCAACTGTAGACACAGTGAGAACCACGTGGATCGTAAACTTGATGGTTCGAATCAAGAGACCGGTAGTATTGGTCGGAGATACTGGTACATCCAAAACGGCAACCATTGCTAACTTCTTGAGAACATTGGATCAAGAGTCACATGTAAGAATTGTAATCCTTTCCCATTATTGGAAATCTTTGATTGGTCCAAATTGAGAGAGGTTTGAAAAAAATTAGGAACATGTAATTGCATAGTTTATACAGAAAGCGGCTAACTTGTCATAAGTGTATTCAAAGTCAATAAGAATTTTTTGTTAGAAATATCATGCAATGGATAAAAGTTTAATACTTTTCATGAAAACTGATGGATTAGATTTATTGTGAGTAAAAGATAATTTCTATCTGTGTCATATTCATTTGTAATTTTGATGGAGAGATGAATGAAAAGCCTATGTAAAGAATAAAAAAAATTGAAGTTAAAAAAAAAAACAGTAGATGAAATACTTGAATTAAGAGGCCAACATAGAAAAGAGAACAATGAAGGCTTAAGGGCCTCTACCAGAAAAACATCTACTTTTCTAAAGGTAGTGGAACTGTTATAGTTCTGCAACATTTCAGGAGTCATTAACTTTAACAGTGTTATCCTAGGTTTCATAATGATTTTCATTAGGAAACCTTGGTTAACACTTTTAAAGGTTATTTCTTCCAAAACATTGCGGAACTATTACGTGTTCACTACCTTAACGAAGGTTGTACTTAATTTATTTTCAGTTATTGTTGAACATGAACTTCTCCAGTAGAACCACATCTCTAGATGTACAACGTAACTTGGAGGCCAATGTAGAAAAGAGAACAAAGGATACATACGGACCACCACCAGGAAAACGTCTACTCATCTTTATTGATGACATGAACATGCCACAGGTATTGGGGAATTTTGTAGTAACTGATTTTCTTTAACGACAAAATTATCTTAACTAGTCTAGAAGTTAAGACAAGGATATTTGCAGTAGTTGTTTGCTTGAGAATGCAAGGGTTTGTGTGTGAAATAAATGAAAACTTCTGCATATTGAGAAAAGACTATTGAAGATATTCTAAAATTATGATGAATGACAGCTTAGGAGAAGCGATCTTGAATTGGGTGGAAAGTATTGAAGTGCACTTTGTAGATCTTTAATTTAAATGAATAACAATTTGCTTTTAGGTTGACACCTATGGAACACAACAACCCATTGCTCTGTTGAAGTTGTTATTGGAGCGCGGAGGTTGTTACGACAGAGGCAAAGATTTGAACTGGAAGAACATGCGAGATATCGGCTACCTCGCGGCTATGGGTAAAGCCGGTGGTGGTAGAAATGAGACCGATCCAAGATTTGTGTCGCTGTTCAGTGCGTTCAACATGACTTTCCCATCAGACGAGTCGCTGTTCCACATCTACAACTCGATACTGACGGGACATGCCCAGGCTATGTCACCTGATATACAAGGAGTGGTTTCGACGATAACTAGAATGACCATGAGTCTATATAGGTTAGTAGGATGTTAAAAGTGATAATGACCTGTCTTCTGAAAGAGCATATTGATGGCTCAGTGTTCACTAGTTGTAACTGCCTATATGTTTATAGGCAGTTTCAACTGTTTCACACTGAGCTATTGATATCTTGGGATTACCTCCATAAAATCTATATTTGTATAGGCAGTTACAACTGTTTAACACTGAGCTATTGAAATCATAGGATTACCTCCATAAAGTCTGCCTATATTTGTATAGGCAGTTACAACTGTTTAACACTGAGCTATTGAAATCATAGGATCACCTCCATAAAATCTGCCTATATTTGTATAGGCAGTTACAACTGTTTAACACTGAGCTATTGAAATCACAGGATTACCTCCATAAAATCTGCCTATATTTGTATAGGCAGTTACAACTGTTTAACACTGAGCTATTGAAATCATAGGATTACCTCCATTAAATCGATATTTGTAAAGGCAGTTACAACTGTTTCACACTGAGCTATTGATATCTTAGGATTACCTCCATATAATTTAATAAAAATGTCAAGTATTTATCCAGGTTAGCATTATCATTTCATCCCTCTTTGAGTAACAGGATTAATATGTGGCCTGTCAGCCGGAAGAGGACCATCTGGGAAGTGTGAAAAGTCTCGACCCCTAGTCAGACTGCATAATCTGCACAGACTGACTAGGGTCAAAATTTTTTGCAAGTCTTAAATCTTTTTAATGTAGAATGATCATTCTAACTTCCTGTCAAAAAGTTTTTCAAATGTTACCTAGCGTTGAACTATACTAGAGTCTATCTCTTTTTTCAAATATTTATTTTATGGAGTTCCCAGTAATCCCTTTTACGTGATGGGTTACATATTTGAAAAAAACTTGTAATGCATATTAATTATTAAAACAAATGTTGGTTCATACTAACAAGGGTATCTATAACTCAAAGAGACCATTTTTAGAATTTTTATTCACTTTCCACATTTTAACACATGTAGTTCTCTTTCTCTATGGTTTTGATTAACTGGTATAGCTTACTATTAAATACTCTTGTGAAGACACAACTTTTGTGTAATTCAAACAATACATATTTCCTAAGATTTATGTAAGAAATGATTATGTTATCTTATTTCAGTTCCATTGTGAAGGATCTGCCACCCACTCCCTCAAAGTTCCACTACATCTTTAACTTGAGAGATCTGTCTCGTATATACCACGGCATGTGTCTGACAACCTCCGATAGATTTACCAAGGTTGATCAGTTTATACGAGTGTGGAGGAACGAGTGTCTGCGTGTGATTGGTGATCGACTCATAAACGATACTGACAAGGAGTATCTGAATGTAAGTTATATTTGCTGTATCATCCGTGAATAATTTGATTTAATTTGTGTTTATGAAGAGTTCTGCATTGTGGTGAGGTGAAAAAAAACTTTTTCTAGGAAAACAAATTTAACTATAGAACTAATCCTGAAAATCAGAAATTACTAACCTAAGTTTGTTGCCAATTTTGTCAAAAGTAGTTCCAATCTTTATCAAGATTTAAAGTAAAATTAATTTGTTCATATAATGAGATTTAAACCAAGAAAACTTTTCAGCTTATAATGATTGAAATTTTAAATGACTGAAAAGTTTGAAGAAGTCAACGAATATCAAAGAGTGATATTTTAAGGAAAAGAGTTCTGCTTCAAAATGTAACAATAATGTTTTGGTTTGGCAACAAAAAACGTTGAAAAAAGAAATTTAATCAAAATGTATTTATGATATTTTGTTATCCCCCTATCAACATGCAGACACAATTATCAAACTGTAATTGAATTCTTTTATTCTGGTCCCGGGTTTGATCCCCAACAAAGGCACTCATTCTTTCTGACTGTCTCTCACCAATGGGTTGATAATCGTAGACCTATGTGAGATAGCAGCTGGAGGCTAGGAAAGGATGTGGTGGGTGTACTGTTGAGAGAAATACCAGGAAACCATTGTTAGGTGCTCCAGCCTCCGCAATACAATTGAAAAAAAATGTTGAAAGCAGCGTTTAACTCCATTTAATCAATCAATCTTTTATTCTGTAATTTGGCCTCTTACCAATTTTACATACACATATGCTAATACAGTCATATTATATCTAGGGTCAACTGAAGCAGTTACTAGAAGACAACTTTAAGACGAATGCCGAGTATGTTCTACGTGATCCAATCTTGTTTGGTGACTTCAGAACGGCCCTAGAAGAGAGTGAACCAAGACTCTACGAGGATATACAGGACTATGAAGCAGCAAAGGCACTCTTCCAGGAGGTCTGTATATGTGTCAACCTTACCAAATCAGCCACCTTAACTCTTGTCATGCTGAACCCTGATTATTCCTGCCTTGGCAGGAGCTATAGACAAACATCAGCCTGCACATATCTGCAGTCTGATCTTTGTCAATACCACCTGTTTTTCCTCTTTTGAAACCAGAAAAGCTAGAAAATTTAATTTTCAAAATGAACCTAATTACATTTAGTGCATACAGAGCTTTGAGCACTTTGATTTTGTTGGAATTTTGCAAAGATTTTTTATTCAGCATGGCAAGGATTAATATGTCTTTAACCTATAACCAGACTGTAAAAATTTAGACTCCTCAGAATTAATAAATACAAAAACTATTTTTAGTTATTTAATTTAAAGTAAAGAATTTTAGATATATAAATTTTCTCATTTGACAGCAATCATTTTTGAAAGAAGAAGATCATTCTTGAAAGATTGGTCTAGATTCCCTATGAGTCCGTGACTGGGTATTGCGGAAAAAATCCAAAGATGCAAGATAGTAACAAATGATTCAAATCCTCAAGCAATGATCCAAAGAATACCTTCCCTGGCGCAGCTGCCAACCTTGTAAAAAATAAGAAGTTTTTCAGGAGGGATAGCGTTATCTCCTCTTTAGGTAGACTGTATAGCATGAGATCAGCCTGCATAGGTGTGTAGTCTCATCTGAGCCTACACTGCCTTCATTATTCCTGAAAATTGTCTAAAAAACTGGAGCCCTATTGTTTGAAATGAAATGTTAATTCATCAGGATAAGTGTAAACTGAAATCTAAAATTTGAAAAAGGAATTTGAATTAGAAATTAATCTGTATTAAACCAACTTAGGTATTTTCTACTTCTTTAGATTGCTGAGGAGTACAATGACAGCCATACACCAATGAATCTTGTCTTGTTTGACGACGCACTAGAACATTTAACTCGTATCCACCGTGTCATTCGTATGGATCAAGGTCACGCCCTGTTGGTTGGTGTAGGTGGTAGCGGTAAACAGAGTTTGTGTAAACTGGCGTCATTCACTGCCGGATGTGAGGTGTTTGAGATCCAACTGAGCAGGGGTTACAGTGAACAGTCGTTTAGGGATGATCTGAAGATATTGTATAACAAACTGGGAACAGAGAATAAGAAGACTGTGTTCTTGTTTACTGATCAACATGTAGCTGAGGAAGGTGAGATTTGTTTAATACAGATTGTAATGTGGGTTGTTGTTTTCTTGACCAAAGGGTATATAGAATAACATGCTAGTGTCTAAAATACCAATCTTATCTGGTCAAGGTTGGGAGAATTTATCAAGATGAGGCTTTGCCAAGTCATGATAATTTCTCACAGCCTAGGCCAGATAACATTAATATTTTAGACACTTGCATGTTATTCTAATTATCATGCAATCATTTTTCAGCCCTGAATTATAATAAACCTTCAAAAATCAAAGAAATTCAGGTAAAAGTGAATGCAGATTGTTTCTTAAAATAGACTGATATTTTGTTATGTTATCAGAAGGGTGATATCAGGTCAATACAGGCTTCATTGCATGATAAAACACAATAAAGAGTCAAAGACTCTTATTTCCAGCGCTGTCCTAACTCTTTATACATGTAGATCTATTATAATACACATACAGAGAGAGGCAATTGATCATGTAACGTCAAGCAATTGTTTACATGCAGAAGATGCAAAAAATGACAGACTGTGACTTTTTAAATCCGCCCCTCCCGCAGTTGGAGCTATGCTTTGTGATTGTAGAGCCGCATTGAAACAAAATACAGTGGAATATCTATATGTCGAACTTCGGGGGACTCACCAAAAAACTTCGACGTATAGAAAGTTCGACGAAGAGATAAAAGGCGATCTTCGGGACGAAGACATATGCGGCCATCATCACACTAAGGTTCGACCGAAACTTGTGGCGAAATAACGGACGTATTTGATTAGCGTGATGAATTAATCGAATATAAAAGATGATATTTATTTTTATTTACATTTTTCTTTGTTTATAAACATCATATTAAACATACATTTAAATCACAAAGCAAAACATTTTAAAACAAGCCATTCATTTACAAATTTACGTGTGCTTACATGTACCAATGATCATGAGATCTTTGAGACAATGACTTTTGTGTTAGAGGTTTACATTTCGCGTTTCTCAAGCAAAAACATATCTGATAATGATTTCTGCATATATAATTTCCTGAAAAATCATTCTTGGATTGGTTACCAGTCCTTCCTTGGGTACGTCATGTTTGTCGATGTTGATGGCTATCCCCCCGTGTCTACCGGGTACTTCACCAATCAAGGACCGCGTGGCATTGGCTTTACATGCTTCCGTTGTCACACAAATTTAACGTCGTATGTCCTATGCATTTTGCCAACCCTTTTCATTTCAAAACAATAAATCACTTACCCTTTCACATTCTTTATCTGTTACAAACAATCAAACCCAATCAGGTAAACAATCGATATCCAATACTGAGATCGTGCATGTCGATTACTGTGGTTGACAGGTCGAATGTGTGAAAAACTACCTGGATTGCAATTTTCATCAAGCTAGGTTGGGGTTCGTCGTAAAGAGGTGTGAATTCACACAAACAATAGTGATTGGACCTTGAAATTGGTTCGACGTACGGAAAAATTTCGAGCAATGGATAACAACGTATGGAGGTTGAAATTCATAGAAAAAATAGGTAAATAGATCGGGACTTGAAAAATACTTCGACGCAGAGATAACTTCGTCTTATGGACATTCGACGTAAAGATATTTGACTGTAAAAGCATAAATCCATTGCTTAGAAATTGAACTCAATGCTTTGCTCCATTCGACTAGAATATATCTTCTTCAGAAAAATATTAAGAGAAAAATATCAAGTGTTGCTAAACTTTTTTGACTAAGTATATTTATACTGACAATCTTTTACATCAATGTTTTCTATACAGGTTTCCTGGAGAGCATCAACAACATGTTAACCTCTGGTATGGTGCCAGCCCTCTATCCTGATGATGAAAAGGAGGCCATCATTGGTTCTGTATGTATCTGTTTATTTGTTAGAACTGTGTAATAAATACATCAAATACATGGAAACAAAAAAAGACTTATTTATAATTTAACCCTTTTCATGCTGAATAAATTTTGGCTAAAAATTTCATCAAAATCAAAGGGCAAAAAGCACTGAAAGTACCAACTATTGGTCATTTTTTTACTTGAAAAACTAAATCTATTGACAATTGTGGGTTGAAAGTGACAAACAGGTGGTGTAGACTAACATCAGACTGCACACATGTGCAGGCTGATGTCTGGCTATAGCTCCTGCTAAAGCAGGAATATTCTGGGCTCAGCATGACAAGGGTTAAGTATTCACAAATGAACATTATACTGAAATTTCATGTACCATCAATTTACCAAGTAGTACTAATCTTTCAGAAATTGTCATGTATGGAACAAAGTTTGGATTTCTTATTCATCAAGCAAACACTCTAATTTTTTACTGTAGAAACAATGTGCTGAAACATTGATTAGTTGTTTAACCAAATATTGACATAATTGAAACTGTTTATTTGATAATAAAAATAGGTAAATTTTTACATGATTAAAATTCAAAGATTCAAAAGGTATTTTATTAAACATGTTTTCCTACCTTTATTATCATGATTTGTTTGAACTATTTGACATATAAAGGTTGAAGAAATTACACAGGTGAAGCGTGCAACCTGATATCATTTTCATTTAGTTATCATTTTTGTTTCATTTTGTGTGGAGGTTTTATTTCCTATTTGTGTATATTCACTGCTAGGGTATTCAAATCCTGAATATTTGAATTCAAAATAAAATTTGGATTTTTTGTCTGTTTTTAGCTCACCTGAGCACGAAGTGCTTAAGGTGAGCTATTGTGGTTGGGTGGATGTCCGTCGTCCGTCGTGCGTCGTCAGTCGTGCCATGTCTGTCATCAACATTTGCCTTGTATGCACTCTAGAGGCCACATTTTTTGCCCGATCAACCTGAATTTTGGTCAGAATGATTGTCTTGATGAAATCTCGGACAAGTTCGAAATTGGGTCAACTGGGGTCAAAAACTAGGTCACGGGGTCAAATCTAAGGAAAACCTTGTATGCACTCTAGCGGCCACATTTTTTGCCTGATCAACCTGAATTTTGGTCAGAATGATTGTCTTGATGAAATCTCGGACAAGTTTGAAATTGGGTCAACTGGGGTCAAAAACTAGGTCACTGGGTCAAATCTAAGGAAAACCTTGTATGCACTCTAGAGGCCACATTTTTTGCAAGATCAACCTGAAATTTGGTCAGAATGATTGTCATAATGAGATCTCGGACAAATTCGAAATTGGGTCAACTGGGGTCAAAAACTAGGCCACAGGGTCAAATCTAAGAAAAACCTTGTATGCACTCTAGAGGCCACATTTTTTGCTCGATCAACCTGAAATTTTTGAGAATGATTGTCTTGATGAAATCTTGAATGAGTTCCAAATTGGGTCAACTGGGGTCAAAAACTAGGTCACAGGGTCAAATCTAAGAAAAACCTTGTATGCACTCTAGTGGCCACATTTTTGCTCGATCAACCTGAAATTTGGTAAGATGATTGTTTTGAGGAAATCTTGGACAAGTTTGAAATTGGGTCATCTGGGGTCAAAAACTAGGTCACAGGGTCAAATCTAAGAAAAACCTTGTATGCACTCTAGTGGCCACATTTATTGCCCGATCAACCTGAAATTTTGTTAGAATGATTGTTTTGAGGAAATCTTGGACAAGGTTGAAATTGGGTCAACTGGGGTCAAAAACTAGGTCACTGGGTCAAATCTAAGAAAAACCTTTTATGCACTCTAGAGGCCACATTTTTTGCTCGATCAACCTGAATTTTGGTCAGAACGATTGTCTTGATGAAATCTCAGACAAGTTTGAAATTGGGTCAACCGGGATCAAAAACTAGGTCACAGAGTCAAATCTAAGAAAAACCTTGCATGCACTCTAGTGGCCACGTTTATTGCCCGATCAACCTGAATTTTGGTCAGAATGATTGTCTTGATGAAATCTCTGACAAGTTTGAAATTGGGTCAACCGGGATCAAAAACTAGGTTACAGGGTCAAATCTAAGAAAAACCTTGAATGCACTCTAGGGGCCACATTTTTGCTCGATCAACCTGAATGTTGGTCAGAATGATTGTCTTGATGAAATCTCGGGACAAGTTTGAAATTGGGTCATCTGGGGTCAAAAACTAGGTCACAGGGTCAAATCTAAGAAAACCTTGTTTGCACTCTAGAGGCCACAATTTTTGGCCAATCAACCTGAAATTTGGTCAGAATGATTGTCTAGATGAAATCTCGGATGAGATCAAAATTGGGTCATCTGGGGTTAAAAAATAGGTCACAAAATCAATTATAAAAATCCTTGTTAGTCACCCTTAAAATTGTAAAAAACAAATTCTCAAGTTGTATTGAAGCAACAGCTTTGTTTAGCTCAGTCATTCTTCTTTTGAAAATTTTAGACAGTTCATTCAGGTGAGCGATTAAGGGCCACTATGGCCCGCTTGGTTTTTTTAATTTTGTATTTCTGACATATTTCAAACCCAATTTGTGCACTTATCATTGAAACTATATTTAGCGTGTTAAAGTATAGGTCTTGTCTTGTAAAAGTGCAAATTAATTGAGGAAGACATTTTGATAAAGCAAAGAGCTGCTGTCATGGCACAGTTGGTATCGCATCAGCCTGTCCATCTAGAGGGCCTTGTTTTGATCCCTCACCGCGGCACTCATCCTTTCCAACTATTTGTCTCCCACCAATGGGTTTATAACCATGGACCTATAGTGGATAGCAGCTGGAGGCCAGAACAGAATGTAATAGTAGTACTGGTGTGAGATATACCAGGAATCCAGTGTAAGGTACTCCAGCTGCTACGATATAACTGAAAGATTGTTGAAAGTGGCGTTTAACCCCATGCAAACTAGCAAATTGATCAAGCAAAGATGCTAAATTCTTGTATTATGTTAGCATCAAGTATTGTCATTTAATTACAAATAAATACTTTTACCTTCTAGCTTATGCTAGACAGACAGGTAATTGAATATATAGTATCTAAATTTGTTGTTATCACCTAACTAAAATATTGTATGTTGAAATCAGCCTATGTTGTGCTATTTCATATAAATTACATAGAGGGGTCAGCACAACACTATTGTAAGTGCCTATAAGTATATATAGGCACTTACAAAAGTGTTTCACTGACCCATCAAGTCATGATTTTTTTTCATATCTAGCAATAGCCTGATGTGATATTGAGCATTCCAGATATGATAAGAACCTGTAATCATATTATGTTTAAAAAAAAATGACAAAATCAATTAAATCAATTCTTACTATTGTCTCAAAATGTATTTTTGAAATTGACATAGTGTACAATATTGTACTGTTTGTTTGAAAAATGTATTTATTAGAAATCGAAAATTGATTTCTATAGAGACCAGTTTCAGTTGGGTAGACACATAAGTTAAACTGTTGGTGGCTTGAACAAGTTCCTCTTGTGACTTTTACTGCAGTATTTTATAAAATTGAAGAGACTGTAACACTCTTGTATTGTAATTTTATGAAAAAAATGTCAAGTCATGCCTTTCTGATATCAATGTGCATACACATTTGACATCCTCTTTCTTGTAGCATATGTTTTCAATCAAATACTTTTGCTTAATTACAGTAATTACAGTCAATCTAGTTCATGCGACTACTTCTATGAAGCGACCAATTTTATTTTGCGACCGTTTTTAAGATCTCCTTCTTCAAATCAAAACATTTAAAAAGGTAGATAGTATTGGTCTAGAAATCGTCGTAAACTAATCCTTTGTTGTTAAACCTCAATAGAAATAGATGATTCTTATGAGTGTTTACAAAATAGGATTATTGTGAAATCCTTAAAAAACATACATATTCAATCAAAATGATATTTCTTATTTTGTAAACAGAATAATTGTGTACTAAGCTACCATTCTCTTTAATGACCACCTTTTGGTTGTCCCTTAAGTGATTGCTTAAGGTAGTGGACCTGTAATAGTTCCGCAATGTTTCAGGAGTAATGAACTTTAACAGTATAAACCAAGGTTTCCTAATGATTTTCATTAGGAAACCTTGGTTAATATTGTGAAAGAATGTGTGGTCCGAAATATTGCGGAACTTTTATGGTCCCACCACCTTAATACAAGTTTTACTGTATTCTTGATCTGAATATCTCCAGATCAGACAGGAGGCCCTTGCTGCGGGTGCAGGCCATGCTCGTGAGAGTATCTGGCAATACTTTGTGACAAAATGTTCCAACAATCTACATATTGTGCTGGCTATGTCCCCTGTAGGGGATGCTCTCAGAACTAGGTGTAGAAACTTCCCAGGTTAGTGTGAAATAAAGGATATTGTTTGAGTGTTCAAGACGTACCAAATTTATTCAATTAAATACATAGAAACAAATGAAATTTTGGATTTGTCATGTTTGAAATAATGTGGTTAATAAACTTGCTTTTCTATGAACACAAATATGAAGCTTATTTTGACTAATTTTTGCGATAAATGTACATGTTTCTTGAAATTCATTTTTTACGCATGATGACAATATTTTCCTTGAAACAGAATAGCATTGCTATAAACTCTAAGCTCATTTGCATAGTTACATGTATTCTTTATTGTAATAATAGCTTTATAATATCAAAAATATTCAAATAGGGTCAGGTATATAATAAGTCTACATATAACAATCCAAGTAATTTTGTCTCAATGTAAAAAAGTTGTAACTGCCTATAAACATTTGATCAGACACTGAGACATCTATATTGTATTGGCTATGTCTCTATCTTATCATTCAAACACAATTACATGGCCAAAATAAATTTCAATGTAATTGAAAAAATTTAATAACAATGAATAAAATTCCTACATGTGATTTCTTTTACCTTTTTCTGGGCCATCAATCTGTTAGCAAATAAATGTGGCAAATTAGTGAATAGATTAAAACATGGTTATTTTTTATCCAAAAAAGATGTATGAATAGCATGATATTTCAATTTTCATCTGTAATAAAGTAGAAAGGAAATATATAAGCCCATCAGGCCTCGTATTCCTTCTTTGCTTCATTTTGTTTGATGCAATAAAGCTAATAGAGAGTATATTTCCTATAGAATCCTAAAAGCTTTATTTATGATAATATTTCAGGTATGGTGAACTGTGCAAACATAGACTGGTTTTTCCCGTGGCCAGAACAAGCCCTGTATGCTGTAGCCAGTGTATTCATCTCTCCTGATGTAAGTTTGGCTCAATTAGTTAATTGATTAATCGCTAAATATTTCAATGTTTGATAAGCTAAGTAGGTATTCCAGCCAAAGTTATAAAAAAAAATGCAAGGATTTTATTTTTTAAGTAGTTAATGGAGAAAGCCATTTGGCACCTTGCAATTCAATGTAAATAGTCAAAATTTGATATGGGCGTTTTAATCTGGATTAATTTGATTGATATGTTGTTTAAAATCTGGTCTAAAATTCCAAAACTTATCACTTTGTTTGATAAATGAAATTGAAAGTAGCAGTAACTAAAAAAGGTATACCTAAAGCAGATAAAAATACCATTTTGTATTAAGAGTATGTTATGCATTGAAGGTGGTTAAAAGTTCTAAATCTAGGAAGGTGAGTGTATGCTTTTGTGATCCCTAGTTTTGACAGGTATGTCAAAAGGACAAAATTATTTGATCATTTAATGCATTATTGAGTATATTTTGTCAATGGAAATTAACAATTCCTGTAATGAAAACAAAAAATGGTTGTTAGTGAACAAGGTGTCATACCTACAGCTTGAATAAAGCTGTAGGTATGACATGTTGGTCCTAAACCAACAATTTTTTTTTTTTTTCAGAAAAATAGGAGTTTTACTATTGTGTTATCCATTTAAGGTAGTGGCACCATAATAGTTCCTTAACATTTAGGACCTCATGATCTTTCACAATGTTAACTGAGGTTTCGTAATGAAATCATTTGAAAACCTCAGTTAGCTCTGTTAAAGTTTATGGCTTACGAAATGCTTAGGAACAATTATGGGTCGGCTACCTTAAAGACAAAATCTTGAAGATTTGCCATCACATTTTAAAAGATACCTTGATGCTTTTTATGTAGTAGAAAACACTAGTTTGCTGAAGTTATTCACTTGTGGCCACGCTGATTTTGACAAAGAAGTACACTATGGAAATTGATGGTTAATGATGGTGCTCAGATCTTAGTTCAAAGCCTTTTTGCAGATAATTTGAGGACATTTCCCTTAATTACTTGTTATGTAAAATTGAATCAAATTACTTGGATGTTTGATCTTATCATAATTATGTTTGTTTTATTTTTATCTTTTATCTGGAGTGAGCAATTTGGTTCATAAATGTTGTGCAGTATTGATTAGTGATATGTTGTAACCAACAATTGCCGAGCCTTCTCTGGGGATCACCATTGTCACGAAATGCGAAAATGAAATGGATTTGGTGATAAAACAAATGAAATTGGCAAAATGACTGGCGACAAAAAAAATCTGAATTTTTGACCCATCAGCGTTTATTGATTTCTGAGAGGTTATTGTGTAGACACGCTCATGAGTGACTAGCAATTAATTGAGACAAAAGGCATTTGTGTGAACTAGTAACCTCTTGGCAACCCATAACACTTCTGTGATTGTTTACAAAAATTAACTGCTTATTAAATGTTAATTGACTTTTAAATATAATCCCCCTGGATGATGAGCTATATGAAAGGAACACAAGATTTTATCAAGCACTGTTTTTTAGAAAAAAAATGGCTCCAAATTTGGCACTTAAAATCCAAGTTTGTCTCCATTTTTTCAATTTTGGCAAAAGTGTTGGCGAAAATAAATTTCAGTCCAGAGAAGACCCCGAATTGTTCTCAAAAAAGTATCTATAGATTAATCATATTTTTTCATGTGAAACAGTTCTGTATAATTATCATAAAAAAGAATTGAGTTACTTGATTTACCTAAGCTTTAGAGTTCTAGAACAAAAAAAAAATGTTAAGATTTATAAGGCCAACTATGTTGTAACTGAATGTTCAAGTATTAAAGTGTTTACAGTGAAACTTGTGTTAACCAACCACTTAGGGGACCACCAAAAATGTGGTCCTTTATGAGAGTGGTTGCTTAACCCTTTGCTGTTTAATCCCTGCTTTTTACATGCCCGATTGAGAAAACATTGTGAAAAAAGAAGAAATTGCTTCTGACAAGCAATTTCTTCTTTTTCCACACTATTTTCTACCATACTGAATGGTTATTATGCCCCCGATAGGGAGGCATCATAAATTTGACTTGTCCGTCCGTCCGTCTGTCCGTCCGTCCGTCCGTCTGTCTGTCCGTCCGTCCGTCTGTCCGTCCGTCCGTCATTCCGTCCAAAAACTTTAACATTGGCCATAACTTCTAAATCAAAGCGGTGTCGGGGGCATTGTCATCTTACAGTGACAGCTCTTGTTTTTCAAATTAAATCCACTTTAAATTTTCGTCTACAAAACCTTTGAATTTGGACAGGTCCAAAATTTTGTAAAACAGGAAAGGGTTAATACAATATTTCATCAAAACTGGACAGGTATTTTTGATAGCATTCATACATTGTCACCTAAGTCTTACTGAATTCTATGATGTTCAAACCCATTAGAATCATCTCCTTGAGACAATTATAATGGGTTAAAACATATAAGATTCAAAAATAAAAAAAAATGAATGCCCACTGTTTCAGTGATTTTATTTACGGGAAAGTGACTTTTAATGATAGGGTGGATTGAGCAATATTGATTGCATATTTCCTGACAACAAATTCAAGGTCAAGATCATTTTTGAAGGTCACATGTATTTGGAAATTAGCTGTTATGATGGGATTAGTGTTTCAGAAACACATCATTTATTTTCCTCTTTTCAACAGAACCCTTTGATAGCTGAAGACCATCGTGAGAGTGTGGTCTCCCATATCGTACTGGTCCACACAAGTGTTGGGGATTACAGTAAACTCTTTGCTCAGAGACTCAGGAGAAGTAACTACGTCACTCCGAAGAATTATCTGGACTTTATCAATACATACCTAAAACTGCTGCAAGACAAGGATACCTTCATACAGGGACAGGTGAGTCTTCCTGCTTTGTCTTTGATGAGCTATATTGATTTGTCATGAGACACTTATAGTATTTTTGTATCGTTTTAGCATTTAGTCAGTCATAAATTGTTTGTTTATCTTGAACTTTTAACTACAGCTTGTGTCAAGCTATTTATAGGTTATCTAGATATTCAAAACACATTCAGAGTTATGTATTTGTGATAAGATATTTATACCCCCCACCTACGAAGTAGAGGGGGGTATATTGGTTTCACCATGTCTGTCTGTCTGTCCGTCCATCCGTCCGTCCGTCCGTCCATCCGTCCGTCCGTCCGTAGACCTTTTCGTTTCCGGACTCTAACTCGAGAACCAAATGACCTACAATCATAAAACTTTATACAAATGTTCCTTATGACCCAAGGAAGTGCCCTATTGTTTTTGGGTCATGTAGGTCAAAGGTCAAGGTCACAGTCAGTCTTTGTTCAATTTTCGTTTCCGGACTCTAACTCCAGAACCAAGTGGCCTACAATCATGAAACTTTATCAGAATGTTCCTTATGACCCAAGGAAGTGCCCTATTGTTTTTGGGTTACATAGGTCAAAGTTCAAGGTCACAGTAAATTTTTGTTCAATTTTCGTTTCCGGACTCTAACTTGAGAACCAAGTGACCTACAAGCATGAAACTTTATACAAATGTTGCTTATGATCCAAGCAAGTGCCCTATTGTTTTTGGGTCATATAGGTCAAAGGTCAAGGTCACAGTCTATTTTTGTTCAAATTTCATTTATGGACTTTTAACTCAAAAACCAAGCGACCTAGAATCATGAAACTTCATGCAAATGCTACATATGACCTCAATATTAGTTACAAACACATCATTCACTAATCGCACTTGCATTCTGACAAAGCGCTTGTGGGGGGTATTAGTCCGCTTTGCGACAGTTCTAGTTTTAAAAGGTTCAGACATATATGAAAATAAGGAAATAAAGGAAAATGATGATTGCGTTCAGAACAACACTCGGCCATTTCCGTAAACTACTACAGACCTGGGATGTATGTAAGGCGGATGGGTATGTAACACAATCGTGCATTTTGTTAGGCAGAAACAGTGTAAGAAAAACTAGCACTGTAGATTTGTATCTTTTATTGTAATAACGGCTGAAAAATCTTAATTTTTGAGGATGACAAATCATTCTCAAAAATTAAGATTTTACAGCCGTTATTTAATAATTTAAAGATATCCATATTAGGATATGATGGTTTCACGTCAGTGACTTAAACAAGTAGCATGAGCGACGTCTTATGTGTTCACTCACAGTTTCTAGGGCTTACACCATTTAACTGACGTCATCGAGTTTTTCCAAGGTTTTCCCGTAATTTTGAAAATAGTCTGCTATGTACATCCGAGGTTGATCATGAGATTGGCCGAGTGGTGTTCCGAATGATGATAATTGTTCGCTTCATTTCTTATGATATGAAGTTATGCTGCAAATATTTTTACAAGATATGCAGAGGGTAATTTTAATTCACAACTTTATGTTAAAGCATACAAGATGGTTTCTTATTCAAGTTTATTCATGGATTTCTTTTCCATAGAGCATTGAATTTTTATGCTCTGATCTTAATTCTGAATTTGTATATATATGATCCATGAATATTACAGTGTGACCGTCTACAAGGAGGTTTACAGAAGATTGCAGAAGCCAGTGAACAGTTAGCCATACTAAATGAGAAGTTAGCTGTACAGAAAGTGGCAGTTACAGAGAAAACTGCTGCTTGTGAAGCCCTCTTGAAGGAGATCGCTTCTGGTACTAAACGGGCCACAGAAAAGAAGAAACTTGCTGAAGCTAAAGGATCTGAAATCGCTGAACAGAGTAAAATCATTGAAGTGGAGAAGGTATGTTAAGATGGTTATTAACAACAAACAGCCATTTTTTTCAAACTTAGAATTTAGATTAATGTATGAACATGAAATATAATAACAATAAGTTATTTTCTGTAGCAATTTATTAACCCTTGTCATGCTGAATTAAAATCCCCTTCAAAATTGCACTCAAATCAAAGTACTGAAAGCCCTAAAATCCAAGAGTGCGGGGCAATTTCCCCTTTTGAAAATTAATTTAATGAACAACTCTGTCTTGAAAGGTGACAAACGGGTGGTGTAGACTAAGATCAGGCTGCACATATGTGCAGGCTGATTTTTGTCAATACCTCCTACCAAAGTAGGAATGTTCTGGGTTCAGCATGACAAGGGTTAAAATCATTTTTGCTGTTTATTATAATAAGACAAGAGAATTTAAGCTTTAATCTCAAGTTGAAAATTCTCCGTTGAGCATGATAAAAGCTTTATAATCTTGGGCCCTTTTTGTTATTGGGTAACTGTCACAAGGCATATTTTCTTATTGACATACCAATTTATGGAATTTTGGTAAGATTTTATGAAAGTTAACCATAACACACTTTATCAAACCATTTAGCTCTGGTAAAAGTGTGATTGCAAAATACAACAAGGAATTATATTGTATGAGCATTGTAGCAAGGAATGGCAAATTAATAATTCAATTGGTAAGTCTATTTACCCCCAGCGCTGATAAACACATTGTCTAGGTCTTACTTTTGCAGAGAGTGATATTCATCACCATTCATCATTTGTTCCTTATTTTTATACTATACAAAGGTAAGGTGGTATTTCTTCAATGCCCTGTGCAATCAGTTGCAAAGAATAGCAAAAATCAGTTTCTTGGCAATAAAATGATAATTAACAATCAATAAATTTCTCTTCATTTTATAGCATGAGGCCGAGGAAGCCTTAGCTGAAGCTTTGCCTGCCCTAGAAGCTGCTCGTTTAGCTCTGGACGATCTAGATAAATCAGATGTCACTGAAATTAGGTATTGCTTTAATACTGATGACTTATTGCAGCTGTATATGTATTTCCTCTAATAAAAGCACCCTTTCTTTTAGTACCTACATTTTTTACTAAGAAAACCCACTTCAAATACCTAAATTTTAGTAATTTTTTGAGACTTCTTTTTAATCTGAGATAAATTTCCGCTAAACAGTCAATTATATGATTGTTTAGAGAATATTCACCCCAAATCAAAGCAAAAAGAAATATGGTAATTCAAAATCAATTAAGCAATCAAATGATTTCTCTGTAGATACAGAGTCAACCCCTGACAGTTATGTTGTGGATTCAATCCCCAGTGGCCCCACATATCAATATTTGTCTAAGTTGGGTAGTAGCTGGGGACTAGGAAAGGATGTAATGAAAGTACTGGTGTTAGAAATATCAGGAATCCATTGATAGATGCTCCAGCCGCCATGATATGATAAAGGTTGTTAAAAGAAGCTTTAAACCCCATAAAAAAAACTATCTGACAATGACAGCACAGCAAGATTTTAGCAGAAATTCAACAACACAAAATTATCTCCCTTTTACAGGTCCTTTGCCAAGCCTCCAAAAGCAGTGCAGACAATTTGTGAATGTGTTGTGATATTACGAGGTATCAAAGAAGTTTCATGGAAATCGGCCAAGGGAATGATGTCTGAGGCTAATTTCTTGGCGGCCCTCAAGAAAATGGATGTGGACAATATTACACAGAGACAAACCACTGCCACTAAAGGTAGGAGGTCAAGGTCAAGGTCATATATTAGGGTCACATTGAGGGATAAGTTCAAAATGATTGTAAGTGCCTATATTTTTATAGGCACTTACAATAGTTTTGCCCTAACCCCTCAATGTTCGATTTGAGGTTGTCTGGAGTATAGCTCCTACATAAGTGGTTGGATTCTAAATCATTTGGCCCACTTTTATTTGTTAATAAGAAGATGTGTCATTTTAGACAAATAAACAAAGCTACAATTGAAGTTAACAGGTCAAGTTCAAATGATGAAACTTTGCTTGTTCAAGGCATCTTCGACATTTACCTACAGATTAGACCAATGATTTGATAACCGTAAAAAATACCAGGAATCCATTGTTAGGTGCTCCAGCCATCATGATATAACTGAAAAATTGTGTAAAGCTGTGTAAAACCTATTCTAACAAAAGAGATAAATTGTCCATTTTTTTTTTTTTCAAATTTCGAGTATATTTTAGAAATAGAATATTTTTGGATAACTCAAAATCAAAGGGTGCTGTTAAGGTCAGCATGCAGTTTTGCTTAAATTTCACATATCTTTCATAGTAAACATTATATGTTTTTATATATTTCATTACTGCAGGTTTACTAAAAGAGATTGATATTACCTATGAAGACATGATATCAGTAAGTAGAGCCGGAGCTGGTCTGTTAAAGTTTGTTGATGCCGTGCTGGGATACTGTTCTGTGGCCAGGGAAATCAAACCCAAGAGAGAAAAGGTAAAGAATTTCATTTTATTAGCTCGGCTGTTTTCGGAGAAAACCCGAGGTATTGCTATAGCCTTGGTGTCGTCGGCGTTGTCGCCGTTGTCGTCGTCGTCATTGTCGTCATCGTCGTCGTGCGAAAACTTTGACATTTTGTGATAACTTTTGAATGGTAAGTAGTAGGGCTTTCATATTCCACATGATGATTGCCTGGGACAAGACCTTTCTGTTGGTACCAAGTTCAAGGTCATCAGTCAAGGTCAAGGTCATTTTTCAAGGTCAAACTTGTGAAAAAAAATGCAAAATTTTTTACAAATTTCCATAACTTTTGAATGTTAAGTGAAAGGGTCTTCATATTTCACATGATGATTGCCTGGGATAAGCACTTTCTGTTGGTACCAAATTCAAGGTCATCAGTCAAGGTCAAGGTCATTTTTCAAGGTCAAATTTGTGGGGAAAAAACAAAAACTTTGACATTTTGCAATAACTTTTCAATGCTTAATGATAGGGCTTTTATATTTCACATGATTATTGCCTGGGACAAGACCTTTCTGTTGGTACCAAGTTCAAGGTCATCAGTCAAGTTCAAGGTCATTTTTAAAGGTCAGACTTGTGAAAAAAATGCAAAAACTTTGACATATTGCAATTACAGTGTACTTTGAATGGCAAGTGATAGGGTCTTCATATTTCACATGATGATTGCCTGGGACAAGCACTTTCTGTTGGTAAGTTCAAGGTCACTGGTTATGGTCAAGGTCATTTTTCAAGTTCAAATTTTTGAAAAAAATGCAAAAACTTTGACATTTTTGTGATATCTCTGGTTCTACTGAAGGCATTCACATGAAACTTGGCACACTTATTCACCATCCAAAGGACAGCCTTTTTTTCAAGGGGGATAACTTTTGAAACATTTTCTGCAAATTATGCCCCTTTGTCTACTTAGTTTTTTTCACCATCCATTAGTTTTTTTACCATCCAGCACTTACAGCCGAGCGTAGGCACCCGTAGGCGGTGCTCTTGTTCTAATCATACATCTTCTAGCTTCCTTGTTATGCCCTCATGTGAATGAGATCAGGGGCTTAGTATTGAACTGCAGTCATACCTAATTTCTATCCATAGGTATGTCTGTCTGTGATTGTGTAAAGAACTAAAATGTGACCTGTCAGGCAAAAGGGGACCACCTGGGTATTGCTTCAAGTTTCAACCCTTGTCAGACCGCGCAAATTGCGCAGTCTGACTAGGGTTGAAACTTTTCTCACTTTGCTTATTTTCTGAATCTAGGATTATCAATCTACCTTTCTGTGAAGGAATTTATAACACATCTAGTTGAACTCTGCTGGAGCTGATCTCTTTTCAAATATTTATTTTTCAGTTTTCCCACATGGTCCCTTTTTGTGTGAAGGGTCACAAATAAACATTTTCATTTGCTTCCAGCCTGTTCAATATACAATACTCATATTTGAAATGATGATATTTCATTAACAAGCACCTGAAGTTACGCGTGTTAAGGTATTTATCTGGAGCTCTGACTTTTGTCCTTTCAACACTCATTACATTAAATGGTCAGACTGTCAATCGAGAGGTTACAGGTTTGATTCCTGATGGCCGCACTCATTCATTCCGACTTTTTGTCTCACACCAATGGGTCAATAATCATAAACCTATGTGGGATAGCAGCTGGAGGCTAGGAAAGAATGAAATGATAGTACTGGTGTGAGAAATAGCAGGAATCCATTGATAGGTCCTCCAGCCACCTTATTAGAACTGAAAATTATGGAAAGCGGCATAAAACCCCATTCAAACAAACTCATTACATAAAATGTACAATTAAAGATGAAGAAAAGATGAATTTAAATTTATAATTTCAAATTATTAATTCAGTACGAAAATGTTTCCTTATCACTGGTAGCCCGAGCTACCTTCTACCTAAAGTATGCCTCTTTTAAGTAGCTTGAATTTTGATAACCAATTTAAGGTGGCCAAACTGGAGAGGAATTTCTTCCAAGCCAAGAGAGATCTAGAAAAGATCACAAATGAAGTAGCATCCCTTGAGAAGGAGCTTGGAGACCTGGGTAAGAAGTACGAGGAAGCCATGGCAGAACAGAAGAAACTGTCTGATGAAGCTGCTATCATGGAACGACGTCTTATTGCCGCAGATAAGCTTATCTCTGGTCTTGGTTCTGAGAATATCAGGTAGGGAAGTTTGTTAGTCAGCAGAATTTTATCATTTCCTGATATGCCATTGAACATATCGATGGGAAGGATGTAAAAAAACCTGTAAGAATACTTACCCTCTAATGGTGACATACCTCCACAGACGTGTAAATAAATCATCTATTATTTTTGAAAGAGATGAGGTAAAATTGGTCCTAGATCCATATTGCTTTCTCTATTTAGCTCTTCTGTTGTCGAGAAAACCTGAAGTATTGCTAATGCCTTGGCATCGACGATGTTGTTGTTGTTGTGCAAAAACTTGGACATTTTGTGATATCTCTGGTTCTACTGAAGCCATTCACTTGAAATTTGGCACACATGTTCATCATCAAAAAGGGAAACATATACAATCAAGGGGGTTAACTCTTAATGCATTTTTTGCAAATTATGACCCTTTTTTCAACTTCTGCTTTTTTATCATCCAGCACTCAACAGTGGAGTGTAGGCACCCATAGGCGGTTATCTTGTAGAGAGATATTAGGTAAAATTGGTCCTGGAATCATCTCCTTTCCTTTTTGTTTTAGGAATGCAGCATTTAGCCTATCTTCCATTTCTATTACCAAAAAAAGTTAATTAGTTTGCACAGATAGGACAGATTTTGCATCCTCAACTCTGCCACTATAATTCCCACACTTTAAGGCCTTTTAAAACCCCTTATGAAAAATATTTGAATAACATAACTTAGCATGTACCTGGATAACCATTATAATAAGTTGCACTGTTGATTAAGGTTGTGGACCCGAAATAGATCTGCAATATTTTGGAAGTAATGAACTTTAACACTGTTTACTGAGGTTTCCTAATGATATTCATTAGGAAACCTCGGTCAACATTGTTAAAGATATTGAGTTCAAAAAAGTTGTAGAACTATTATGGGTTCACTACATATGATAAGTTCCAAAACTTGCGGAACTATTATGGGTCCACTACCTTAACACAACATTTAACATTTTCCAGATGGACAGCTGATCTTGAAGAGCTGAAAAAGAAGCGTGTTCGGTTGCTAGGAGACTGTCTAGTGGGATCAGCATTCTTGAGTTATGTGGGTGCATTTAGTTGGGAGTTTAGAAACGATCTCGTCAACAAGGAGTGGTTGAAAAACCTGCAGGATAAAGGTGTCCCTCTGAGTGAACCCTACAAGTTAGAAGAACTGTTGACTAATGAAGTGGAAATAAGCAAGTAAGATAGTGTTTGAATTTCCGTTTTTTTATCGTCGCTATTGTAGCATATGCCCATATGAGCGACGCCGCCAGGAGATGGTTAGTTATTACAGGGGATAGTGCAAGGATACATGATAAAACCACTGCTGAGAACCGCCATAGTTCTTTAATGTGCTCGGTGTAAAGCACTGTCTCACGGGGCCTCGGTTTAATATCTCACCCGAAAGACAATAAGTTTGTTAGTGTAAGCAAGTAAGTTGGTTTTTGAATGATCTATAACACAATAGTCAAATGAACCAGTTGAATAACTTTGTTTGACATTGGTTAAGTATCACTTCTTTAAGTACTACATTTATCTCAAAGTCTACCAGAAATGATGCGATGATACTACATGCCATTATTCATCCAAAAGTATATAAAAAACCTTTTAGACAATTTTCTGGAATTCAAGTGAAGTACTATAATGGTCCATGCTCTGACTTGTTGATACATTTATGTTATAAGAAATTTACAGGTGTGTTTGCTTAACCATTGAGACTCAAAAGTATATCACACTTATTTCTGTATATGGGTCCAGTATTCATACAGCATTGAGGTTTTTTAAGAGTCCTATCTCAATGCCATTGAGATATGACACTTAAAAACATTATGAATGGAACAAACTAAATTGTCTTCATCTCTGGAATAAATCTCTGTTTCCCTGTTTAGATGGACATCAGAGAGTTTACCCCCAGATGACCTGTCCATACAGAATGGCATACTGACCACAAGGGCTAGTCGATTCCCCATGTGTATTGACCCTCAACAACAGGCTCTCAACTGGATCAAAAAGAAAGAGGAACAAAATAATCTGAAAGTAAGTACAGAAAAATCTACTAGTTATAATATCAGTAAACTTTTATAATACTGCATTTGAATTTTGTTTAAAATAAATCTCCATTTTTTATAGGCCTGTCAAAAGCCTGTATGTATTATATGAGCGTCCACACATCCGGGTGTCTGGTTGGGGGGAGCTGCATCCACCTTTTTGTCCGGAGCATAACTCTTTCAACCTTATGTCTGATTGACTTGGAACTTGGCAGATATGTTCCTCTCATAATTATGGCGTGCAATGCACAAGAACCATAACTTTGACTAGTTTATTTTTTTACTTATTTTCCTTACTTGTTTTTCATACATAGACATCAAGCAGTGTAACGGGCATATCTTGTGACAATTCACCACCTTGTTTAGACATAGTGTCTAGTCTGGCTCAAGTGTTTCTCAAAGTAATGAATTAGAGAGCAGGCAGGGTAGGCTTAGATCAGACTGCACTTCTGTGCAGGCTGATCTTAGGCTATACTGTCACCCAAAGCTTAGAATACAGTAGGAATATATCATGAACAGCATGAGAATGGTTTACCTTTTTTCCACATGTTCCATGGCTTTGAATCCTTTTGATTTTATCCTTGAGAAAATATTGTTGAAAATGGAGAATGTAGCAAGCAATTTCTTCTTTTCAACCAATATTTTCTTAAGCATAACCAGGTTTCATTCAAACATCACCCTATTGTAATGAGGTAGGCAACCTTTTTCAATTGAAATAATTCTAAAATTTCCAAAAACCAGACAGTTAATACAATAGACCACGATAAAAGGGGATTTTATCTAATCATATGTGTTTAGCTATTGTGATCGTACAATGTTGGTCGTGCGGCGTGCGTTGTCCGGCGTCCACAATTTCTTTAAACATCTCCTCCTAAACCAGTGGGCCAATCTTGATGAAACTTGGCAGGGATGTTCCTTGGGTCAAGCTCTACCAAAGTTTTTCAAATAAATGAAATCCATCCTTAACTTACCCTTTAACCTTAACAAATAGGGTGAAAATAAGAAAATCTTCATAAATCTTCTTCTCTGAAACCAGAAGGCAGACAGCTTTCATATTTGGTATGTAGCATCATCTAGTAGACCTCTACCAAGTTTGTTCATATCAAGACCCTGGGGTCATATTTGGGCTTTGCCCAGGCGCAACCCTTTTGCATAGTATCAAAGAGCGAAAATATTTAAAAATCTTCTGCTCTGAAACCAGATGGCAGACAGCTTTCATATTTGGTATGAAACATCATCTAGTGGACCTCTACCAAGTTTGTTCATATCAAGACCCTGGGGTCACATTTGGGCTTTGCTCGGGAGCATCCCTTTTAGCTCTTCTGAGGACAAAGGGTAAAAAAAGGAAAATCTTCAAAAATCGTCTTCTCTGAAACCAGATTGCAGAGAGCTTTCATATTTGGTATGTAGTACCATCTAGTGGACCTTAACCAAGATTGTTCATATCAAGACCCTGGGGTAATATTTGGGCTACACCGAGGCACATCCCTTTAAGCTCATCTGAACACAATGGGTGAAAATAGGAAAATCTTCAAAAATTGTCTTCTGAAACCAGAAGGCAGACAGCTTTCATATCTAGTTTGTAGCATTATCTAGTGGACTTCTACCAAGATTTTTCATATCAAGACCCTGAGGTCACATTTGGGCTCCACCTGGGTGTATCCCTTTTTATGCCCCCGATAGGGAGGCATCATAAATTTGACTTGTCCGTCCGTCCGTCTGTCCGTCTGTCCGTCCGTCCGTCCGTCCGCCATTCCGTCCAAAAACTTTAACATTGGCCATAACTTCCTTATTACTTAACATATTCGCATCATACTTTACCACAACATTCCTTGGTACATTACCTTTCTGTAGGCACATACTTTGGTGACCTTGACCCCTGGATGACCTTGACCTTGAACATAGATTGGCCATAATTTAAAATCAAAGCGGTGTCGGGGGCATTGTCATCTTACAGTGACAGCTCTTGTTATATTGAATCAAAGAGTGAAAAGGCGTATCGTTGGCTCCGTACCAAAAGGACGTATATGCCAATTTCCATTTTTTCTTTTATTGCGTTTTCGCAAACATATGATATTCCCGCGTCTTTTGTGAAGATGCTGGACCTGAAAGCTAATCGTATCCCCCCAAAAAAGCTTCATGAACTTGTAAGATACGTCATATTCGCACCGGAAGTGGTCGAAAAGTGAAGTTCGAAAATGACGTACTGACAAATTTGATAATTGTTCACGTTTCCTTATTATAAAAGTTCATTTTAAAAGATCAGTTTGAAAAAGAACATAACCTTTACCCAGGCCAGATTATTCGCGTGTCTCAGTTACATAAATAAAAATTGTTATATGCCTTTTTTCACTTTTTTCAAGAAACATCTCATCCAACGGCTTTCGGTGTCTTGTATGCACCCAAAAAGAATTTTTTTACAGGCGATTTGTCCTATATCTTATATGACATCAAATTAAATAAGTTCTTTTCATGCATTTATCTTTTATGCCTTTTTTGTCTATACGGCATTTTGTACCGTAAAAATTAAGTGAAAAAATGACGAACTTGACGATTTTTTTGTTGTTTTTTCTTAAATAACTCATTATAGAGACAAAATTTAATATTTTTGACGACAGATAATATATTTAGTGATTCGATTCAAAATGATTTCGACCAAAATGGTTGCACCAGTGTTTATAGGTAAATAGATATTAAGTTTTTTCCTTTTCCTGAAAAGTAGGCTTTTCCCGGGTTCGTCCTTATAGAACGGAGCCGACGATATTTTTCTTGCTCTTGGCTGAAAACATTCCATGATATTGATCTTATATAGAAATTATCTCCTTGATGACATCTGCCTATTTGATTAATGTGATGTCCCAGGGGTCAAAGAGACTCAGGTGAGCGATCTAGGACCATCATGGTCCTCTTGTTTTTTCATAAGAACAACCATCACCATAACCTGTATAGCAAGATTTAGATTATACCTTTGATGACATTCAATAGCAAAAGATAAGTCAGACTGAATCTATGAAAACATTAAATTTATCAATATAATAATCTCACTGGTTCTTTACAAATAATAACAAGCAAAATTTATCAAGAAAAATTTATTATCCAACGTAAAGTTTTAAAAAAACTCTCTCATCAACAAAGTTGTCTACTTCTATTGTAGGTGTGTACCTTCAATGACCCAGATTTCTTGAAGCAGTTAGAACTGGCCATCAAGTACGGATTCCCATTCCTGTTTAAAGATGTGGACGAGTATATAGATCCAGTCATCGACAATGTCCTCGAGAAAAACATTAAAGGTAAAATATCAATATATTTTACAATCTTTAGCTTCTTTTATTATACCCCCCCCCCCCACTTATACAGGGAAATAGCCCCGGTAGGACAATGCCCTGGTGGGGGTATGAGTCCGTTTCGGCTAGTTCTAGTTAATTATGTAGTTAAGAAAAGCTTTGTATGCAAACAGATGATTTATCCAATAATCTTCGGTATAATATCAATAATACTATAAACTATAAGAAAATTGCAAGATAATTAATTCCTGATTCTTATGATGAAGCTGTTTTTTGGCAGGGGGATAGAAAAATATCACCCTACACATATGGAAAAGATAAGATATAACTTTTCATTCGAAAATTTAGCTCTAAGGCTCATGTTCAATTGGTTGTATTTTGTATTCTAAGGAAAAATTGAGAAGCTATGATCAGTTACATCATCTGTGTAGTTTTCATGAGATTTTGGAGACAGTGTCATTAAGATGTGCAAAATAAGCATAACTATTTCAAGACATATCTCTGTTTCAAACTTGATTTTAATGATTATGAACACTTAAATGATAATTACATTTCTGTTGTATAAAAGCCTTTTAAGCAATTTACAATATACACATACATTTATATTTACATTAATTGTATTTCATTTTGAATTATGTTCAAAAAGTGGGTAAGTTTGGTCAAAAATGTTGTTTTGATCATTTGTGAATACTGTATTGTGATATGTAGAGGGACAAACGATTACTTATTCAAAGGTCCACATTATATTTTCAATAATAATTATTTTGTATTGGTAGGATATGAAGTTAAGTATGTGAAATCATGCTTTTTTAGCTCACCTGAGCACATCGTGCTCAAGGTGAGCTTTTGTGATCATTGAATGTCCGTCGTCCGTCGTCCGTCGTGCATCGTCCGTCGTCCTGCGTCAACAATCTTAGTGTTTACACTCTAGAGGCCGCAAATATGGCCCAATCTTCATGAAACTTGGTCAGAATGTTGGCCAGGTCACAAGGATGAACCCTATTGAAAATGGGAAGGATCCGTGCCATATCACAGGAAAAGGGGCCATAATGACAATTTTCTTGTTTACACTCTAGAGGCCACAAATATGGCCCAATCTTCATGAAACTTGGTCAGAATGTTGGCCAGGTCACAAGGATGAACCCTATCGAAAAATGGGAAGGATCCGTGCCATATCACGGGAAAAGGGGCCTTAATGACAATTTTCTTGTTTACACTCTAGAGGCCACAAATATGGCCCAATCTTTTTGAAATTTGGTCAGAAGGTTGGCCAGGTCACAAGGATGAACCCTATCGAAAAATGGGAAGGATCCATGCCATATCACGGGAAAAGGGGCCTTAATGACAATTTTCTTGTTTACACTCTAGAGGCCACAAATATGGCCCAATCTTTTTGAAATTTGGTCAGAAGGTTGGCCAGGTCACAAGGATTAACCCTATTGAAAATTGGAAAGATCAGTGCCATATCACGGGAAAAGGGGCCTTAATGACAATTTTCTTGTTTACACTCTAGAGGCCACAAATATGGCCCAATCTTTATGAAATTTGGTCAGAAGGTTGGCCAAGCCACAAGGATGATCCCTATTGAAAATGGGAAGGATCTGTGCCATATCACGGGAAAAGGGACCTTAATGACAATTTTTTTGTTTACACTCTAGAGACCACAAATTGGCCCAATCTTCATGAAATTTGGTCAGAATGTTGGGCAGGTCACAAAGATGAACCCATTTGAAAATGGGAAGGATACGTGCCATATCAAGGGAAAAGGGGCCTTAATGACAATTTTCTTGTTTAGGCTCAGAAGCCACAAATATAATTCAATTTTCATGAAACATGATTAGAATAATGGCTAGGTCACAAGGATGAACCCTATTTAAAATGGGAACGATTCATGTCATATCATGGGAAAAGGGGCCTAAATGACTATTTTCTTTTTAGAGGCCACAAATATTGCCCAATCTTTATGAAACTTGGTCAGAATGTTGGCCAGGTCACATGAAACTTGTTGAGAAAAGGATAGAAATTTATGCAGCGATCATAGAAATAGAGTTATGTTTTTCTTTGAAAAATTTAATGATCATTTAATGATCTTTCAAGTATTTAATTTTGCTAAGGGAGAAGTCAAAGAGACGAAGGTGAGCGATCTAGGACCATCATGGTCCTCTTGTTTTAACATACATGTACTTGAAAAAGATGTTTTTCATATGATGTTAAATGCAATGATACTTAGATCTATAGGATAACCATTGCTTCAAGGTAAGATCAATTTATATTTCAGTGAAATGAAATATAAATCATTCTTACTAAAAACAAATGATCATTCTATTTCTTTGAGGCAAAAATCAGACAAAAATTTTAGGATAAATTTTCTTAAAGCACATCATTTTTTAGCTCGGCTGTTTTCGGAGAAAACCCGAGGTATTGCCATAGCCTCCGTGTCGTCGTTGTTGTCGTCGTCGTCGTCGTGCGAAAACTTTGACATTTTGTTAAATCTCTGGTTCTACTGAAGGCATTCTCTTGAAACTTGGCACACATGTTCACCATCAAAAGAGCAACCTATACTTTCAAGGGGGATAACTCTAGATGCATTTTGTGCAAATTATGCCCCTTTTTCGACTTAGATTTTTTCCCACCATCCAGCACTCGACAGCCGAGCGTAGGCACCCGTAGGCGGTGCTCTTGTTAATATTTATGATGATGCCGCTTACAGGGCTTCACTTAGATAAAATCAGATAGGGTGAAATGATCAAAAGCGGGTTATAAGTTTATGATAATTTCACTACATAGGCGGTGAGTTTATCAATTTATAATCTACTGTTATTTCTCAATAAAACACCAAAAAGCATTATTTTTTTTCTAATCTGTTAAAACACATGATGTCTTTCTAGGAGGTTGGTATACAAAAGTTATAGCTCAGTTATAGTTTCAAATTTTGAAATTTGGTTCAAATCTTATTTTGAATGTTTGTATAATTTAGTTATTTTTATGAAGAAAATAGTTTCACTTACTGTTGGGATGTGAATTTACACTGTTTAGCTACATTTTTGTGAATATAAAGTTAAACACATAATTTAGTTATTTCAACATGCAGTTTCCATCCAAAAATTAAACATAAAAAAGGTCATTGGCTACAAATTTTGATAATACTTTCTACCACATGGAATGTTTTCATTTAAAATGGAACCTGCTTCCTTTTTCATTCTTTGCCATTCTAAATGTTCAAAAGAGGAAATGTGTTAAAAAGTGATAATGATTTGTTTTACCTGATTCAGATTTTAATGTTTTACCTGATTCAGATTTTAATGTATTCAATTTAAATTTCATAATGGAATTCACAATATGAACAAGTCCGAATGATCTAAATACAATGATGTTTGTGACATTT
Source organism: Fragum whitleyi (assembly GCA_948146395.1). Lineage (NCBI taxonomy): Eukaryota > Metazoa > Mollusca > Bivalvia > Cardiida > Cardiidae > Fragum > Fragum whitleyi. The sequence continues at coordinate 57,928,052 of OX411553.1, forward strand.
TCTTTTTCTGTTTTAGAGAAGATCTTAAATAGCTGCCAAAGTAATCAAAATTATTTTAAATCACTACCTCCACTGGCAAAAGGCCCCTGGGGCTATTGTCATGGTGCTGTGTCTGTTGTGCATCCATCAGTCTGTCTGTCCTTGCATCTGGTCATACAATTTTTCTTTAAACTCTAGATGCATTTTGTGCAAATTATGCCCCTTTTTCGACTAAGATTTTTTTGCACCATCCAGCACTCAACAGCCAAGCATAGGCAATGTAGGCATTGCCCTTGTTTTGGAATCTATTTTATGGATTACAACCAAATTTTAGTGATTCTTGGTTTACCCATTTTCAGACTGCACAAAATTATTTGATTAGATGAAAAATATGTATTTAGCAGGCAGAGGTCAAGTTTCTTTGTTAACCCTTTCCTGTTTTACAAAATTTTGGACCTGTCCAAATTCAAAGGTTTTGCAGACGAAAATTTAAAGTGGATTTAATTTGAAAAATAACCATTCAGTAGGGTAGAAAATAGTGTGGAAAAAGAAGCAATTGCTTGTCAGAAGCAATTTCTTCTTTTTTCACAATATTTTCTCAATCATAAAATCACAGGCACGTAAAAAGTAGGGATTAAACAGCAAAGGGTTAATTCTCGATCATGAATTTCAGCTTGTGACACTTAAATACACTTATTTCCTTGAAATAAACACTCATTCATTCCTTTACTTAAATTCTCCCCTCAACAAATCAGTAGGTTCAGGCCTTTGGAGCATATAAGCTGCTCAAACAGCTCCTGTTTGGGAAAAAGCTACTTGACCGTAACACCCCTTCCCCTCCCACAAAGTTCAATGATAATAAGCCATTTTGTTTGTATCTTAATCAGGTGCAAAAAAATCAAAAGATGGCAAAACAATGTCTGGTAGGTTATATAACACTGTTATTGTCAATTATTGTATCTTTGTATTATAGTAAAATCATCAACATCATATTGTTGTAAATATTAAATAAAATTTTGTTTAATAAAGTAAGCATTTCATATATTTCATCATAATTAATAATTGTTTGGATATATAGTTTTCATCTCTTGAGAATTAGATATGATTGTTTAGGACCAATAGGATTTCAGATTTTGGATATAGGAACATGTTTCTGACAATACAATAGAATTTTTCTTTATCTTCCTTTACAGCGTAAAATCTTAACCAAAATGTTAATTAAGGTATTACTTGATTACATGATAAAATTCTATCTAAATTTTAAATGATTTTAAAGAAATATTGAAAAAAAATTAAACCTACAAACTTTTTCAATATTGTATATGTTTACAAATGTGTACCCAAATTTTCACAGAAACGCAGAAAGTATCGGCAAAAGCGAAAGGTGACTACATATCACTAAATGTTTCTTGTTCTATGTAAAATACTATCTGAAAACCCTTTCTATTTGAAAAGCATTAGTATACTTTTGCTTTGAAATAATACTAATTTGTAAAACCAAGAAGACAGTATTTAAAAATACGGTGATTTTTTCAAAATGGACTTCTTAAAATGCATTGTTCTTTTGTGAATTCAGTTTATTGAAGAATGTTTTTTCTTATGCTTGAGGAAATAAGAAATAGTATTCCGTAATTATCAGGAATAATAACACTTAATTGTGCAAGAAAGAAGTTACAAGATCATTCTAGTTTAGGAATTGTATATAAGGTGCAAATTTTATGTAAGAACATAATTATGTGACAATTTATTTATGTATTCGAGAATGTTAACAATGGTCACAAAAATCCTGCTTTATTCCATGTGGGGGAATTATACAGGATTCGATTGAAAAAAGAAATTGAATGTGTAATGTAACATAATATAATGTAGTGAAATAGCATTTTTACTCATTCTTATAAGAAAAAGAATATTTCCAATAGGATAAAATTACTTACTTGTTTGTGTAGTTGGCGTGGTTATGCAGAAATCAGGAAAACGGGAAAGTATGTGTAATATTAAAGGTACCCCACTTTACACTGTGTGAGACAGAAATACCTACTCTTATTGTTAAGATTGCATTTTTTCATTAATTTTGTTTTGAAATTTTTTTTATTCAGAAGATTTGCTATATGCATGCTTGTCACATGAAATATTGTGAAAGAATTGATAATTTTTATAATGAGATCACACTTACCATTTAAAAGCATTTGCATTCCACCAATGGGTTTATAACTGTAAACCTATGTGGGATAGCTGCTGGAGGTTAGGAAAGAATTAAATGCTTGTACTGGTGGAAAAAATACCAGGAATCTATTTATATATGCTCCAGCCAAAGGGATATGACTGAAACTAAAGATAAAAGGGGCGTTTAACCCCATTCAAACAACTAAATAAACCATTGAAACATATAATTTTTCCTGACCAAATTCTGGCCTAGTCTAAGTAAGTCCTTGCAATGTCTAAACCAAATGTATTGTCCCCTATTTGCATGTCTCTATTTCATGTTGAGATCAGTTTCACACTAAAAAATTGTCAAGAAATATTCTTAAACACATGCTTAAAAAATAAATGGAGCACCCAATATTCAAAATATGTGAAGCATGCTATGCAAATATATATAAACAATTATGCTTTATGTTTATTATGCATGTGTATTAGTAAAAATAAAAAGTTAATTCTTGCAAAGGTTTATTTTAAGATAATGAATTAGTCTTTAAGAATTACATACTAAAATAAGAAGACAAATGTTTTATCAGTATGTTATAATAGGGTTATTATGATTGATTAATAAAAAAGGATAGATGTTCTTACATATTCCACTAATCATTTTAAATAATTTAAATGCCATGTGATGCCTCAAAATCTATTATATAGCCAGCCATTTTAATAAACCAGTTATGTTTTTCAATAAATCATAAACATTTATAAGCATTTAATTACATATTTTACAAACTGTTTTAATAAAATGAAAGGCATGTGATAGTTATATTTTGTATAATGATTAATTTTTGTATTTTCTATTTGCAGGAATAGATAACTTGACTTAATTTATATGTAGTTGTTTTAGTTTTTGATTACCTGACTGTGAATTGATAATTGCTGACAATTGATTGCTGAAAAGTAATGAAAAATCTTAGAATAAAATGATTTAATTTAAAAACCTTTTAATTTGCAGGGGGTCAAGGTCGTGAGTTTGTTGTCCTTGGTGACAAGGAAGTAGACTACGATCCTAATTTTAGACTGTATCTCAACACAAAACTGGCCAATCCTAAATACTCTCCCAATGTGTTTGGTAAATCTATGGTCATCAACTACACTGTCACACTCAAGGTAAGATATTTAGGAAGGTCTATGCCATTACTTTGTCCTTGGAGACGAGGCTGTCTAAGACTCAGATTTTAGATTCTATTTTGACACAAAGCTGTTCAACATGTTTGTAAATCAAGTAATTTTCTATTTTACAAAAATATTTTCCAAGGCTTAAAGACGTTGAATTCACTTCAAAATGTAGAATTGTGTAGTAATTGGTAATTGGCTGATGAGTTAAATGACTTGTCAGTACAAGAAATAAAGTTATTTTTGTAATTGGCTAAATTTACCATTTTTAGCTCCACTGGCTGAAAGCCACTGGGGCTATTGTCATGGCGTTGTGTCCGTTGTGCGGTCATCCGCCTGTCTGTGCGTGCGTCCGGTCGTAAACTTTTTCTTTAAAAATCTTCTCCTCAGAAAGTACTGGATGAATTTCAACCAAACTTCACAGGAGTGATCCTTGGGTAACCCTCTTTCAAAGTTATTCAAGACATTTTGATCCAATGAAAAACATGGATTAAATGGGCGTGGCTAATTTCCAAATATGGTAAAAAGTTAGTTTTCTCAGATTCTAATTGATGGATAGCCATTAGATTTTAAAGGAATGATCCTTGGGTGAGCCTTTATCAGTCTACCAAAAATTATTGTGATCAAATGAAAAATATGCATTTAATGGGCGGAGGTCATTTCTCTTTATGTTATATAGTGGAAACTTTGCAAATCATTTTCTCTGAATGTAACTGATGGATATCAACCAAATTTCACTGGAATGATCCTTGAGTAAACCTTTATCAGTCTAATAAAAATTATTGTGATTGGATGAAAAATATGTATTTTATGGGCGGAGGTCATTTCTTAATATGATATATAGTGGAAACTTTAAAAACCATTTCCTCAGATTCTAATTGATGGATACCAATTAGATTTTACATGAATGATCCTTCGGTAACCCTTTATCAGTCTACTAAAAATTATTGTGATCGGATGAAAAATATGCATTTTATGGGCAGAGGTCATTTCTCTATATGATATATAGTGGAAACTTTTAAAACCATTTCCTCAGAATGAAAGTGATTGATATCAACCAAATTTCACTGGGATGATCCTTGAGTAAACCTTGATCATGCAGCAGAAAATTAATGTCATTGGATGAAAAATATGCATTTTATAGGCAGAGGTCATTTCTCTATATGTTATGTAGTGGAAACTTTGAAATTCATTTCAACATCAGTAGAACCCAAAATATCTTAAGATCTAGGCAAACCTTAGATTTGCTATTTCAAGAATTTCAAGCCTGTGGAGCGACTCAATTCTAGTTTTAGCCAAAATTGGGAGTGTATCACATTTTTCTAAAAATATACATCCTCCCATGTGGTAGCTCAACCTACGTTTTTTATTAGAAAACCAGCTTTAGTTGATTGCAAATGCTTGAATTTAATTAATTTTGTGAGAAATTCCCTCAATCTTAAGTTTGATTTCATCTAAACACTTAGAAATCAGCCTCAAATTAAAGGGAAAAATGCTAAAGAGACATCAATTTAATGCAAATATTTTATCAGAAAATTGGATCTAAATGAAAGCTTTCTGCCCATGTTTTATATAGCTCCTGGAGAGTTTATTAGGACAAATATAGTATTTGTATTTTGTGTTATAGGGTTTAGAGGATCAGTTACTCAGCGTTATTGTAAAATTTGAGAGACGTGAGTTGGAAGAACAGCGTGAACGTCTGATCCAGGAGACAAGTATCAACAAAAAGCTACTAAAGGATCTTGAAGATTCGTTACTGAGAGAGTTGGCACAGTCCCAGGGTAACATGTTGGACAATGTTGAATTGATTCAGACACTTGAGGAGACCAAGACCAAAGCTACAGAGGTAAAAAAAAAGTGGTCTTAATTGTTCCCCATCATGAGTAGGTGTGTCATTTAAATAGAATTTGAGATGTCCTTCAAATCACAGGTCAAGGTGAAGGTTAAAACTGAGTTTGTCAGGAGTATTCCTCCTATATTATTGATGAATTTTGAGATAAATTTGGCCTAATTTTTCTTCTTCACAGGTAATTATGCCATCTGAATGATCTCAGAGAGCTCCATGGTCGAAATTACACTTTAAGCTCAAGTTTATATAACTTGAAACCAGTTATTCATGGCTAAACATTTAAGTCCATATCAAAAGCTAACATACTTAATTTTTATATACCCGTCGAAAGGCGAGACATATTATGTGATCACATGTGGTGTCTGGTAGGAAGGCAGTGTCCACTTCTTTGTCTGGAGCATAAGTCTTATATCAACATCTGTCAGATTGACTTGAAAGTTTGCATTTATGTTCCTCTCATAAATATGAAGTGCTGTGTGCAAGAAACATAACTACCAAGTTTATTTATTTAGTTATTTCCCTATGGGGTTTTTTTTATACATAGAGGATATTGAATGAGTGGTCATTGAATACTGAATTTATTAAACGAGTCATCTATAAACATATAAAAACGAGGCTGCGCCGAGTTTTTATCTTTTTTAGATGACGAGTTTAATAAATTCTGTATTTTATGAGCACAAATTTTATATACTGTTTATAATATGACCAAAATTTTAGCGAAAAATCGTCAAAATTCTTGAAATTCAACGTTTCAATTTTCCGCGAAACTTATAACGCCGTTTAAAAATGACGTCACAAAACATAGATTATGACGTCATATTCACGGTCACAAGGTAGCGTTGTTATTCGCTCCGAGCTCATTTGCATAGTTATTGCACTAGTTTAATAACACCTGTGTAATATTAAAAATATTTAACGGGATTATTTCACTCTGGAGACGTAGGTCATGTTATAATTTGACTTCCAGCAGTGTAAGGGGCATATCTTGTGGTAATTTGCCACCTTGTTTCTAATATTTGCCGGACTAAACCTGAGAAAATGTATCAAGATTATACAACTTTTTGCTACAAATTTGATTCTGTCAGTATAGGAGTATGTTGTTGCTGAAAAAATGTTTTATGATTTGAAAGTCTTTAATACTAAGTAAATATGGTGAACAATTCACATTCGATTTTGTATAGGTATCTGAAAAACTGAAGCTAGGAGCCAAGACAGCCCAGGATATTGATAAACTGAGAGACGGTTACCGTCCAGCGGCTAGACGTGGATCTATACTGTATTTTGTGTTGGCTGATCTATCATCTATCAACACCATGTACCAGTACTCTCTGTCGTCGTATCTTGAAGTATTTGAGTACTCGCTGAAGAAGAGCATGCCTGATACGATATTACAGAAACGGTTAAAGAACATCATGGATACGCTGACGCATAATGTATATGATTACGGCTGTACAGGTAGGGTTAATTGCTTGTAGCAGAAATATTTTTAACTCTTCCTGTACCGTTTAAGGGTTTTGAGTTCCTGTTATAAACATGGGAAAATATTTGTTAAAAAAAGAATAAATTGCTTGTACTAAGAAGTAGGATAAGGGCTACCTTGCTCTTATGAATCAAACTCGAAGTCCAGCATAACATAGATGTATTGAAATTATTGATTGCTTATGATATATGGTAGTTTAACACCTTTACTTATGAACACAGCATATAATGAGAAGATTAAGGTTACAATGGACAGCGGCCTCCCGACTCTGTAAACTTGAAGTGGGTTTTCGTTTATTTTACGGCTGTTTTGGCGTTGTTTAAAAAGACCGATTTTTGTAAGATTCTACTTATGGAAATAACGTAGAATAATGATGGTAAAACTTCTTATTTTTAGCTTCTTGTCAACATTTGATATTAATTGAATGACTGGATCATTAAATTTAACAATAAAAATGCGTTAAAACCATCATTCGATTAGGGGGAACACTGATAAATAACGAAAAACTTTCTTATTTGCATGGAAAGGTATGCTGAATTTATTACCAAAAATAGGAAAAATATGGATTATTAACATATCGGAAAATTAGAAAAATTCATTGGGTAATTTCTTCAAAAAATAGGTTTTTGTGGCATTTTTACCTAGTAAAATTACAAAAATTAGTGCATTTTTAACTTTTGGAAGCAAATTGTGCAATTGATCAAAGAGAAATTTTCTTGTCAATAGCCATTGTGTACATGTATAAGGTCTATCAAAATGTATATGTTTTATAGCTATAACTTAGTACAGGGTTTTTACTAGACCTAAAACAAATATAACCGTTTTACTGAAAAATGGCTTATACCACTCAAGGGCAGATAACTCTAGCATGAAAACGAGCATGGAAAAGTACCTTCAAATTTTGATATAATGACTGCACAATGTTAATCTACAAAAAATCGATGGCTTAGAATGAAACAGTTGTAACTGCCTATACGTTATAGGTAGTTACAACTGTTTCGGGCTGAGCCATTGATATGTGACCAAGAAAAAAATCAATTGGATGGAAAAAATTGACGCCATGTGTCCATGGCTACCTTAATACTTTAATTCTTACCTAAAAATCTTGTTGGAAAAATAATATTTTTAAGCTTAAAATTTGGCATAACCTATATACATCTGACAAGGTAAGACTCAACTATTATGAAAGTATAGAGGGATGATAAATAGAGAATAGATGGTTGGTGACTTGAGATGGAAAAGTTTATTGGGCAAGGTGTAGAAATTTATCTGGTGAGACGGAGGCGAACCGGATAAATTCTGCAGACGAGCCCGATAAACTTTTCCATCTCAAGGCACCTATCATCTATTCTATTTATCCTGTTACAATTTTTTTTCAAAAGTCAATTCGTTATTTATTTACGAAAATTTAATCTGATCCCGATTTACAACTCCGATACTCGGCAAGTCCTCATCATAAGGGTGAATGGGTTGAAGAGGTGGGGTGATCGCTTACGGTTAAAGAACTCAATATTTGAGAGGATTTCTAATGCTGTAGCAAGAAAATATTTAGCAAACGAAAATTTGAGTATTACGTACCTACCTTAATGATTAAGAAGACATGAACCGCAATCTCAAACTTCCTTTTTATTCCGAAGTTTTGATGTCATGCAGCTTAAAGCAAATCTCAATTCAATGCCTTCCTTGCTCTTAATCAGAGGAAGGACATAGATTGAGATCAGATGCAAAGCTACTATATCCGAAATCCCCCTCGGTCGAATAATTCTGTGTCAAATCAATTCAGATAAATGTTTTAAAATCCTGACAGCTTTCGAGGTGAAATGTAAACACCGAGATAAGCTTCTTCACAAGTTTATAGATTACGTCATCAGTCATGTACTACGTCATCGATATGGTCGCGATTTGATTTTAAAATCATATGAGAATCGAGTGAAATATTTTTCATCAGAAAAAGACACTCAAATTCAAGAGAAAAAATGTTAGAGAGGACTGTTTTCAGACCTAATAGCCACAAAAAGAAGATCCGGCAGGCCACGTGACCAAGTGACATGATAAATCTGTCACGTGATCAAGTGACCGGATATCAACAAGTTTATCATACCCCCTTTTATCAGGCAATATTTATAGCTAGTGACAGGATAAATGTTTTACTTACAATATTATATTTCAGGTATCTTTGAGAAACACAAGCTGTTGTTTTCCTTCCAAATCTGTATCAAACTAGAAATGGATCTCAACAATGTGTCACAAGATGAACTGGACTTCTTTATCAAGGTATGTAGCCATTCCATCCAGATGGAATGGGCAAAATGTTCGAAAATGTTTCATGGTAAGGATGCAAGCACCCATTCAAAACACATTTTATTGTCACATTGATATCTAACCTATGCATTGAAGTTTTACTCCAAGTTGCTTTGTTTTGAAAATGAGAAAGTTTGATTAGTATATAATTTGTTTGTTAATCAAATTAATTTTCCTAAGATAATTGTAATATTTTAATGAATTTTTTTTGTGTTGAGTTTTGCTTACCTATAAGAAACTGAGTGGACAAATTATGTAATTGATGTTCTTGATCATCTTGATATCTTTATGCCTTTACACCACAATGTGGTGAATTACTTTCTTTTTATCTATCATGCAGGGTAACATAGCCCTAGAGAAGAGTAAACGCAAAAAACCATTTGCTTGGTTCCCTGACGAAGGTTGGGAGGACTGTATACGACTGGCCGAGATCTTCCCTGATTTGTTTGGTAGTTTACTGGAGGATATTGAGCGGAATGAAAAGGCATGGAAAAAGGTGGGTGGACGCTGTCCTCTAGCTAATTAAGGAAATTGATTTTATTCTATTCATGGGTACTCATCATTTGAAAATAGGCATTATTGAAACGGTATTTTTAACTTTCAAGGAATTCTTACAGAGTGGACATCTCTGACAAAATATTCTTATTAAGTGGGAATAAATAACTTTTGTGAAGATTATCATTTTTTTTTTTTGTGTGTGAATGGCCAAGGCTAGCTTTAAATAACATTTCAATTATAGACTCGGTTAAGATCAGCTTATCTCAAACGAATTCCCATAACAGATCCTATGCTTGAGCGACCACTTCTATAAAGCAACCACTTTCATTAAGCGACCATTTTCAAATTCCTCTTCCTAAATTCAAAATATCTTAAAAAGTAGATATTATTTGTCTCCAAAGTATAATTACCAAATGGTTAGAACTCATTAGTATTGTTGCAATGAGGCGATTCTATTGAGTTTTAACAAAACACCATTATTGAGAAATTTGCAATAAGGTATATATTCAATCTAAATTATTTTTCTTATCTGTTGATAAGATGTATAATAAGCGACCATTTTCTTTAATGACTGCCTTTTGGTGGTCCCATAAGTGGTCAATTAACCCTTTGCTGTTTAATCCCTGCTTTTTACATGCCTGTGATTTAATGATTGAGAAAACATTATGAAAAAAGAAGAAATTGCTTCTGACAAGCAATTTCTTCTTTTTCCACACTATTTTCTACCCTACAGAATGGTTATTTTTCAAATTAAAACCACTTTAAATTTTCGTCTGAAAAACCTTTGAATTTGGACAGGTCCAAAATTTTGAAAAACAGGAAAGGGATAATACATGTTTAACTGTTTATTTTATTTGTGTTTCAGTGGTATGACCATGATGCCCCAGAATCTCAACCATTCCCTCTAAAATACCAGGACAGTCTTCACAGTTTTAAACGTCTAATGTTGCTGCGTTGTTTCCGAGTTGATAGAATATACAGAGCCATCACGGAATACGTGATCAAGTGTATGAGCGAGAAATACGTCACACCACCTATCATCAGTTATGAGGCCATATATGAACAGAGTACGCCAATGTCTCCGATTGTGTTTATCCTGAGTCCTGGGTCCGATCCCGCCAGTGACCTCATGAAACTGGCTGAGAGGATTGAGTTTGGGAACAACAAGATTAAGTTCTTGTCCATGGGTCAAGGGCAGGAGAAGGTTAGTTTAGATTCAGTTTTGTCAGGGTACAGAGATCCGAAGGGGAGCAAAGTCACTGAATTGCCATTTCTCAACAAAACCTTAATGAGTACTCATTGGAATAGTCTTGATGAGACAACTCAAATGAGTATTTGCATTTTAGGGTTTGTTGAAGCATTTTTTTTAATATCTCAACCTGAAGTAATTTTTACCCCCTCTATCTGTAGCTCCTAGGGAATATATTGATGGTTCAGTGTGAAACAGTTGTAACTCCCTATAAACATATTGGCAGTTACAACTGTTTCACAATGAGCCATTGTTATGTAACTCATCACGGGAAAAGGGACCATCTGGAAGGTGAAAAAGACTATCATTCTTGGTCCAACTCCCCCAGCTGAACAGGATTGAACTTTTTTGTAATTAACTTTTTCCCAAACGACAAAATTTTAGGGTACTCTAATATGAAAGAAGCTCTAGACGACAAATTTGATGTTATCAAAGATAGGATTTGTGTTAAACATGGCCCAGAAATATATTGTGACTAAAGGAGAAACTGCTGGTTGTCAACAGTTTCTTCTTTTGCTTCAATGTTTTCCCAAGCTATTTCTATTAGGAACGTCAAAACCAGGCCTGAGTGGGAAGGGGTTAAGGAAGATTATTCTATCATACAATGGGTTTTATTTCAAAATTAACTTTCCAAATAAACCATTGCACAGTGGTAGATCTAATTTTTGTGCCCTCACATTGAAAAGAGCACACATATTTTGGTTTAACTAAGTCTTTCTGTTCATCTGTTTGTCAAAAGCTTAACCTACATCTACATATTTTTCTGTAACTTCAAAAACATTCAAGGTACAATACAAATATTTCAAACATCAGTGATCAAGATTAATGTGCATTTCAGAGATTTGAAAATGGAGCAAGGTATTTTTCACTCAATGGAAAATTTCTTTTTTCCTAAGCAATAAGTGTCTATTCTCACAGTTAATGATGTGATGTAATTTTTCTTGAGAAAGCATTAATTGTAAAGCTGTAAAACTTTGCGATATTAATTCCAGGTTGCATTACAACTATTAGAGACTGCTATTGCCCGAGGTCAATGGTTGATGTTGCAGAATTGTCATTTGTTGGTGAAGTGGTTGAGAGAATTAGAAAAACAACTAGAGAAACTCACTAAACCCCATCCAGATTTCCGTCTCTGGCTCACCACTGAACCTATAGCTAGTTTCCCTATCGGTATTCTACAGCGATCTCTTAAGGTATGATTTACCTTTTGCTGTTTAATCCCTGCTTTTTACGTGCCTGTGATTTTATGATTAAGAAAACATTGTGAAAAAAGAAGAAATTGCTTCTGACAAGCAATTTCTTCTTTTTTCCACACTATTTTCTACCCGACTGAATGGTTATTTTTCAAATTAAATCCACTTTAAATTTTCGCCTGCAAAACCTTTGAATTTTGACAGGTCCAAAATTTTGTAAAACAGGTAAGGGTTAAACAGTTAAGTTGGCAATATGTATGTCTATAAAACAGATTTCAATCAAATGTCATTAGAATTCAACATTGAACTTTTTCCAGAATGTCTTGAATTTTAAACAAAGGCTCTATCTCCATAGACTTAGAGCCTTTTTTAAAATTCAAGCTATTATGACTTATGTTCTATGAAAGGGATTTAGAATCGATTCTCAAACTTGGTTTCTTAACCCTTGTCACTCTGAACCCGGATTATTTCTGCTTAAAACAGTGGTGTAGACATAGATCAGCTTGCACATATGTGCTGGCTGATCTAAATCTTCATCACATGGTTATTCCCGTTCAAGGCAGAGTTGTTTGCACTCTGGAATATCAAAAGACAGATTGCCCCCATACACTTGGGTACTAGGGCTATCAGTACTTTGATTTTACTGCAATTTCGCTATGGTTTTTATTCAGCTGATAAGGGTTAAATGTTTTAAATAAAAGCTGCTTTGTGGTGTAATGGCACAATTATTAATCATCCCGCAAATGATGATATTGCATAAATCAAAATCAAAAAAAGAATTAAAGTGGGCGTCTTTTAATTTTAAAACAAAACATTATTTTACTGTGTTTTGTTATCAAATGGAAATTTGCCCAAGAGATCTCTATAGATGATCAGAAAGAATTAACAAAATGTGATTTTCTTCAAGTGTAATAAATTACCAAAGTACATCATATCTTCCCAGATGCTGAATTACCTAAATGACCAAAAATGTTACACTAAAGTCTGAGATACTTCCAAGTTAGGAAAAGTCCAAGCTATGTTCCAACTGGTGATGGCTTAATCCTTTTTCCAACTTGTATTCCAGGTGGTAACAGAACCACCCAATGGACTCAAACTCAACTTGAGGAACACGTACCACAAGATTTCCAACACAGCGCTCACAGAGTGCGCTCATCCTTCATTCTCTTCTCTCATATTTGTCCTCGCCTTCTTCCACGCTGTTGTACAGGAGCGCAGGAAATATGGCAAGATCGGCTGGAACATTTCTTACGATTTCAATGAATCTGATTTCTCTGTATGCATGCAAATTTTGAAGACATACTTGACGAAATCATTTGACCTAGGAGATCCAAAGATTCCATGGAACAGTTTGAAGTATTTGATTGGTGAAGTGATGTACGGAGGTCGAGCCATCGATAACTTTGACAGACGAGTGTTGAACACGTACATGAATGAATACATGGGAGATTTTATTTTTGACACATTCCAGCCGTTCCACTTCTATCACAATCCAGAAGTGGATTATAGGATTCCAGAAGAAGGACCTCGAGATAATTATACTGGTAGGAAAGTTTTTCATTAGCTGTGTTTATTACCTACACTGTAGATTGACACTTGAAGAATTTAAAATTTTTTCAAACATTTCAGCCAATCTTGCTTAGCTTTATTATCAAAATTTAATTTAATTTGAAGGCAGCCGGTATGGACTAAGATCAGACTGCATGTCACTGCAGTCTGATCTTAGTCTATACCCTCTGCTAAAGCCTTGTGTACAGTAGGAAAACAGCATGAGAGAGGTTCAAAGGCATATTGAAGGGTCAGTTGAAAGCTTTGGTAAGTGCCTATATGTTTTAAGGCTCTCGGAGCAGTCTTATACTGAGCCACTTTATATTGGAAAATTTGTACAAAAGTTTTAAAGCCTCAAATCATTTAAGATTTTATGTTTACCCTTGCCTCTATAAATGACTTCTATTTTGAAAATAGAGTAATGTTTTTATATGATTAGTGTTTTTTATTAGATGTACTTTTTAGTTTCAAATTCCATATGATGCATTTCTCTACTTCTAGACTATATTGAATCTCTGCCCCTGGCCAACACACCAGAAGTATTTGGTCTCCATCCTAATGCAGAAATTGGTTACTATACCCAGGCTGCAAGAGATATGTGGCTACATTTGATAGAACTACAACCTCAAACTGGTACGTACACATTTATTATTTTTTCTTATTTGAATCTTATTTAGATGCAAACAGATGAGAATTCACACATCTTTGAATACTTAGATGCCTTTATCATCTGGCATCAGGGGAAGGCTGGTGAATATTGTGTTCGATCAATCTTATTCTAGGCAAAGGTAAAATAATTTTCAAATAAAGATTTTATAGAATTTCAAATAAGAACCATAATTGAAAAATAAATGATTGTGTGTGTGACATTTCCAACCATTGGAAATGTGTGTGAGGTGCAAACATTGAAAGCCTTCACAGCTACATACTGTAAATATAAAGTTACCTGATGGTCTACAGATACTTTGAGATCTTATCTATCTACTGAACGCATAGTGAAGACTCTGGTCAGACTGTGCTGATGCACAGGCTGGTCAGAGTCTTTGCTTTTCGCACATTTGAAATATTTGAAATTATTGGATATCTCATGCACAGACTTATTAATTCAATTTGAAATAGGTGACAATTTCTTCATTTTGTAGTAGAGAAATTAAAGGAAGATAAAGAATTATTGGGTATGAGTTGTCTCAGGACTTTGAATAAGAGTTGATGATAATTGAGGTAGAAATTGACCAAAATTGATAGGATTTGACTTTGGTAAGGGCTAAGTTTGCTACAAGTTTACAAATGTCATTTGAGTTTCTACCAGTATATATGCAAAGTTTCAGCCTCCTTAAGATAAAAATGTGTTAAAAATGTTAGTTAATTGTTGTCTTATTTATGCTGATTTCATTATCTTTTTTTGCATTTCAATTCAAAAACTGGCTTTCTGAACTGTATTTTTTATCTTCTCAATTAATTCTGAAATGTATAGCAAAATTTAATCATTGTTAATTAGGCATTTATTTACCTAAGAATCCTCCTACCCTATAGATATGTATCTAATATTGATGTATTCATTTCTTAGATCAGAAAATAAAAATAAAACATGGTAACAAATCCCAAATCAACCTGATGTTATCCATGTTCCTACAAATGTTTGTGTTGTGTCACATTCCACAATAAGTTAGTTCCCCCAAAAAACAGGAGGATAATTTACTTATGTCTGAGAGGTGTCAGGACCCGAGGTTATACAACTTTTTTTCATTCTCAACTGAGAATTTCCTCAAATTAAGATAATAAATAATTCAAATAATAGTACAGTCGAATCTGTGTACAGCAGCCAGTCAAGGGAGAGGGCTAATTTGGCTGCTGTAATCAGATTGGCTGCTGTTCACAGTATCCTTAGGGCGGCCATTTTGTCGTAGTACTTTTGTTTAGCTCATTACCAGATCGCAAAACTTCAGACTTCTCCAAATTCTAAGCAATTCCAAAGTTTTATTTTAAGTGTTTGTCATTAAAAGAATAAGGAATTATACCATTTAGCATAAAAAATATCTCGTTTGCGTTTTGCCACATTTGGACCTGCTTACGACCTACACCTAACTCATTAGCATTCATCCAGTAAGAACAACTAGATTCAGGCATGCACTTTCACACGATCCTCGAGAGAGAGGAACTTATGTTTAGAGAGCGACATTATGGCGAGGATTGATAACACTGGCAGATTTTCGTCCATTTTAAAGACCTCGAGAAATCAGTTTGCTAAATGTGTAAACAACCTGTAATGCTCAAGATCATTTTTTTCAAAGAGACCCGACAACTGAGAAATTCCATATCCTTTAATTAATTACCATCATTTAAGTAGATCAAACTAATCATAATGGCCAATTACACGTCATTTAATCGACAACACGGGATTAAATAGATAAATGGCTGTTTATAACTTGTACATTACAATAAAGCGACTTCGGCTGTTTACTATAGTAGTGTTTATTGATTTTTTTCAAGCACGACTAATTGAGTTGCGTGTTATGTCAGATGACCGTTGTATAGGTGTGATATATGGCTGGAATTAGACCAATTAAGGTGACCGCCGGCCGCATTTCAGGAGATCACACTATTCACAGTGCAATAAAAGAAGGAATTTGCATGGGGGGAAATCGAGTGGCTGCTGTTGGCAGATTGGCCGCTGTGCATAGTTGGCCGCTCACACAGATTTGACTGTATATACATAAAAGATAATTTTAATAAGTTGTTATAAAAAACAACTTATTAACATTATCTTTTATGTTCATACATAAATATAAGTATCACAACCAAATTACGGCATTAATCTCAAGTTTAAATTTGAGAAAATTTTTATTAGAGAACGAGAAAAGTTTTATATGCTCTGGTCCTGATAGATTCATTTCAACATATTATCAGTCATCAACAACAACAACAATTGACTGGTCCAAACTTGAAAATAGAGTTGTTTGATCATTTCAAAAATTGTAATATTTGATAAAGATATGCCAAGTTGGGTAGAACATACTGAAAGAAAAGGAGAAATTGCAAGAATTCTGTGTTTGTGGGGTTTTAAAAATAGTAATTATAAAGGAAAGGATCTGAACTCAGATTAATACATGTTATGTTTGCCTATCTATCAATCTGTAATAAGCAGATTGTAACATGAAGGGAATACTTTACACCGAAAAAGCAATCTTCACTTGAAATGAATGTTAAATGATCACAAATCTTTTGATTTAAAAGAAATTGAGTACCTTATTTGAACCATCCTTTATGTGTTTTGTTCTTTCCCACATTCCAATGGTATTATGGATGAAATTGTCATACCTTATTTGTAAATTTTATTTTGAATCAAATATTGATATTCGGGCCCCACAATCATTATTTAGAATTTTATTTGAATTTGATTTTTAACAGGCATGGATTAAATGATTATCTTTTTATTTAGATATGAAACATAATTTTCAGCCAATTAGGTTACATGAATGTTGACAAATGAAAGTCACTCTAAATTGTTTAAAGTAATCTGAATAACCATTTTGAAAAAGTCATGTATATTCACTATCATGCTGCGCATAAAATGTCTTCAAGTCCAAGATTTTTATTGAAACAATTGCAACATAAAAAACACAATTTAATTATTTTGAAATTCTGAACAATGCCACATTTTGTGTTACAACTTAATGTTTTTCCAGACCATTTTTAATCTGTAATAAGGTATTGTATGTTTTATATTACCCATTTTGCACAAAAATTCAGACTCTTTGAAAAATTATTTGATTTAAAACACAGAGGAAAATTAATGATAAAACATGTATTAGAGAAAATCAACCTTAAGATAAAAATATTTTTTCCATGATCAGTATGTGTCTTTTATAACATTCAGATATGTTTTTTGAGTGCATTTTAATAATTTCTTAAAAACTAGATTTTGTGTGCATTATTCATGCTTTTGTAAATGTTAATTTGAATTAGTACATGATTTTGTTTGTATTTGATGAGAGGAACTGAATTTGAATATGTTATTTTCTCTCAAAACACAGAAACATAGGTTTTAGCTAACAAAAAATGAAAAATTGTACTTTGAAGTTGAAAACTTGCCTAATGATAAATTTTGTTATCTTTTTCACAGGAGAGAGCTCGTCGGGTATCAGTCGTGAAGATTTTATAGAAAAGATTGCTAACGATGTCCTTGGTAAGATACCAGAAGAGTTCGAGCTGGACAAGATTCGTAAGAAATACGGCCTGGATGTGTCACCAACAACAGTTGTGTTATTGCAGGAACTGGAACGATGGAATGGACTGGTTAACAGGATGAAAAAATCTCTTGTCACACTTAAAAGGGTAAAAAATTAAAATTTCGTCTCAATATTTTGAAACTTGGTTAAATTGTTCAGACAAATTTGAATCAAGTTCTGCATTGAACTGGGTCATGGGGTACAATCTAAGAAACCACTCTGTGATTGATTATCTTTATGGAATTTTGAAGTTTTTAATTATTATTATTAGTAACTTGATATTTTTCAACATTTGGAAACAATATGAGCACTTTAAGGCCTATGAGCATCTTGATTAAATGAAATGTACTTTCTACCAAGCCACTATTGAAAAAATGCTTTATTGCTTGAGTATGTGGAGTCCTCTTTTTCTAGGATAGACCTAGCTAAAAGAGGTTAGCTCTCAGGTGAGCGACCCTCTACCATTTGCTCAATTATTTCAGATTTTGCTAGGAAACTTTAATTTAGATCAATCCTATAAAGAAAATCATATGTTGGTGTCTTAAAATATCAATGTTATCTGGTTGAGGTTGGGAGAATTATCAGGACGAAGCTCTATCGAGTCATAATAATTTCTTGCAACCGAGACCAGGTAACATTGATATTTTTAGACACTTATATGTTATTAATATCATTTTTCAGTGCTTAATTACAATAAAACCCTTAAAAATCAAAGAAATTCAGGTGGAAGAGTATGCAACTTGTTTCTAAAAATAGACTGTCTGATACCATGTTATATTATCAGACAAGTGATATCAAGTCAATACAGGCTTCATTGCATGATAAATAACTTTCTTATTCAGGCTTTAGCAGGAGAGGTTGGAATGTCCAGTGAGTTAGATGATGTTGCCAGATCATTGTTTAATGGTCAGATTCCATCTATATGGCGTAGACTCGCACCTGCCACCCTCAAATCTCTAGGCAACTGGATTGTTCACTTTGAACACAGATATAAACAATATAATGGATGGGTATGTAACTTTGTCCCTTATTCATGATTTGACATCACAACCTAATCATTCTTCTGAAATAACTTGAAATTAAGAAACCCATAGTTTTGCAGGAAAATGGTGCCCGTCTTTTATGAATAGATAGTGAATTGAATCAGATAATAGGGAGAGGTACAAGATTTTAAACAAGACTTCTTGTTGCAACAAATTGGCAATTTAAGTATAAATGATCTCTCATTTTATGTTTTATACCAATATGTTTATTTGTGAATGTTCTTAGCCAACTTTTAAGTTATCCAATAAACATACCCCAAGCTTAATGTGAATACTCTATTTAAGGTCAAATTTAAGAAGAATGGGCACTTTCTGCATTACTTATTAGTTGTGTTTTGTAGGTAAATGACTCTGAGCTAGCTGTAATCAAGTTTTAATGTTGAATATCCCAAAATATTTACCATCTCTCTCATAGGCTGAATTTAGGAATAACAGTTGGCCTCTAGATAACTTGTCTGTTGTATATTGCAGGTGAATGACTCTGAACCAGCTGTTATGTGGTTATCAGGTTTACATATCCCCGAGTCCTATCTGACAGCCCTGGTACAGGCCACATGTAGAAAGAATGGTTGGCCCCTAGATAAATCTACCCTGTATACAGCCGTCACAAAATGGTTGGATCCGGACGAGGTCACAGAGAAGGCTCATCAAGGTAATTTACAGATCTCTGCAGTCAATCAAAAAGACAAATGACCACTCAAAATTTTTATATGTATAATGAGATGACCGTTGAACAAGGTTTTTTTCGGCTATTTTGTTTCATCTTTTTTGTGGATGGGGATTTCAACATCATAAGTACAGCTTGAACAATATATTGATATTTGAAGGGTGTGTCATGATCAATTATGATTATATTGGAAACATTTACATTTATGCCCTGTCTCGACTTGATGAATCTAGAAAGATTTAGATATGAATCGCATGTTACTAAATGTTAAAAAAAATATGTTAAAAGTATTTTATAACAAGTTTTTGAAGAACAAATAATATCCATCAAATTTGCATATCAATGGCTCTGCAGGAAACAGTTGTAACTGCCTATAAACATATAGACAGTTACAACTGTTTTACGCTGAGCCATCAATATGTGACTATATAAGACATTAATCATTTAAATGACAATCTTTAGGATTGACAAAATTACTGAGTAAAATAAGTGATTTTAAGATTGCTCAAAATATTGATTCAATACAGGTATCTAGTTTTAGAGGTAGAGCATTTGCATCAGAATCAAGATTCCCTGAGCTGCGATCATGGCTTGGTTCTTGATAGGCCTACACAACGTGTCGTAGTACAGCCCTGGGTTCAGGATGACAAAAAAGATGCAAACTGTTTTGAAAATTATACCCTGCTTTGCATGCAAGTGCACATGCAAGGCAGGGTATAATTTGAAAATAGTTTGCACTGTTTTGTCATCCAGATCACAGGGCTGGTGTTTCCTACAGAAAGCAGAATTTAGAGGAATTAATCTAAGTTGTAAGAACTTGCTTTTCCAATTAATTTAAAATGAATAGGTTTGATATATATATATAGGTTCAATATATTGATTCAATATTATCATAAACAGTGTATAAGCTGTTTGAATACAGTATTGACACCGTTTTTACACAATTTAAAGTTCCAGGTCTAGAATTAAACAGTTTCTCCACCATGAAAGGAGGTATATAATGCACAAAAATAAATGGCCTAATGGTGAAGGGAACAACATGCTTTACATCTGCACAAAAATCAATGCACAGTCAGCATTGTAATAATAATAGTTCTGCAACATTTTGGAAATCATGAACTTTAAGAATGTTAACCAAGGTTTCCTAATGAAAATCATTACTTTCGAAAAGTTGCAAAACTATTAAGGGTCCACTACCTTAACTGAAATCAATTTACTCAGTTGTTTTTCATCATGAGTAGATTTGCTATTTGAAGATTAGGTTCATGGCTACATTTGAAGGTCAATTTTCTGAGATTGTCGGACTTTATCTTTTAAAAAATTATCACCATGTTAAGGTAATTTTATTTCACACTGCTACAAAAGTAACACAGTCAATCTGACCAAATGCCATCTCATCTCAAAAGCATTTAATGTTATTTGATGCTACACTTTTTGTTGCTCAGCACATTTACACAACATTATTCTGTTTCCATTCTCATCAAGATATTGAAAAGAATGATAGCAGTTTGCTCTGGAAACTGGCTTTTCATATGGTTAAAAAAAAACATAAAGGGTATTGTTTGCAAAGTAGTTAAGATCGCTTTTTTAGCGCAATGAATAGGTTGCCTTTTTGTTGCTAGAACTTTCCTTTGAAACTAAGAAAGTCATTCAGTTAACAATGCTTGATTTTTAAAAGGTGAACATTTCAAATGAATAACAGTTTACTTGGAATGCTAAGCATTGCAGTGTTTTTGAAATAGAGAGGTACAAAAAAAACATGCATATACACACACAAAAAAAAACTCCTAAAAAAGCATAAATAAAAAAATGTTATCATTCAAAATTTGTTATAAATGAAAGCCTATTACCTCGTTGATGGAAAAACTAGCGCCTTGAGGCAATCATTTTCCTTTAAAAGTCCAGGTATTTGCCCCTTATTTACAAGATGGGGGGTATATTTTTCAACTTTGATTTTTTTCAACACTTTCCAGCACCTAACAGCTGAGAGTTTCTGTTGTATGCAGTGCTTTCATTGAAAATATGAATTGATAAACATACAAATGGTCAAAAACGGCCATTTGTATGTTTGTCCATTTATTTTCTCAAAATGTGATGCGATATTTAACATGAAAAACTTCTCTTATCAATCTACATGTGCTAATTATATAAGGTCTCCAACATCTGACACTCATTCTTTCTGACTATTTGTCTCTCACCAATGGGTTTATAATAGTAGACTTATGAAAGATAGCAGCTGGAGGCTAGAAAGGATGTGGTGGTTGTACTGGTGCAAGAAATACCAGGAATCCATTGTTAGGCGCTCCAGCCACTGCGATATAACTGAAAAAATATTGAAAGCAGCGTAAAACTCCATTCAATCAATGAATCAATCTAATTATATAAGGTCATGGTCATCTGATAAGGCGGTCATTGTAGCGTAGAGTGTAGTATGTCAGACTATCATTGTAAAGGCCCCAGGTTCAATCCCAGAGGGGCACTTATCCTCTCTGACTTTTTGTCTATCACCAAGGGATTGATAATTGTAGACCTATGTGGGATAGCAGCTGGAGGCTGGGGAAGGGTGTCATGGTAGTACTGGTGAGAGAAATACCAGGAATCCATTATTAGGTGCTCCAGGTGCTTTGACTGAAATATTGTTGAAAGTGGCATAAAAACCCATTCAAACAAACAAACCATCTGTCTTCTCATAAATACAATGTGATATTTGTCATAAGAAAAGTTCCTCTTATTAATTTACACATGCTAATTATGTTAGGTTAGGGTCATCTGACGTGGTCAAAGGCATGAACTGGTCAGATTTCACAAACATATTGTGTTCAGAAATTGGATTTTCAATATTTTAAACGATTCTTTATATATTTCAGGTTGTTTTGTCCATGGTCTATTTTTGGAAGGTGCAGGCTGGCAGCGAGATGAAATGTGTCTGATTAAACAAAAACCTAAACAGTTGATACAAGAGTTACCCATCCTGAAAATTATACCCATAGAGGCCCATAAACTGAAATTACAGGTAGGAAATAGAATATGATTGCCACTGAAATGATTCTCAGGATATGAAATAATCATGGTTCAGTTGAAAATGATAAGCACTGCTTGATTAGTTCCAATAAGATTTTAAATCTACAAATCTCTATGTAGTATGTTAGCCATTGAGATAAATTTACAGTTATTTCAGTTACATTTAAAGTTAAGATTCTCCATTAGGGTGATTAACTCTAGATGTGTAGAATGATGTCTTTTTATTTTGACCAAGAATTATACATAATAATTTGAAGGGATATATTTGATTAATATATTCATTATTATATTCATTGACAAGTCCTCCTTTTTGTCCATTACAGAACACCTTCAGGACGCCAGTGTATGTGACATCACAAAGACGTAATGCTATGGGCGTAGGATTGGTGTTTGAAGCTGACTTGGCAACGACGGAACATATCAGTCACTGGGTTTTACAGGGCGTCTGCTTGATTCTTAACACAGATTAAAACATACAAACTTAACATACAGGAAAAACTTTACTCAGTGAATAAAAAATCAATAACATTACATTTTGTTTTTTACACAAATATGGCAAACGTTTTGGAGAAGTGTTTGTTGTGATTTGAATATTGTGTTATTTTTGTTTTTGTATTTGTACAACTCAAGTGAAATAACAGATCAAAAGTATTATGGTACAATTTGCCAAAACGAAGAGTCCTCGATTCAGTATTTTGTTTTTTTAATGAATTGAAAATGATGCATTACTATTCTTAAAAGGTTAGTCTGAATTTTAGGGGTTCATAAAATAGTATTTAGAAAAATAATTAGAATTTCATTTGCAAACCTTGAGTCCAAAACTAAAAGTCATAGCTTATAACATTATTGTTTTTCTCACAATAAAATTGCAACTCTTCGGATTTTATTTGAATATTATTTTGAAGAAGATGATCATATTCTGAATTCATTTAGAACTGCTATTTTTGTAGTGGTAATCAACAAACTTGTAAATGCCTATAAAATAATCATAGGCTCTTACACCATCTTCATAATTATGAAACCCTCTTTCTTGCAGATGATTTTTTAATTTGTTAGATACTGTTTCTTGTAAAATATTATGTGCTTTTAATGAAGCTGATCTCAGTTTTACAAAATCTCTGTGATAATGCTATAGTATTGTTGATATTGAATAAATAATATTTATTATGCATATTGGAAGAATAGATTAATTTATTGCATTTTCGGATAATTTTTTTCAAACAAATCATCTTAAACACTTTGTTTGATAGAAACAACACACAATATTTAGCATTTACCTGATTAATTGTGAAATTCTGCCAAAAGATTGTGCTGCTTGGTTTCCATATTTTACCAATATTATTGACAATCATATTTAACCAATATATTGATCAATATTGCCAAAACATGATCGATAATATTGGCAATTAATTGATTGACAATATTATTGATCATTTATTGGCAATTTAAAAATTGATTTTTATCTAATTTTCAATTTTATTGTCGATAATATTTTCCAGGTATGGTCTGCAAGTACAAATTTTTTGTTTCTTTTAATTGCCCATTGCATAACACAAGTTTGGTGCTAAACTAGAGGTTAACCATATAATGGTTAACCCCTAGTTTAGCACTAAACTTGTGATATTCAATCGGGCTGATCAGAAACTTTATTATTTTGTTGTGAACATCCAACCTTATGCTATGTCCCGTCCTGAAAAAATTGTTACTATTTTGTATGTTTACAATCACATTCCGTCCAAGTATTTATATATTGTTATATGTTTACACTCACATGAGGTCAAAATAACTTATTGATAGTTTAATAAAAGGCATTTTGAATATACTTACTACATTTTTTTCTAATACTTAAATCAATCTTGTCGAAAGGGTTAGCTGAATTAAATTCAAGATCTGGTTTACATGACCCTCAAATCTCATTGAAAACTACTCTATCAGCTATCGAATTTTATATTTCTAATTATTAACATAGTAAATGGTATAAAGAATGAAATAAATTGAACTGGTATCCACCTTATCTATATTTGGGAAACTAGTATTTAAATTATATTGTTAAGAACTTACTTTCTATTCAGTAATAAGATCTTAAACATTATTTATTGTTGGTTGTTGAAAAATGAAAAAATAAAGAAACATCACCTGAATCAGTTGTTTGTGTTGATTTTTTAGCTCGGCTGTTTTGGGGAGAAAAATCTTAGGAATTGTAATATACTTGATGTTGCTGTTGTGTGAAGCTTTTGATATTTTGTGACACATCTTGTATTAATAAAGGCATTCACTGGAAACTTACACTTTAATGGCTCAGCTTGAAACAGTTGTTACTGCCTATAAACATATAGGCAGTAACAACTGTTTCATACTGAGCTATCAACATGGAAAATAGTCAATCTAGATTCAGAAAATCTTTCAACAGTTAAGTTTGATCTTGTGCCGAAGTACATATTGATGGCTCAACGTAAGAAAGTTGTAACTGCCAATAAACATATAGGCAGTTAAAACTGTTTCATGCTTAGCAAACTAAATCCTTTCCAACATTAGTCTCTCACAAATGGTTTGATAATTATAAACCTAAGTGGGATAGTAGCTGGAGGCTAGGACAGGGTGAAATGGTAGTACATGTACTGGTGTGAGAAATACAAGGAATACATTGTGAGGTTCTCTAGGCATTGAAGTATGACTGAAGAACAGAATCATTATACCCAATTGGAACATCAAACTTTCAACAGTCAATACTTTCAACCAGGCCCTGCTTTCAGGATAACAAAACTGCAAACTGTTTGTACTTTATGCCCGGCTTTGCAGGCAATTGCACATGAAAGGCAGGGTATAATTATACCCAAACAAAACGTATGTTTTCGGGGGTATACTGGAATCAGCCTGTCTGTCCGTGTGTCTGTCTGTCCGTCTGTGGACATAAAACTACCAATTTTGTGTCGCAAACTCCTCCTACAGTTTTTTTCAATACAAATGAAACTTTATACAAACATTCATCACAAGTTAAAGTTTTGCAAGACGCAAATTTCAAGTCTCAATTCCCCCTGGTTCATGAATTATCTCCCCTTGAACTTAGACATTTTTTCCTATTTGTTACCATGTACTTATCATTTTGTGTCCAAACTCCTCCTTCAATTTTCATTCAATTGTAATGAAACATTATTCAAATATTGATCACAAGTTGAAGTTTTGCAAGATGCAAGTTTCAAGTGTCAACTCCCCCAGGTTCATGAATTATCTCCCCTTGAACATAAGATATTTTTTTCTATTTGTTACCATATATGTATAATTTTGTGTCGAAAACTCCTCCTTCAATTTTCATTCAATAGTTATGAAACATTATACAAACATTCATCACATGTTGAAGTTTTGCAAGACGCAAATTTCAAGTCTCAATTCCCCGTGGTTCATGAATTATTTCCCCTTGAACTTAGACAATTTTTCCTATTTTCTACCATGTACTTATCATTTTGTGTCGCAAACTCCTCCTTCAATTTTCATTCAATTGTAATGAAACATTATGCAAATATTGATCAAAAATTGAAGTTTTGAAAGACGTTAATTTCAAGTGTCAACTCCACCAGGTTCATGAATTATCTCCCCTTGAACTGAAGACATTTTTCTTTTTGAACACGTATACTTGTAATTTTGTTTCCCAAATTCCTCCTTCAGTTTTCCTTTAATCAGTTTTCATGTAATACCTTTGAAATTTTATACAAACATTTACTACATATGAAGTTTTGCAAGATACAATTAGGAGGTCCCAACTCCTCCTGGTTTAAGAATTACCTGCCCTTACACTAACTACATTTTTTCTTTTTTGTTCACATATATGATGGTTGGCCCAGTTTTCGTGGTATTAATAATTCACAGGGAATTCCCGGATGACAAAAACAAGTCAGTGCTACAAAAATCATTAAATTACGCTTGAAAATATTTGTCATTTTATAACTTACCTACATCTTTGTCAATTGCGTGTTATTGTTTACATTGGAAGCCATTTTGGATAAGCTGTTGACCCCTGACGTGATCGGAATTGAGGCTCCAGAATTCGTGGGTCGTTCAATAAGTCAATGACAAATTCCTTGTTTCTAAATTTTCCTCCAAAAACTCGGCACTTCTTAAATTAAGCATTCCTTGTGAATGATTAAAAGTTGTTTTAAAAAGAATACAGTGGAGGTTTAGATGGACAGTCAAGACTAGGATCAGTCAGTTTAGTTGTATAGTCTGATCAATTATTTTAACAATACTTGAGGGTCTCTTCTTACAATTTTATGCCGCACTTTCTTTCTTTACTTGATTAGAAGCGAGTGAAGATGGCTTAGGGTGTTCATTGACGCAGGACGTCGTGTGCTTAAGAATGACGTAAGATTATCCTGAATACCACGAATTTAGGTTCCTCCACGAAAACTGGGCAAATCACCATACTAGTAATTTTATGTTACAAACTCCTCCTTCAGTTTTCCTTCAATAGCTTGAAAATATTTATCACAAGTTTAAGTTTTGCAAGACGCAATTTAGAGGTCTCAAATCCAAGAGTTATCTTTATATTTGAAGCATATTTTGCCTCTTCTGTTAAAGTATCCCATTCTCTGAAAGCACTTGCGGGGGTATTAAATCACATTCAGTGACAAGCTCTAGTTTGCGAACAGTTTGCACTGTTTTGTCATCCTGAATGCACGGCTGATCAGATAATCTCCTTCACACAATCTTACCAGAGTCAATACCTTTTGCACCTTCTTTACCTTTCTATAGATGATCACAGCATGACCCTATTTTACACAAAGCTTTGGCAGACCATGTAGACAAAGATCAGCCTGCACAGATGTGCAGTCTGGTCTAAGCCTACACTGCATTCTTTCTACCTTATTGTGGGAACAACTTGAACCAGACTGAAATGTCCATTGCCTATACACCTTGCCTTATCACATTTTGTGACCCACATATTTAGGGACAGCTTTATTTACCGGTATAAATGATAGCAGAAAAGCAGAATCCAAAGAGATTAGTTAGGGCTTAAAGTGTTAAGTTTCATGATTCTGTGTCACTAATGGTTCTTCAGTTTTCAAAAGAAGTTTGATAGCACCTTGACCTTGGGGCTTTTTGAAATATGCATCATAATGGCATATCTACTTACAACTGGAAATAACTGAGTCAAGTAATTATTCCCCTACGGAATAAAGAGGGGATATTGTTTTCACCTGCATCTGTCTTTCTTTTCTCCAACTCAAGAATGAAGTGACCTAGAATCGTGAAGCTTCGTACAATTGTTGCCAATGATCATATGAGGTGCCCTATTGTTTTTATACCCCCCACCTACGAAGTAGAGGGGGGTATATTAGTTTCACCATGTCTGTCAGTCTGACCTAGAATCATCAAACTTTGTGCAAATGCTGCATATGACTTCAATATTTGTTACAAATACACTTTGCACCAATAGTACTTGCATTTTGACAATGTGCTTGTGGGGGTTATAAGTCCGCTCTGCGACAGTTCTAGGGGGTTTTTTTTGTCGCAGGCCAAGGTTACAATTGAACTTTGTCTGAAAATAGTTTACAGAACTGGGACAAAGTGCTGGTAGGGGGTATTGGTCAGCTTTGCTACAGATTAAGTTTGAAATTAATGAATAAAGTCATATCCAGGATAATGTCATTTTGAAGTACAGTCAATCTTGCTCAAGCAACCACGTCTATTGAGCGACTGTTTTATTTTAAGACCTTTTTCAAACTCCCCTTCTTTAAATCGAAATATATTCAAAATAGTTAAAATTATTTTGTTTATGAATCCTATGTTGTTAAAACTCAAGGTAATCACCTCATTGAGACGATTCTATTGAGTTTTTACAGCATATGATTCTTGAAAGTTTTCGCAATAATAGACATATTCATTCAAAATTTTCTTATTTGGTGGGTTCGGTGCAAGACTATAGTAAGTGTAAATACAATGTATTTACACTTACTACAGTCTTGCACCGAACCCTACATGAATTAAGCGAAAAGTTTCTTAAACAATTGCGTTTTTGTGGTCCCATTCGTTGTCACTTTAATCAAGTTATACTGTACTCCCTAAGAGCAATATACCATAAGTAACAAATTTTGTGTAAAAAAGATAGTGGACAAGATATCCAAGTCTTATCAATGACGAGTACTTTGAAAAGGTTATATCTGACCAATTCTGCTGTTGATAGAGCAAAAATCTATGTCTACAAGGTTTTCTGAAATTTGATCTCTTGACCCAGCTTTTGACCCTACTTAACCCAATTCCAAACCTGTTGAAATTTTCATCATGACAATCATTCTGAATAACATTCAGGTTGAACAAGCAAAAAAATCGGCTGTAGAGTATCTTGAAGGTTTTGCTAGTGCTCATACACAGAGACACACAACAGACATCACACAACCATAAAAGCTCACATTGAGGACTTTATGCTTAGGCAAGTTAAAAAGAGGGCGAAAGTGACCCAGAACAGCTCACCTGAGTTATTTGTAAGGTCTGACCTCATGACCTGGTTTTTTATCACACTTTACCATGATTTCATCAAGACAATCATTCAGTTCAATTTTCAAAAAATATGGCCTCTAGAGTGTCTACAAGGTTTGTCTAATATGTGACCCCTTGACCTCATTTTTGACACAAATTGACCCATTTTCCAATTTTAAGGTTGATTAAAGAAAAAGTATGGCCATTTGAGTAAAGTGAATATTGACGATGGACATAACATAACCTCAAAAGCTCGCCTTGAGCTGTAAGGTGAGCTAAAAAGGGGTTAAAATAAGCCACAAGAATAATAACTACAGTACAATCAATGGTTTATTCTGAACATACTATATGACATACAAAAACCAAGTAAATAAATTATAGAAAATACAAAACGGAAAAAATCTAGAATTAGTACAGTTTAAGGCCATGTTCATGCTAAATAACTTAGGTGTATCGTTTGCTCATTACAATATCAATTTTGTCACATGTTGGATGAAAGTTTGCCAAGCCAAGGAAGGAAATCAATACCCCTGGATTGAAAGCCCAATGCATCGCAAACTGAACTAACCAGGGGCCTGTTTTACTAAGCATCTTATGATAATTTTAGCGCAAGTCTAAAATATAAATTGCTTCTACAGTAGTAACTTAATTTGAATTCTGCCATGCATAATCTCATTGGAGTGGTCTTCGAAAGATGATGTCATCTAAAGACGAACCCAATGAGATATTGTAAGGCAGAATCTTTCAATGAATAAAAACACTAGGTACAATTTGAGATTTTGACTTACTTTTTTTTTCATAAGAAGTTTAGTAAAACGGACCCCAGGAATGATGCTAGTAGTCATATAAATATTCCATAAAAATGACAAAGATGACGCAAAGCCCTATTTTGTCTCATGAATCTCTTTACAATGAACATTTGAGCCTGTGCATGACATTTCCAACAATTTCGCACATGCATGGAATAAAGCCTCTAGTCAGACTGCAGATCCACAGTCTGACCAAAGGCTTTATTTTGTGCATGTGTGAAAATGTTGGAAATGTCATGCACAAGCTCAAATCTTCACTTTGCGCTGTGTAAATGTCCACATACCCTGGTTTGACTACAACGCTAAAGCTGTAATTATCATACCATTTTTTGTTATCAGCTTATGACATATATATTCATCACAATGACACAAAGCCCTTTCTATCATGTTTAGTATGTCTTTCGATTGAATCTCTCAACATCAAACATTCATCATTGTATGTGAAGTTCCCGTCTCGAGATTATTAAACTTTTCTCATTCTCAACTCAAAATTTTCTCAAATTTCAACTTTAGATTACAGCCATAATTCTGTATAGACACTTATGTGAAAAAATGAAAATAAATGATAATATTAAAAAGTTGTTATGAATAACTTATTTATATTTTCTTTAATTTTCATATATTTGTTTACATTCTAAATTTAAGAAAATTCTCAGTTGAGACTGAGAAAAGTATATAACCTTGGGCCTTTATGTTTACCACCACAAGACGGCATCAATATTAGATTTCAAATAAAGCAAACTGAGGATGTAACAAATAACAATTTAACGCTGGTTTCAACATTTTTTCAGTTATATTGCGGCGACTGGATCACCTAACAATGGATTCCTGGTATTTCTCTCACCAGTATAACCATCACATCCTTTCCTAGCCTCCAGCTACTATCTCAAATAGGTCCAAGATTATCAACCCATTTGTGCGAGACATATAGTCGGAAAGAATGAGTGCTGCCGTCAGGGATCGAAAAAGATTTTTTGAGGACAAAAGAAAATACATTGTTTGATCTTATATCTAAATACTGTAACAACCACTTTATATCCATGTAGAAAGTGTGTCAGAAACAAGAATCAATTTCTTATCCTTATAAAGGGAGTTAAGCCTGTTCATAAATACCACATACCAATTTTTTTGGCCTAGGAAGAATGATATCACTGAAAACATTGTGCAAAAAGAATACATATTTCCCCACTTTAATGCCCAGGAAGAATGGTATCAATGAAAACATTGTGCAAAAAGAAGAAATTGCTTGTAACAAGCAATTTCTTCTTTTTTGACAATGCTTTGAATCCTAAATGGTACTGCATACTTTGAAATACTTCCTGCAACTTCTTTCAATATGGACAATATTAGAAATTGTCATCAAGCAATTAACAAAACAAGAGGACCATGATGGTCCTATATCATCACTCAACTGAGTCTCCTTGACCCTTGGGACAAGGCATAGATAGAAATTGTAGATGTCCACTTATATTTGTACCTAATATTTAACGCCCCAACTGTTTTTCAGGATCATAATTATTCCTACGTTTTAGAGACTAAATTTGATCCCAGGGGCTTGATATAAACAGTAGCTTATAGAAGTCAACTTTATGATACTCTATACAAATAATGAAATCTGTCTTCTAGTTTTGTAGAAGGTTTTTCAAAGATTATCTCATTTTCCCCATTTTTACCCATCTTGTTACCATGGCAACAACTTCACATACAAGTCATGCAATTTGATGGAGATTCTTGAATATTAAATGTGGGTCCAACTTAATTGAGTTTTGTTTGTATGGGATTTAAAACCACTTTCAACAGGATTCCAGTTTCTATGTGGCGTCTTGTGCATCTAGACACAGCTTTCTGTTCTTACTTACACAAATGCGGTCACAACATCATAATTGAGATTTGTGATTAGGAATGAACAGAATCCTTAGTAGGCAGGGTTCGAAACTAACTTCTGAGAAAAAGGAGTCAAACAAACTCCCAACTTATCAAATGAAGGAGTCCAAGCTTGAATTAAGGGGTAAAAATTTTCATATTTTGGGGAGAAAATTGTGGAAAAGAAGAAATAGCTTGTATCAAGCGATTTCTTCTTTTCCCACAATAATTCCCCTAGAATTATAGGATGGTTTTCTTTCCAAATCATAAGTACTGGGTAGATACAACAAAATGTTATATGCCACAAGTTTTGTATAACAAGCCTACGGGTGCCTATGCTTGGCTGTCGAGTGCTGGATGGTGGAAAAAAATCTAAGTCGAAAAAGGGGCATAATTTGCACAAAATGCATCTAGAGTTATCCCCCTTAATAGTATAGGTTGCTCTTTTGATGGTGAACATTTGTGCCAAGTTTCAAGTGAATGCCTTCAGTAGAACCAGAGAAATAACAAAATGTCATATACATTATATCTCTGGTTCTACTGAAGGTTTGTGTTTGTCCTCAAATTTGGGAGTCTTGGACTCCTGGACTCCCCTTAGTGTCGAACCCTGGTAGGCAACCTAACTCTTGTAACTTCAGTTTAGGTAAACTGTTACAAGGTTTAATTGTCCACCAATGAAATCTCCGAATTTAGGCATAAAATGATGTGTGTGTGTGTAATGAATATATCAATGGTTAATGGCGAAACAGTTGTAACTGCCTATATGTTAAATATAGGCAGTTACAATTGTTTCCCATTGAGCCATCAATAAAGTACATGTATGCAGCATGTACATTTTGGATTACTTTATACAAATATGCAAAATGGTATAATGTGGCATTAACAATGGTACTGTCATGTAAAATTGTGTAACATATTTTCTTAAAAATAACATAAAGAAAATTATCATAATTCAGCCATCCGAATCTGAAATTTTTCTTATATCAAAATATGAATGAAATTTCAAAATGACCAATTTTCATGTATTTTTCATCAATATCGACAATGCTTTTGTCTCTTTGAACAAAATTCTATTTATTGAAATTTTTTATCTTCTTCTGAATTCTTTTAATACATGCCTTGTTTATAATTACAGAAACAAAAAATATACAACTATATTTTAGAAAACTACAGAAAATATTCTGTTGTAAAGCTAAATGAATCAACTGTTCAGCCCTTTATGAAATTTACTGCAAATAAAGCGTGAATTAATATTCAAAAAAAAAATAGAACCTCAATTTATGCCAGCAATTTCCAAAACAAACTGTTTACAAAATGGATATGAGTAAGGACAAAGGTAGTTTTTGCTAATTTTATTAGATGCAATCAGGTCATATCCAGGACAATGTCATTTTGAAGTACAGTCAATCTTGCTCAAGCGACCATGTCTATTAAGCGACCGTTTTATTTTACGACCATTTTCAAACTCCCCTTCTTTAAATCGAAATATATTCAAAACAGGTATCACTGGTGTTAAAATTATTTTGTAAATGAATCCTATGTTGTTTAAACTCAAAAGAATCGTCTCATTGAGACAATTTTATTGAGTTTTTGTAGCATATGATTCTTGAGAGTTTAGCAATAATAGACATATTCGTTCAAAATCATGTTTCTTATTTGTTAACAAAATGAGAAATAAGCGACCAATTTCTTAAACGACCGCGTTTTGGTGGTCCCATTCGTGGTCACTTAATACAAGTTATACTGTACTCCGTAACAGCAATATTCCATAAGTAACAAATTTTGTGTAAAAAAGATAGTGGACAAGATATCCAAGTCTTATCAATGACGAGTACTTTGAAAAGGTTATATCTGACCATTTCTACTGTTGATAGAGCAAAAATCTATGTCTACAAGGTTTTTCTAAAATTTGATCTCTTGACCCAGCTTTTGACCCTACTAACCCAATTTCAAACCTCTTGTAATTTTCATCATGACAATCATTCTGAAAAACATTCAGATTGAACAAGGAAAAAATTTGGCTGTAGAGTATCTTGAAGGCTTTTCTAGTGCTCATACACAGAGACACACAACAGACATCACACAACCATAAAAGCTCACTTTGAGGACTTTATGCTTAGGCGAGTTAATAAGAGGGCGAAAGTGACCCAGAACAGCTCACCTGAGTTATTTGTAAGCTCTGACATCATGACCTGGTTTTTTATCAAACTTTACCATGATTTCATCAAGACAATCTTTCAGTTCAATTTTCAAAAAATATGGCCTCTAAAGTGTCTACAAGGTTTGTCTAATATGTGACCCCTTGACCTCATTTTTGACACAAATTGACCCATTTTCCAATTTTAAGGTTGATTAAAGAAAAAGTATGGCCATTTGAGTAAAGTGAATATTGACGCTGGACATAACATAACCTCAAAAGCTGGCCTTGAGCTGAAAGGTGAGCTAAAAAGGGGTTAAAATAAGCCACAAGAATAATAACTACGGTACAATCAATGGTTTATTCTGAACATACTATATGACATACAAAAACCAAGTAAATAAATTATAGAAAATACAAAACGGAAAAAATCTAGAATTAGTACAGTTTAAGGCCATGTTCATGCTAAATAACTTAGGTGTATCGTTTGCTCATTACAATATCAATTTTGTCACATGTTGGATGAAAGTTTGCCAAGGAAGGAAGGAAATCAATACCCCTAGATTGAAAGCCCAATGCATTGCAAACGGAACTAACCAGGGGCCTGTCTTACTAAGCATCTTATAATTTTTGCGAAAGTCTGAAATTTAAGTTGCTTCTACAGTAGAAACGAAATTTGGATTTCTGCCATGCATCATCTCATTTGAATCGTCTTCTAAAGATGACGCCTTCTAAAGACGATTTCAATGAGATATTTCAAGGCAGAATCTATCAATGAATGAAAACACCAGGTACAATTTGTGATTTTGACTTACTTTTTTTGTTAGAAGTTTAGTAAAACAAGCCCCAGGCATGGCGCAAAATAGTCGTACAAATATGACATAAAAATGACAAAGAAGACACAAAGCCCTAATATGTCTCATGAATCTCTTTACAGCGAGCATTTGAGCCTGTGCGTGAAATATCCAACAATGTCATACATGCACGAAATAAAGCCTCTGGTTAGACTGTGAGGATTCACAGGCTGAACAGATGCTTTATTTTGAGCATGTTTAAAATTGTTGAAAATGTCATTCAAAGGCTCAAATCTTCACTATGCGCTGTATAAATATCCATATTTCCCGGGTTTGACTACAATGCTGAAGCTGTAATTATCATATGATTCTTTTTGCCAGCTTATGACACATATACAATTTATTCATCACTATGACACACAGATCTTTCTATCATGTGTATGTTTTTGATAGAATCTCTCAACATCAAATATTCATCATTGTATGTGTAGTTCTGGACCCGAGATTATGAAACTTTTCTCATTCTCAACTCAAAATTTTCTTAAATTTCAACTTGAGATTAAAGCCATAATTCTGTATAGATGCTTATTTAAAAAATTAAAATAAAAGATAATATTAATAAGTTGTTATAAATAACAACTTATTCATATTATCTTTTATTTCAATATATATTTATTTAAATTCTAAATTTGAGAAAATTTTCAGTTGAGACTGAGAATAGTTTTATAAACTCAGGCCCTGACGTTTACCACCACAAGACAGCATCAATACCAGATTTCAAATAAAGCAAACTCAGGATATAACAATAATTTTGGGACCATGGAAAATGCATTGTTTGATCTTATATCTAAAAATTGTTACCAACACTTTATAACCATATTAGAAAGTGTGTCACAACTAAGAATCAATTTCTTATCATAATAAAGGGAATTAAGCCTGTTAATAAATACCATGTATTTCCCCATTTTTCATACCCAGGAAGAATGGTATCACTGAAAACATTGTGCAAAAAGGAGAAATTGCTTGTAACAAGCAATTTCTCCCCTTTTCACAATGCTTTTTATCCTAAATGGTACTGCATACTTTGAAATGCCTCCTGCAATTTCTTTTAATATGGACAATTTTAGAAATTGAAATTTTCAGCAAGTTAATAAATTGAGAGGACCATGATGGTCCTACATCACTCAACTGAGTCTCCTTGACCCCTTG
This sequence comes from Fragum whitleyi, assembly GCA_948146395.1. Classification (NCBI taxonomy): domain Eukaryota; kingdom Metazoa; phylum Mollusca; class Bivalvia; order Cardiida; family Cardiidae; genus Fragum; species Fragum whitleyi. Next base: position 57,963,707 of record OX411553.1, read on the forward strand.
GACAAGGCAAAGATAGAATTTGTAGATGTCCAATAGGAGATCATTGTACCTAATATATCAATGCCCTTGACTGTTTTTAAGTATCCAAATTATTCCTACTTTTTAGAGACTAAATTTGGTCCTAGGGGCATGATATCAATGATAGCTTATAGAAGCCCACTCTATGATACTCTATACAAATTACGAAATCTGTCTTCTTTTTTAATAGAAGGTTTTTTGAAGATTATCTCATTTTCCCGATTTTTACCCTTCTTGTTGCCATGGTAATAACTTCACATACAAGTCATGCAATTTGATGGAGATTCTTGAATATTAAACATTAAGTCAAGTTAATTGAGTTTTGTTTGTATGGGATTTTAAACCACTTTCAACAGGATTCCAGTTTCCATGTGGCGTCTTGTGCATCTACCCACAGCTTTCTGTTCTTTCTCACACAAATGCCATCACAACATCATAATTGAGATTTTTGATAAAAAATCAACAGAATCCTCAGTATGAACCCCAAACTTATCAAATGAAGGAGTTAAAGCTCAAATTAGGGGGTCCAAATTTTCATATTTTGGGGAGAGAATTGTGGGAAAGAAGAATTAACTTTTATCAAGCAGTTTCTTCTTTTTCCACAATAATTCCACTATAATTAAAGGATGGTTTTCTTTCCAAATTATTAGTAGATACAACTCAATGTTATATGCCACAACTTTTGTATAAAAAAGATCTGGGACTTTGACAAATAGAGCTAAAGGTTAGAAACTAAAGATATTTCTCTGATCATTTGTTTGAGGAAATATTCTATGACCAAAGAGTCCATTGGACTCCTAACTTGCAAAGTATAGGAGTTCTGTCCATAAAATTAGGAGTCTCGTACTCTCCGACTCCCGAACTTTGCTTAGTGTCGAACCCTGGTAGGCGATCAAACTCTTGTAACTTCAGTTTAAGAAATTTGTTACAAAGTTTAATTGTCCACCAATGAAATCTCAATAAATTTAGGCATAAAATGATGTGTGTGTGTGTGTATGTGTGTGTGTGTGTGTGTAATGAATATATCAATGGTTCATGGCAAAACAGTTGTAACTACCTATATGTTACATACAGGCAGTTACAATAGTTTCCCATTTAGCCATCAATATAGTATGCAGCAGGTACATGTTACGATTATTTTATACAAAGATGCAAAATGGTATAATGTGGCATTAACAATGGTGCTGTCATGTAAAATTGTGTAATATATTTTCTTAAACATAACATGGCGAAAATTTTCATATTTAGTCATCCAAATCTGAAATTTTCCTTATATCAAATAAAAATGAAATTTTGAAATAACACATTTTCATTTATTTTTATCAATATCAACAATGTTTTTGTCTCTTTGAACAAAATTCTATTTATTGAAATTTTTTATCTTCTTCTGAATTCTTTTAATACATGCCTTGTTTATAATTACAGAAACAAAAAATATACAACTATATTTTAGAAAACTACAGAAAATATTCTGTTGTAAAGCTAAATGAATCAACTGTTCAGCCCTTTATGAAATTTACTGCAAATAAAGCGTGAATTAATATTCAAAAAAAAAATAGAACCTCAATTTATGCCAGCAATTTCCAAAACAAACTGTTTACAAAATGGATATGAGTAAGGACAAAGGTAGTTTTTGCTAATTTTATTAGATGCAATCAGGTCATATCCAGGACAATGTCATTTTGAAGTACAGTCAATCTTGCTCAAGCGACCATGTCTATTAAGCGACCGTTTTATTTTACGACCATTTTCAAACTCCCCTTCTTTAAATCGAAATATATTCAAAACAGGTATCACTGGTGTTAAAATTATTTTGTAAATGAATCCTATGTTGTTTAAACTCAAAAGAATCGTCTCATTGAGACAATTTTATTGAGTTTTTGTAGCATATGATTCTTGAGAGTTTAGCAATAATAGACATATTCGTTCAAAATCATGTTTCTTATTTGTTATTTGTTTTGGTGGTCCCATTCGTGGTCACTTAATACAAGTTATACTGTACTCCGTAACAGCAATATTCCATAAGTAACAAATTTTGTGTAAAAAAGATAGTGGACAAGATATCCAAGTCTTATCAATGACGAGTACTTTGAAAAGGTTATATCTGACCATTTCTACTGTTGATAGAGCAAAAATCTATGTCTACAAGGTTTTTCTAAAATTTGATCTCTTGACCCAGCTTTTGACCCTACTAACCCAATTTCAAACCTCTTGTAATTTTCATCATGACAATCATTCTGAAAAACATTCAGATTGAACAAGGAAAAAATTTGGCTGTAGAGTATCTTGAAGGCTTTTCTAGTGCTCATACACAGAGACACACAACAGACATCACATAACCATAAAAGCTCACTTTGAGGACTTTATGCTTAGGCGAGTTAATAAGAGGGCGAAAGTGACCCAGAACAGCTCACCTGAGTTATTTGTAAGCTCTGACATCATGACCTGGTTTTTTATCAAACTTTACCATGATTTCATCAAGACAATCTTTCAGTTCAATTTTCAAAAAATATGGCCTCTAAAGTGTCTACAAGGTTTGTCTAATATGTGACCCCTTGACCTCATTTTTGACACAAATTGACCCATTTTCCAATTTTAAGGTTGATTAAAGAAAAAGTATGGCCATTTGAGTAAAGTGAATATTGACGCTGGACATAACATAACCTCAAAAGCTGGCCTTGAGCTGAAAGGTGAGCTAAAAAGGGGTTAAAATAAGCCACAAGAATAATAACTACGGTACAATCAATGGTTTATTCTGAACATACTATATGACATACAAAAACCAAGTAAATAAATTATAGAAAATACAAAACGGAAAAAATCTAGAATTAGTACAGTTTAAGGCCATGTTCATGCTAAATAACTTAGGTGTATCGTTTGCTCATTACAATATCAATTTTGTCACATGTTGGATGAAAGTTTGCCAAGGAAGGAAGGAAATCAATACCCCTAGATTGAAAGCCCAATGCATTGCAAACGGAACTAACCAGGGGCCTGTCTTACTAAGCATCTTATAATTTTTGCGAAAGTCTGAAATTTAAGTTGCTTCTACAGTAGAAACGAAATTTGGATTTCTGCCATGCATCATCTCATTTGAATCGTCTTCTAAAGATGACGCCTTCTAAAGACGATTTCAATGAGATATTTCAAGGCAGAATCTATCAATGAATGAAAACACCAGGTACAATTTGTGATTTTGACTTACTTTTTTTTGTTAGAAGTTTAGTAAAACAAGCCCCAGGCATGGCGCAAAATAGTCATACAAATATGACATAAAAATGACAAAGAAGACACAAAGCCCTAATATGTCTCATGAATCTCTTTACAGCGAGCATTTGAGCCTGTGCGTGAAATATCCAACAATGTCATACATGCACGAAATAAAGCCTCTGGTTAGACTGTGAGGATTCACAGGCTGAACAGATGCTTTATTTTGAGCATGTTTAAAATTGTTGAAAATGTCATTCAAAGGCTCAAATCTTCACTATGCGCTGTATAAATATCCATATTTCCCGGGTTTGACTACAATGCTGAAGCTGTAATTATCATACGATTCTTTTTGCCAGCTTATGACACATATACAATTTATTCATCACTATGACACACAGATCTTTCTATCATGTGTATGTTTTGATAGAATCTCTCAACATCAAATATTCACCATTGTATGTGTAGTTCTGGACCCGAGATTATGAAACTTTTCTCATTCTCAACTCAAAATTTTCTTAAATTTCAACTTGACATTAAAGCCATAATTCTGTATAGACGCTTATTTAAAAAATTAAAATAAAAGATAATATTAATAAGTTGTTATAAATAACAACTTATTCATATTATCTTTTATTTCAATATATATTTATTTAAATTCTAAATTTGAGAAAATTTTCAGTTGAGACTGAGAATAGTTTTATAAACTCAGGCCCTGACGTTTACCACCACAAGACAGCATCAATACCAGATTTCAAATAAAGCAAACTCAGGATATAACAATAATTTTGGGACCATGGAAAATGCATTGTTTGATCTTATATCTAAAAATTGTTACCAACACTTTATAATCATATTAGAAAGTGTGTCACAACTAAGAATCAATTTCTTATCATAATAAAGGGAATTAAGCCTGTTAATAAATACCATGTATTTCCCCATTTTTCATACCCAGGAAGAATGGTATCACTGAAAACATTGTGCAAAAAGGAGAAATTGCTTGTAACAAGCAATTTCTCCCCTTTTCACAATGCTTTTTATCCTAAATGGTACTGCATACTTTGAAATGCCTCCTGCAATTTCTTTTAATATGGACAATTTTAGAAATTGAAATTTTCAGCAAGTTAATAAATTGAGAGGACCATGATGGTCCTACATCACTCAACTGAGTCTCCTTGACCCCTTGGACAAGGCAAAGATAGAATTTGTAGATGTCCAATAGGAGATCATTGTACCTAATATATCAATGCCCTTGACTGTTTTAAGTATCCAAATTATTCCTACTTTTTAGAGACTAAATTTGGTCCTAGGGGCATGATATCAATGATAGCTTATAGAAGCCCACTCTATGATACTCTATACAAATTACGAAATCTGTCTTCTTTTTTAATAGAAGGTTTTTTGAAGATTATCTCATTTTCCCGATTTTTACCCTTCTTGTTGCCATGGTAATAACTTCACATACAAGTCATGCAATTTGATGGAGATTCTTGAATATTAAACATTAAGTCAAGTTAATTGAGTTTTGTTTGTATGGGATTTTAAACCACTTTCAACAGGATTCCAGTTTCCATGTGGCGTCTTGTGCATCTACCCACAGCTTTCTGTTCTTTCTCACACAAATGCCATCACAACATCATAATTGAGATTTTTGATAAAAAATCAACAGAATCCTCAGTATGAACCCCAAACTTATCAAATGAAGGAGTTAAAGCTCAAATTAGGGGGTCCAAATTTTCATATTTTGGGGAGAGAATTGTGGGAAAGAAGAATTAACTTTTATCAAGCAGTTTCTTCTTTTTCCACAATAATTCCACTATAATTAAAGGATGGTTTTCTTTCCAAATTATTAGTAGATACAACTCAATGTTATATGCCACAACTTTTGTATAAAAAAGATCTGGGACTTTGACAAATAGAGCTAAAGGTTAGAAACTAAAGATATTTCTCTGATCATTTGTTTGAGGAAATATTCTATGACCAAAGAGTCCATTGGACTCCTAACTTGCAAAGTATAGGAGTTCTGTCCATAAAATTAGGAGTCTCGTACTCTCCGACTCCCGAACTCTGCTTAGTGTCGAACCCTGGTAGGCGATCAAACTCTTGTAACTTCAGTTTAAGAAATTTGTTACAAAGTTTAATTGTCCACCAATGAAATCTCAATAAATTTAGGCATAAAATGATGTGTGTGTGTGTGTGTGTGTGTATGTGTGTGTGTGTGTGTAATGAATATATCAATGGTTCATGGCAAAACAGTTGTAACTGCCTATATGTTACATACAGGCAGTTACAATAGTTTCCCATTTAGCCATCAATATAGTATGCAGCAGGTACATGTTACGATTATTTTATACAAAGATGCAAAATGGTATAATGTGGCATTAACAATGGTGCTGTCATGTAAAATTGTGTAATATATTTTCTTAAACATAACATGGCGAAAATTTTCATATTTAGTCATCCAAATCTGAAATTTTCCTTATATCAAATAAAAATGAAATTTTGAAATAACACATTTTCATTTATTTTTATCAATATCAACAATGTTTTTGTCTCTTTGAACAAAATTCTATTTATTGAATTTTTTTATCTTCTTCTGAATTCTTTTAATACATGCCTTGTTTATAATTACAGAAACAAACAAGAGCTGTCACTGTAAGATGACAATGCCCCCGACACCGCTTTGATTTTAAATTATGGCCAATCTATGTTCAAGGTCATCCAGGGGTCAAGGTCACCAAAGTATGTGCCTTCAGAAAGGTAATGTACCAAGGAATGTTGTGGTAAAGTATGATGCGAATATGTTAAGTAATAAGGAAGTTATGGCCAATGTTAAAGTTTTTGGACGGAATGACGGACGGACGGACAGACGGACGGACGGACGGACAAGTCAAATTTATGATGCCTCCCTATCGGGGGCATAAAAATATACAACTATATTTTAGAAAACTACAGAAAATATTCTGTTGTAAAGCTAAATGAATCAACTGTTCAGCCCTTTATGAAATTTACTGCAAATAAAGCGTGAATTAATATTCAAAAAAAAAATAGAACCTCAATTTATGCCAGCAATTTCCGAAACAAACTGTTTACAAAATGGATATGAGTAAGGACAAAGGTAGTTTTTGCTAATTTTATTAGATGCAATCAGGTCATATCCAGGACAATGTCATTTTGAAGTACAGTCAATCTTGCTCAAGCGACCATGTCTATTAAGCGACCGTTTTATTTTACGACCATTTTCAAACTCCCCTTCTTTAAATCGAAATATATTCAAAACAGGTATCACTGGTGTTAAAATTATTTTGTAAATGAATCCTATGTTGTTTAAACTCAAAAGAATCGTCTCATTGAGACAATTTTATTGAGTTTTTTGTAGCATATGATTCTTGAGAGTTTAGCAATAATAGACATATTCGTTCAAAATCATGTTTCTTATTTGTTAACAAAATGAGAAATAAGCGACCAATTTCTTAAACGACCGCGTTTTGGTGGTCCCATTCGTGGTCACTTAATACAAGTTATACTGTACTCCGTAACAGCAATATTCCATAAGTAACAAATTTTGTGTAAAAAAGATAGTGGACAAGATATCCAAGTCTTATCAATGACGAGTACTTTGAAAAGGTTATATCTGACCATTTCTACTGTTGATAGAGCAAAAATCTATGTCTACAAGGTTTTTCTAAAATTTGATCTCTTGACCCAGCTTTTGACCCTACTAACCCAATTTCAAACCTCTTGTAATTTTCATCATGACAATCATTCTGAAAAACATTCAGATTGAACAAGGAAAAAATTTGGCTGTAGAGTATCTTGAAGGCTTTTCTAGTGCTCATACACAGAGACACACAACAGACATCACATAACCATAAAAGCTCACTTTGAGGACTTTATGCTTAGGCGAGTTAATAAGAGGGCGAAAGTGACCCAGAACAGCTCACCTGAGTTATTTGTAAGCTCTGACATCATGACCTGGTTTTTTATCAAACTTTACCATGATTTCATCAAGACAATCTTTCAGTTCAATTTTCAAAAAATATGGCCTCTAAAGTGTCTACAAGGTTTGTCTAATATGTGACCCCTTGACCTCATTTTTGACACAAATTGACCCATTTTCCAATTTTAAGGTTGATTAAAGAAAAAGTATGGCCATTTGAGTAAAGTGAATATTGACGCTGGACATAACATAACCTCAAAAGCTGGCCTTGAGCTGAAAGGTGAGCTAAAAAGGGGTTAAAATAAGCCACAAGAATAATAACTACAGTACAATCAATGGTTTATTCTGAACATACTATATGACATACAAAAACAAAGTAAATAAATTATAGAAAATTCAAAACGGAAAAAATCTAGAATTAGTACAGTTTAAGGCCATGTTCATGCTAAATAACTTAGGTGTATCGTTTGCTCATTACAATATCAATTTTGTCACATGTTGGATGAAAGTTTGCCAAGGAAGGAAGGAAATCAATACCCCTGGATTGAAAGCCCAATGCATTGCAAACGGAACTAACCAGGGGCCTGTCTTACTAAGCATCTTATAATTTTTGCGAAAGTCTGAAATTTAAGTTGCTTCTACAGTAGAAACGAAATTTGGATTTCTGCCATGCATAATCTCATTTGAATCGTCTTCTAAAGATGACGCCTTCTAAAGACGATTTCAATGAGATATTTCAAGGCAGAATCTATCAATGAATGAAAACACCAGGTACAATTTGTGATTTTGACTTACTTTTTTTTGTTAGAAGTTTAGTAAAACAAGCCCCAGGCATGGCGCAAAATAGTCATACAAATATGACATAAAAATGACAAAGAAGACACAAAGCCCTAATATGTCTCATGAATCTCTTTACAGCGAGCATTTGAGCCTGTGCGTGAAATATCCAACAGTGTCATACATGCACGAAATAAAGCCTCTGGTTAGACTGTGGATTCACAGGCTGAACAGATGCTTTATTTTGAGCATGTTTAAAATTGTTGAAAATGTCATTCAATGGCTCAAATCTTCACTATGCGCTGTATAAATATCCATATTTCCCGGGTTTGACTACAATGCTGAAGCTGTAATTATCATACGATTCTTTTTGCCAGCTTATGACACATATACAATTTATTCATCACCATGACACACAGATCTTTCTATCATGTGTATGTTTTTGATAGAATCTCTCAACATCAAATATTCATCATTGTATGTGTAGTTCTGGACCCGAGATTATGAAACTTTTCTCATTCTCAACTCAAAATTTTCTTAAATTTCAACTTGAGATTAAAGCCATAATTCTGTATAGACGCTTATTTAAAAAATTAAAATAAAAGATAATATTAATAAGTTGTTATAAATAACAACTTATTCATATTATCTTTTATTTCAATATATATTTATTTAAATTCTAAATTTGAGAAAATTTTCAGTTGAGACTGAGAATAGTTTTATAAACTCAGGCCCTGACGTTTACCACCACAAGACAGCATCAATACCAGATTTCAAATAAAGCAAACTCAGGATATAACAATAATTTTGGGACCATGGAAAATGCATTGTTTGATCTTATATCTAAAAATTGTTACCAACACTTTATAATCATATTAGAAAGTGTGTCACAACTAAGAATCAATTTCTTATCATAATAAAGGGAATTAAGCCTGTTAATAAATACCATGTATTTCCCCATTTTTCATACCCAGGAAGAATGGTATCACTGAAAACATTGTGCAAAAAGGAGAAATTGCTTGTAACAAGCAATTTCTCCCCTTTTCACAATGCTTTTTATCCTAAATGGTACTGCATACTTTGAAATGCCTCCTGCAATTTCTTTTAATATGGACAATTTTAGAAATTGAAATTTTCAGCAAGTTAATAAATTGAGAGGACCATGATGGTCCTACATCACTCAACTGAGTCTCCTTGACCCCTTGGACAAGGCAAAGATAGAATTTGTAGATGTCCAATAGGAGATCATTGTACCTAATATATCAATGCCCTTGACTGTTTTTAAGTATCCAAATTATTCCTACTTTTTAGAGACTAAATTTGGTCCTAGGGGCATGATATCAATGATAGCTTATAGAAGCCCACTCTATGATACTCTATACAAATTACGAAATCTGTCTTCTTTTTTAATAGAAGGCTTTTTGAAGATTATCTCATTTTCCCGATTTTTACCCTTCTTGTTGCCATGGTAATAACTTCACATACAAGTCATGCAATTTGATGGAGATTCTTGAATATTAAACATTAAGTCAAGTTAATTGAGTTTTGTTTGTATGGGATTTTAAACCACTTTCAACAGGATTCCAGTTTCCATGTGGCGTCTTGTGCATCTACCCACAGCTTTCTGTTCTTTCTCACACAAATGCCATCACAACATCATAATTGAGATTTTTGATAAAAAATCAACAGAATCCTCAGTATGAACCCCAAACTTATCAAATGAAGGAGTTAAAGCTCAAATTAGGGGGTCCAAATTTTCATATTTTGGGGAGAGAATTGTGGGAAAGAAGAATTAACTTTTATCAAGCAGTTTCTTCTTTTTCCACAATAATTCCACTATAATTAAAGGATGGTTTTCTTTCCAAATTATTAGTAGATACAACTCAATGTTATATGCCACAACTTTTGTATAAAAAAGATCTGGGACTTTGACAAATAGAGCTAAAGGTTAGAAACTAAAGATATTTCTCTGATCATTTGTTTGAGGAAATATTCTATGACCAAAGAGTCCATTGGACTCCTAACTTGCAAAGTATAGGAGTTCTGTCCATAAAATTAGGAGTCTCGTACTCTCCGACTCCCGAACTCTGCTTAGTGTCGAACCCTGGTAGGCGATCAAACTCTTGTAACTTCAGTTTAAGAAATTTGTTACAAAGTTTAATTGTCCACCAATGAAATCTCAATAAATTTAGGCATAAAATGATGTGTGTGTGTGTGTATGTGTGTGTGTGTGTGTAATGAATATATCAATGGTTCATGGCAAAACAGTTGTAACTGCCTATATGTTACATACAGGCAGTTACAATAGTTTCCCATTTAGCCATCAATATAGTATGCAGCAGGTACATGTTACGATTATTTTATACAAAGATGCAAAATGGTATAATGTGGCATTAACAATGGTGCTGTCATGTAAAATTGTGTAATATATTTTCTTAAACATAACATGGCGAAAATTTTCATATTTAGTCATCCAAATCTGAAATTTTCCTTATTTCAAATAAAAATGAAATTTTGAAATAACACATTTTCATTTATTTTCATCAATATCGACAATGCTTTTGTCTCTTTGAACAAAATTCTATTTATTGAAATTCTTTATCTTCTTCTGAATTCTTTTAATACATGCCTTGTTTATAATTACAGAAACAAAAAATATACAACTATATTTTAGAAAACTACAGAAAATATTCTGTTGTAAAGCTAAATGAATCAACTGTTCAGCCCTTTATGAAATTTACTGCAAATAAAGCGTGAATTAATATTCAAAAAAAAAATAGAACCTCAATTTATGCCAGCAATTTCCAAAACAAACTGTTTACAAAATGGATATGAGTAAGGACAAAGGTAGTTTTTGCTAATTTTATTAGATGCAATCAGGTCATATCCAGGACAATGTCATTTTGAAGTACAGTCAATCTTGCTCAAGCGACCATGTCTATTAAGCGACCGTTTTATTTTACGACCATTTTCAAACTCCCCTTCTTTAAATCGAAATATATTCAAAACAGGTATCACTGGTGTTAAAATTATTTTGTAAATGAATCCTATGTTGTTTAAACTCAAAAGAATCGTCTCATTGAGACAATTTTATTGAGTTTTTGTAGCATATGATTCTTGAGAGTTTAGCAATAATAGACATATTCGTTCAAAATCATGTTTCTTATTTGTTATTTGTTTTGGTGGTCCCATTCGTGGTCACTTAATACAAGTTATACTGTACTCCGTAACAGCAATATTCCATAAGTAACAAATTTTGTGTAAAAAAGATAGTGGACAAGATATCCAAGTCTTATCAATGACGAGTACTTTGAAAAGGTTATATCTGACCATTTCTACTGTTGATAGAGCAAAAATCTATGTCTACAAGGTTTTTCTAAAATTTGATCTCTTGACCCAGCTTTTGACCCTACTAACCCAATTTCAAACCTCTTGTAATTTTCATCATGACAATCATTCTGAAAAACATTCAGATTGAACAAGGAAAAAATTTGGCTGTAGAGTATCTTGAAGGCTTTTCTAGTGCTCATACACAGAGACACACAACAGACATCACACAACCATAAAAGCTCACTTTGAGGACTTTATGCTTAGGCGAGTTAATAAGAGGGCGAAAGTGACCCAGAACAGCTCACCTGAGTTATTTGTAAGCTCTGACATCATGACCTGGTTTTTTATCAAACTTTACCATGATTTCATCAAGACAATCTTTCAGTTCAATTTTCAAAAAATATGGCCTCTAAAGTGTCTACAAGGTTTGTCTAATATGTGACCCCTTGACCTCATTTTTGACACAAATTGACCCATTTTCCAATTTTAAGGTTGATTAAAGAAAAAGTATGGCCATTTGAGTAAAGTGAATATTGACGCTGGACATAACATAACCTCAAAAGCTGGCCTTGAGCTGAAAGGTGAGCTAAAAAGGGGTTAAAATAAGCCACAAGAATAATAACTACGGTACAATCAATGGTTTATTCTGAACATACTATATGACATACAAAAACCAAGTAAATAAATTATAGAAAATACAAAACTGAAAAAATCTAGAATTAGTACAGTTTAAGGCCATGTTCATGCTAAATAACTTAGGTGTATCGTTTGCTCATTACAATATCAATTTTGTCACATGTTGGATGAAAGTTTGCCAAGGAAGGAAGGAAATCAATACCCCTAGATTGAAAGCCCAATGCATTGCAAACGGAACTAACCAGGGGCCTGTCTTACTAAGCATCTTATAATTTTTGCGAAAGTCTGAAATTTAAGTTGCTTCTACAGTAGAAACGAAATTTGGATTTCTGCCATGCATAATCTCATTTGAATCGTCTTCTAAAGATGACGCCTTCTAAAGACGATTTCAATGAGATATTTCAAGGCAGAATCTATCAATGAATGAAAACACCAGGTACAATTTGTGATTTTGACTTACTTTTTTTGTTAGAAGTTTAGTAAAACAAGCCCCAGGCATGGCGCAAAATAGTCGTACAAATATGACATAAAAATGACAAAGAAGACACAAAGCCCTAATATGTCTCATGAATCTCTTTACAGCGAGCATTTGAGCCTGTGCGTGAAATATCCAACAATGTCATACATGCACGAAATAAAGCCTCTGGTTAGACTGTGAGGATTCACAGGCTGAACAGATGCTTTATTTTGAGCATGTTTAAAATTGTTGAAAATGTCATTCAAAGGCTCAAATCTTCACTATGCGCTGTATAAATATCCATATTTCCCGGGTTTGACTACAATGCTGAAGCTGTAATTATCATACGATTCTTTTTGCCAGCTTATGACACATATACAATTTATTCATCACTATGACACACAGATCTTTCTATCATGTGTATGTTTTTGATAGAATCTCTCAACATCAAATATTCATCATTGTATGTGTAGTTCTGGACCCGAGATTATGAAACTTTTCTCATTCTCAACTCAAAATTTTCTTAAATTTCAACTTGAGATTAAAGCCATAATTCTGTATAGATGCTTATTTAAAAAATTAAAATAAAAGATAATATTAATAAGTTGTTATAAATAACAACTTATTCATATTATCTTTTATTTCAATATATATTTATTTAAATTCTAAATTTGAGAAAATTTTCAGTTGAGACTGAGAATAGTTTTATAAACTCAGGCCCTGACGTTTACCACCACAAGACAGCATCAATACCAGATTTCAAATAAAACAAACTCAGGATATAACAATAATTTTGGGACCATGGAAAATGCATTGTTTGATCTTATATCTAAAAATTGTTACCAACACTTTATAACCATATTAGAAAGTGTGTCACAACTAAGAATCAATTTCTTATCATAATAAAGGGAATTAAGCCTGTTAATAAATACCATGTATTTCCCCATTTTTCATACCCAGGAAGAATGGTATCACTGAAAACATTGTGCAAAAAGGAGAAATTGCTTGTAACAAGCAATTTCTCCCCTTTTCACAATGCTTTTTATCCTAAATGGTACTGCATACTTTGAAATGCCTCCTGCAATTTCTTTTAATATGGACAATTTTAGAAATTGAAATTTTCAGCAAGTTAATAAATTGAGAGGACCATGATGGTCCTACATCACTCAACTGAGTCTCCTTGACCCCTTGGACAAGGCAAAGATAGAATTTGTAGATGTCCAATAGGAGATCATTGTACCTAATATATCAATGCCCTTGACTGTTTTTAAGTATCCAAATTATTCCTACTTTTTAGAGACTAAATTTGGTCCTAGGGGCATGATATCAATGATAGCTTATAGAAGCCCACTCTATGATACTCTATACAAATTACGAAATCTGTCTTCTTTTTTAATAGAAGGCTTTTTGAAGATTATCTCATTTTCCCGATTTTTACCCTTCTTGTTGCCATGGTAATAACTTCACATACAAGTCATGCAATTTGATGGAGATTCTTGAATATTAAACATTAAGTCAAGTTAATTGAGTTTTGTTTGTATGGGATTTTAAACCACTTTCAACAGGATTCCAGTTTCCATGTGGCGTCTTGTGCATCTACCCACAGCTTTCTGTTCTTTCTCACACAAATGCCATCACAACATCATAATTGAGATTTTTGATAAAAAATCAACAGAATCCTCAGTATGAACCCCAAACTTATCAAATGAAGGAGTTAAAGCTCAAATTAGGGGGTCCAAATTTTCATATTTTGGGGAGAGAATTGTGGGAAAGAAGAATTAACTTTTATCAAGCAGTTTCTTCTTTTTCCACAATAATTCCACTATAATTAAAGGATGGTTTTCTTTCCAAATTATTAGTAGATACAACTCAATGTTATATGCCACAACTTTTGTATAAAAAAGATCTGGGACTTTGACAAATAGAGCTAAAGGTTAGAAACTAAAGATATTTCTCTGATCATTTGTTTGAGGAAATATTCTATGACCAAAGAGTCCATTGGACTCCTAACTTGCAAAGTATAGGAGTTCTGTCCATAAAATTAGGAGTCTCGTACTCTCCGACTCCCGAACTCTGCTTAGTGTCGAACCCTGGTAGGCGATTAAACTCTTGTAACTTCAGTTTAAGAAATTTGTTACAAAGTTTAATTGTCCACCAATGAAATCTCAATAAATTTAGGCATAAAATGATGTGTGTGTGTGTGTATGTGTGTGTGTGTGTGTAATGAATATATCAATGGTTCATGGCAAAACAGTTGTAACTGCCTATATGTTACATACAGGCAGTTACAATAGTTTCCCATTTAGCCATCAATATAGTATGCAGCAGGTACATGTTACGATTATTTTATACAAAGATGCAAAATGGTATAATGTGGCATTAACAATGGTGCTGTCATGTAAAATTGTGTAATATATTTTCTTAAACATAACATGGCGAAAATTTTCATATTTAGTCATCCAAATCTGAAATTTTCCTTATATCAAATAAAAATGAAATTTTGAAATAACACATTTTCATTTATTTTTATCAATATCAACAATGTTTTTGTCTCTTTGAACAAAATTCTATTTATTGAAATTCTTTATCTTCTTCTGAATTCTTTTAATACATGCCTTGTTTATAATTACAGAAACAAAAAATATACAACTATATTTTAGAAAACTACAGTAAATATTCTGTTGTTAAGCTAAATGAATCAACTGTTCAGCCCTTTATGAAATTTACTGCAAATAAAGCATGAATTAATATTCATAAAAAATTTAGAAGCTCAATTTATGCCAGCAATTTCCAAAACAAACTGTTTACAAAATGGATATGAGTAAGAATAAAGGTAGTTTTTGCAAATTTTATTAGATGCAATCAAGTCAAAACCGCTTTAATTGTGCTTCCACACAATCAAAAAAAATCTACTCATAAAGGCTGTAGAAATCAATAACTTGATACCAGTGATTTCTTCTTTTCCAAGACCTTTAGCATGTTAGTTCACCAAAGTAAAATATGCAAATGAATGTAAGTTATAAGTTAAATCACAGGGTATAGTCTATAATCCATGACTTGATTCATAGATGAAAATAACAACAAGAATTAAAATATAAAAGGTCTTTGCATTTTGTATCTAAAATTGAAAACTAACATTTTTACCCAGACATCAACTTGCATCAGGCAGAATTTACCTGGACAGTTCAAAATGAATAGAAAAAATATAATATTTTTGATAATAAACAAAAAAGATTTGACGTAACTACAAATCAAATGCTGAATGTAAATTCAGAATATCAAATGACAATTCAAACATTGTCAAAAATGAATAAAATGAAATAGAGTAAAACTTGTGTTAAGCGACCACTTAGGGGACCACAAAAAAGTGGTTGCTTATGAAAATTAACACTGTCTGACAGGAGTCTTCACTGTGCCCATTGTAAATAATAAAGGTCTCAAATTATCTATAGGGTCTAAAAAAACTTTTTATTGATCTATGTAACTCTTTAGACTGATTAATGTTTGCACATCGAGTGCATGTTAATTGTTGAATTTCTTACACACAAGCTCGAATATTATCACTTTGTTGGAAAAAATTCTTTTTTCTTAATAGTGAAAAAAAAAACCAACTAGAACAAGATCACATTTACCTTCCAAAATGTGAAAATATTTACTGAGTTTACACCTTTAAGCTGATTTTAACTTTATGATCACTATTACTTCTATTTCACTTGTCATTCTACGAGATGGCAGAGCTGCATCTTAACTCCTTATGTAACAATTGGTTTGAAAGTAATATAAAAATAAATGCTCATAGGTGCATGAGACATTTTCATTTTTACTCTTAGGTCAAAGGATAGCAAAAGTACACATACTGTCATTGGGCAACCAAACTATCCTATCTAGAGTTCTGGTTCTTTAGTACTATACTTTTCATCAATATGATCTATCCACCTGTGAAGTTTCATGATTCTAGCTTAGATACTTTTTGAGATTTGCTTACAGCGCTCATTCATTTATCATAATGGGCAAAGTCACAATATTTCTGTTGCCCAACATCAACATTGTTGGGTTTCTGCTAAAACCTCGTAACTACAGCTACTTTGAAGCTGTAGTTACGAGTTTTGGAAGGAAATCAACTCTATTCTGAGTCAGTACTATGAAACTCTGACTTGTGTCAATAAATAGACGACAGCTGCTTGTAATGGGAAGAAAATTCCGACTCCTTGTAGTAAAATATGTGGGTCTAATGATGCGCCAATTTCTGTCCACGTTCCTGTACTCTGAACTTGGACAAATCCCATCTGAAATTATAGGAGGACAGAATTGATAAGACAATAAAAATTTTCGGTACAAGAGAAATTAAAATCACAATTGTTTGGATACCATGCCATGTGGGCATAATAGGAAATGAAAAAATGGGATCTGGCTCTTGTGAAAAATTGAAATTAAGTTGAGTATTAAAGAAATGAATCATCTCATCGAAAAAACAGAATTGATCTGACAACAATTCAGAGTTAATACTAGATGTTCCTTAAGCAGACTAATACCAGCCCCCCCCCCTTATTAGTGCGGTTCCATAATGAAATGCTATTTTCCTTCAAAGGGCACTTTCTATGTCAAAAGTCAATGAACCGTAACCAAAATGAGACTTGCACATCTTTGCTTGATACTGATCATATCATGATGGCACAGCGCAAAATAGTTGTTACTGCCTAGTTACTGCCTAGTCAATGTTTATAGACAGTTAGAACTGTTTTGTGCTAAGCCATCCATCTGTGAAGTTTGAATGAAATCCTTGCATTTGCTGAGAAATTGAGAGGACAAGAAGAGGCTATTGACTGACGGACCGAAAAGCCGACTTCTATAAACCCCACAAAACAAAGCTTTGGTGGATATAATAATTCCATAACATGAGCATACCCTACTGGAGACTTGGTTCAGATTTTGAGTGCTAGATAGTGAAAAAGATGTGTTTGTGAAATACTTATACCAATGAAACTGCAATTTTTCAAAAGTTTGACCTTGAGAAATGACCTTGACCTTAAATGAACACTCAAGTAAAATTTGGTTGATACCCACTAATTCAGTTCGGAGAAAATCACTTTTTACCATACATAGAAATTAGCCAAGCTCATTAAAGCTATGATTTTTAGCCCATTAAAATCTTTGAAGGAATCTGATAGTGGTCCATCGAAAGAACATTCTTGGGAAATTGGATTGAAATCCATCAAGTGGTTTCTGAAGAGCAGATCTTAAAAGTAAAAGTTTACAGACAGACGCATGATGGACACATTCCCATGAAAATAGCACTGTGTCTTTTTTAGCTGTTGGAGCTTAAAGTGAAAAGTTTCTTTTGTTTGTTTATTTTCTACTGAATGTTTCCTTAGCAAGGCTCATAATTACTAAATGTGATATAAACTCCATCTATGTGTTCAAAGATTCCATTGAGGGTATGTCATAAAAATTTTCATATTTGTAAATCACAAAGTTGGAGGCTCATAAGTAGGAGGTTGATATTTACTTACAATAGCTATTAGAGATATAAACATCATACAGACAAGTGAAAAGTTTCTAATGGATGTGTAAGTCACCAAGTTGGAGGCCCTGAAGACGCAAGCTGAGAAGAAAACTGGAACAAGTAACTGAAAATAGAAATGATCTTTCAGGTTAGATTTTAGTATTTCATGTTATGAGAAACTCAGTTTTTCATATTTTTCTATTCCAATTTAGCCTGTGTGTGACATTTCCAACAATATCAAATGTGCGCCAAGCAAAGACTCTGGCCAGCCCGTGCATCCACACAGTCTGACCAGAGTCTTCACTGTTTGCTCTGTAGAAAGAGAATGTCTCAAGGTATCCTTAGATAACCAGGGGACCTAGAAATTGCATTGTGTTGCTGTTTGAGCTGCCCAATGTTTACACTTAACGCACATGGCAAATTGTTGGAAATGTCACACACAGGCTTAAGGAGGTTCGCTCGGCTTTTTCCTACTATTAAACTTTTCTTTAAACCTGATTTTTTAGAAAGATCTAAATGTTTAATTTCGATTTTTGAAAAGAAAAAATGGGGTCACCGTGCTTATTTTTTTCTCAGAGCCGTACGAAAATAAGTACCCAAACCATTTAGTGCACTTTAGTTCTTGCCTTTGAATTTCTTTGAAAATTACACCTTTGATTTGAAGTTATTATTTTTGGGCAAATAGATATTCTGAAAGTGTATGAATTATGTTTTATTTAAAAACGACAACTCATTCCACCAATTTATTAAAGAAATGTGAAATTTTAATGATGCAAAAGAAAATTATGATATCTTTATTCGGTCCTTAATAGAAGTATTTTTCCTTTAAAATTAAGGGCTACTAATACATGCTTCACAGTAAAAAAATATAGTTCTACTATTAAACTTTTTCTTATACTCTAAATATAAATTTCTTACATAATGAAGAATATTTTGACATGAACAAAAGTTGGGGTCTCAGTCTTACTTTTTTAGATATTTTGACTCATTTGTTAAAATAAAGGGAGGTTATTCACTAAAAAATAATTAAATTTCAAAACACATTTTTTAATATTTGAAATATCAAATTTGTTGGTATGTTGGTTCAGGGATATGAGGTAGGGGTTCTTTTTACCATATTTATAAGTTTTATTTGGTTTCTTTCCGAAAAAAAGGGAAGGAGTAACATTAGATATTTGCTTGTCTTTTTCTCTGAATACTCTAAAATGGTGAAAAATGGCCCAAAAAATTGGGGTAAAAATTTAATTTTTGATTTTGTACAAATTTCTACATGTTTTGACAACCTTACATACAGCTCTATCCAAAAACATAGTTTAAATTTCGATTAATAGTTTTATAACCATTACAGAAACACAAATGTTTTTTTAAATGGCGGAAAATCCAACACCGGATGTGCGAACGTCCTTAATTGATACTAAACATTAGAAAGAGACGAGTTTCACCACCCAAACATCTTAAATAACTTATAAAATTAACCATCAATTAAAAATTTATTCATGACTGTATAACCCTACCTTAATAACAAGTAAAACTCCCTCACTAGGTGGGTCCAAGATTGTTATACAAATAGGCCTCAATTAACAGCCTACTCATGACAAGACTTTATCGATCTTCTTTACCAACAGGTAATACACCCACACTGGGTGGATGTGAGAGTGCAATAAAATTTACAACCAATCAATAGCCTACATATGACAGACTGTATCAACCTACCTTAACAACAAGTAAAACTCCCATACTAGGTGGATGTGAGATTGTTATAAAATTAACCACTGCTAATGTATCAAACCTGGAAAAAGAAATCAAACACACTACTGATACCGAAAATTAACCAAGATTCAATAGGGACAAAATATGTTTCCCAAGAAGAAAAGCAATCACAAAATATGACATATTGCCATAAAAAGGTTTAGTTTTGACTCCTTTAATAGTTTGAAATGTATGCTTAGAATATGTATTAGATCAGCAAAGCATAAAGAAAGTTACTAAATAGTAAGCATACTAAAACAATTCAATTAATAACAGGGTTTTCCCTGTAAAGGGGCCAATACATCAAGCTCCCAAATTCTTTATCTTGAAATGTGACCTTGACTTTTTGCTCAAAGCCACAACTAATTAAAATGGTTCTTCTACTCCTTGATAGAAACAAGTGTGTCACAGTATTTTGGAATCCATCAATAAATATAAGATTAATGCTCTAGGAAAAAACTTGACCTTGACCTTAAGTGTGAACTTGTCATTTACAAAAGTCCTTAAAATGGAAGATTTCATTTCTGAGGGGAACAAAATGTGAAACTAATTTAAAATTCATTTAAAAATGTTAGATTTCTGATTCATAAAATTCCAATGGATATTACATACACACTAACAAACATTCACAAAGGTACAGTCACATCAACTATGTTTCACTACTGCAAGCAGGGGTTGAGGTAAGAGAGGGTAAAGCCAGTCTTATCACTTTATTACCAAATGAAACCCTATGTTGTGGGTACTCATTTGATTCATCTCCACGAGACGTTTCAAATGAATACCAACAACATAGGGTCTTAGTTAGGAATGATAATATATTTAAATTTGAAAACCAAAAAACCCCCTCTATCTGTAGCTCTGACAATTTTGTTTGTTTTGTTTGAATGGGTTTTATGCCGCTTTCAACAATTTTGCAGTGATATCGCGGTGGCAGGAGCACCTAACAATGGATTCCTGGTATTTCTTTCACCTGTACTTCCATTACACCCTTTCCTAGCCTCCGACTGCTATCTCACATAGGTTAACGATTATACACCCATTGGTGAAAGACACACATCGGAAAGGATGTTTGCTGCCACAGGGATTGAACCCACGACTTCCAGATTGGAAGTCTTATGCCTTACCAACTGCGCTATGGTGGCGGCGCAAAGGCAACTTTAAAAAACACTTACGTGCTAACTGTTGCATAATAACCAGAACCATAAATACAGCTTGCACACATAAGGAGAAAATATAAGGCTCTACGTAGGTCTCCTGCAGTAATTATTCTTTTACACATCTGCTCGTGTTCTTCTGCTTTTGCATAATCGTAAGTTAACCACTGAAATAGATAATTATTTGTAAATACCCTAAGCTTTTTAAAACTCCCTAAAGTTAGTCAACATTCTAAAATTCTTAGAGATCACATTTGTACAGTCTCTCAACAGGTGTCTAAAAAGCACTATCAGAACTGCTTGCACAAGTCTTCTTTAAAAAAAACTAAATAAACAAAAATTCAATTACAAAATCAAATGGCATAGAATAATATCAGTTTGCACATACATGTATATGTAGATTGATCATCGTTTTTATCTCAAAATAAAATAAACAAAGAAAAGTCTACCAATTGTCTGTCCATGGATTTTAACCACTAATCTTAACTTATTTCAGTTAGAAATTGGGACACCATTAGAATGTCAAGGTTTTGTGTGTTCATGTTGTTTTCCTTAACTCAGGACTTGTTAAACCATTAAAATGTCATTAGATTTTGAGTGTTTGTGTTGTTGTCTTTACCTCAGGACTTGTAAAACCATTAAAATGTCATAAGACTTTGAGTGTTTGTGTTGTTTTCTTTATCTCAGGACTTGTAAAACCATTAAAATGTCATTACATTTTGAGCGTTTGAGTTGTTTTCTTTATCTCAGGACTTGTAAAACCATTAAATTATCATTAGATTTTGAGTATTTGTGTTGTTTTCCTTACCTCTGTTAGAACTTGTGACACCATTAGAATGTCATTAGATTTCGTGTGTTTATGTTGTTTCACTAGACTATGTCCATTGGAAGCCCCTGTTGATAAGTGTGGATGGTTACCATTGATTTCGTGTGTAGCTGTCTTCGGTAACATCATAGGCATGGGTTTAGAGACGTTTTTCTCTAATTCGATAAATGTGTACATATTCCAGCCCATAAGGATTATATATAGAACCTCTTGCGTAACATATTGTTAAGAAAAACAAGCTAGTGTGAACAACTAAACAAAGATTAAGAGTATTACAGTTGTAACTGCATTTATGTTTATAAGATTTTTGAATGTTGACGTTGAAGAAAATGGATGTTACATATATACTGTCATTTCCAAAGAAGGCATTAGCTAAGAATTAATTAAAAGAGTTAAATTCAAGATTGTGTGTACATGTTAATAGGCAAATTAAGCAAGCTAGATGATCTAAAATTGGAACTTAAAAAGATATCAATTTCTATAGTATTTTGTGTTTATTTTCCTCGTAATATTTATAATTCCAGATTACATGTAATTCTTTTAACTAATATAATAGAGAAATATTTTGTATCATCTCAACAACAATTGCACCACATTCTTCAATTATCTGCCAATAGCAACTCATTTAAGAACCAAACATAAATTTTTACCAAAAAGAATTCTTATCAACATGTCAATTATAAAGGATATCCCATAGCTAGAAGTATAGTAATAGCTGTAAAACCAAAACCAACTGTGATAATTCTACTCTGGATTTCTGTAGACACCAAGAGAGGAAAAACTAAGGCCAGTACTGAAAATAAATAAAACTTGATTCATGTCATGCTGATTAAAAACCTTGTTAAAATTGCATTAAAATCAAAGTGCTGAAAGGTATTTGAAGACACATCCTTAACCCATTGCAACACAATCTCTCCTTTAATTCCTTTTAGAATGGAGTCAAAAAACTTCTGGAAAATGAAAATTCCTTGTAATAAATAATGTCTAAATAGTTTACAAAGTTTTCTTCCCAAAAAAACAAAAATGTATAAGATTTAATCAACCCTAAATTGCAGTCTGCAATTTCTTGCAATTTGGATAGGTCTATTTTGCTTCTTTTTTTTTATTTGGTGTTTCAATTGGTTAAAGCAGAAAAAAGGTTTATTTTTTTCTTCTTCTTTAGTTATGGTGTTTCAATTGGTTAAAGCAAAAAGAAACAAAACCAGCACCACTTACCAAATATGATCCAGCTTGTTGCTTGCATGATGAATGGAGTGTGTTGATCATGTGTCAATAAATATGAGTTGTATGCAGTTATCACAGTTGAAATGGCTATCATTGAAATCTGAAATATTGAAAATATACGATAATATGAATTGTCAAGTGTGTTGTGTGGAGTGTTGATTGTGTATTAATAAATATGAGTTGTATGCAGTTATCACAGTTGAAATGGCTATCATGGAAATCTGAAATATTGAAAATATACAATAATATGAATTGTCATGTGTGTTGTGTGGAGTGTTGATGGTGTGTCAATAAATATGAGTTGTATGCAGTTATCACAGTTGAAATGGCAATCATTGAAATCTGAAATATTGAAAATATACGATAATATGAATTGTCATGTGTGTTGTGTGGAGTGTTGATCGTGTGTTAATAAATATGAGTTGTATGCAGTTATCACAGTTGAAATGGCTATCATGGAAATCTGAAATATTGAAAATATACAATAATATGAATTGTCATGTGTGTTGTGTGGAGTGTTGATCGTGTGTCAATAAATATGAGTTGTATGCAGTTATCACAGTTGAAATGGCAATCATTGAAATCTGAAATATTGAAAATATACGATAATATGAATTGTCATGTGTGTTGTGTGGAGTGTTGATGGTGTGTTAATAAATATGAGTTGTATGCAGTTATCACAGTTGAAATGGCTATCATGGAAATCTGAAATATTCAAAAAATGGTAATATAAATTATCATTATATTTCTTTAAACCTCACAAGTACTTTCACAGCTTTCAACCAACAAATTAATGATTGTACCGAAAGTAACTGTTGTCTCAGTGTTACAGACATGAACATTTTCTTCAGTGAATAACAATTTTTTTTTTAATTAACCTTTCCCAATTAGAATTAGATTAATTTATGTTTTCAACAAAACCTATATTTTCATGTGTGCAAAAATCTACTATGTAAGAAAAATAACTATATTAAGAACAATAATGCAAAATCATTCTATTTAAGTTTCATGCAAATCAGTCCATAACTGAAGGAGTTGTGTTTTAAAGAAAGGAATTACATACAGGTGGATGATACCAATATACAACCACCCCCTACCTGAATATCTTGTGTTCAAAATTGAATACAATATAAAGAAGATCTGAAATTAAATTTAGTTTTGAATTATAGAAGTGTTTGTAGGGTGGCACATTTCTGCCACGAGATACTAGGTAGCCATATCATAATAATTTTAGAATAACCACATGTTAATTATTAGTTTCCAGGAAATTTTATCTTGACAAAAATTATTTTCTTCATAAATTCATTGTGATTTTGATATCTACTAGCTCACTTTTTCAACGATTAATGCCCACCACTAACATTAGGTTGAAGGCATTGCAATAGAAATTCAGACCTTTATGAAAAAACTTATCTGGATGACTTTGTTTTCCTGTATGTAAATACTGGAAAAACTCAAGCTCAAAGCAGAATGATTTATATTAAACAGATCCGCAGGCTGTAATCTATATAAATTTACAGCAATTGTCAGTTTTCATTTCACAATAATTCTATCTTGATGTCAGTAGTGGTCATTGAAAAAAAACAAGATACAAGGTACAAATATCAAGGTAGAATAATTGAGAAGATTTTGACTTACGAATTGAAATTTCCTGGAAACTTTATTTTACTGTCAGTTTTTTTAACAAGAGGACCCTGAGGGCCCTAAATCGCTCACCTGATATTTCAAGTAAATTATCATTAAGACTCCATTTCCTATGATATGGCATGAACCTTCCCATTTTCAACAGAGTTTATTCTTGTGACCTGGCAAACATTTTGATCAAGTTTCATGAAGATTGGACTATATTTGTGGAGTTTGGAGCTCTTACGAGAAAATTGTCATTAAGGCCCCTTTTACCGTGATATGGCATGTATACTTCCCATTTTTAAATGAGTTCATCCTCATGACCTAACAAACATTCTGACAAAGTTTCATGATGATTGGAACCATATTTGTGGCTTCGAGAGAGTAAACAAAAAAATTGTCATTTAGACGCCTTTTCCTGTGATATGGCACCGATCCTTCCCATTTTCAATAGACTTCATCCTCATGACCTAACAAACATTCTGACTAAGTTTCATGATGATTGGACCATATTTGTGGCTACTAGAGTGAAAACAAGAAATTTGTCATTAAGGCCCCTTTTCCCGTGATATGGCACGGATCCTTTCCATTTGAGCAATTTTATAAGGGACCAACCAAGGAATATTTCTGCGAAAATTGGTTGATTTTGACCCATAAGTTTAGGAGGAGATGTCGTTTAAAGATATTGTTGACAAAATTGTCATTTAGGCCCCTTTTTCTGTGATATGGCACGGGTCCTTCCCATTTTCAATAGACTTCATCCTCATGACCTAACAAACATTCTGACCAAGTTTCATGATGATTGGACCATATTTGTGGCTTCTAGAGTGAAAACCAGAAATTTGTCATTAAGGCCCCTTTTCCCGTGATATGGCACGGACCCTTTCCATTTGAGCAATTTTAATAAGGGACCACCCAAGGAATATTTCTGCCAAGTTTGGTTGATATTGACCCATAAGTTTAGGAGGAGATGTTGTTTAAAGATATTGTTGACAAAATTGTCATTTAGGCGCCTTTTTCTGTGAAATGGCACGGATCCTTCCCATTTTCAATAGACTTCATCCTCATGACCTAACATTTATTCTGACCAAGTTTCATGATGATTGGACCATATTTGTGGCTTCTAGAGTGAAAACCAGAAATTTGTCATTAAGGCCCCTTTTCCCGTGATATGGCACGGACCCTTTCCATTTGAGCAATTTTAATAAGGGACCACCCAAGGAATATTTCTGCCAAGTTTGGTTGATTTTGATTCATAAGTTTAGGAGGAGATGTTGTTTAAAGATATTGTTGACAAAATTGTCATTTAGGCGCCTTTTTCTGTGAAATGGCACAGATTCTTCCCATTTTCAATAGACTTCATCCTCATGACCTAACAAACATTCTGACCAAGTTTCATGATGATTGGACCATATTTGTGGCTTCTAGAGTGAAAACAAGAAATTTGTCATTAAGGCCCCTTTTCCCGTGATATGGCACGGATCCTTTCCATTTGAGCAATTTTCATAAGGGACCACCCAAGGAATATTTCTGCCAAGTTTGGTTGATTTTGACCCATAAGTTTAGGAGGAGATGTCGTTTAAAGAAAAAGTTGACGACGTGACGGACAGATGGACAGACGGACAGATGGACAGACGGACGCCGGACAACTATCGGTCACAATAGCTCCCTTGAGCACTTCGTGCTCAGGTGAGCTAAAAATTCAAGATGATGCTATCTTGCATCTCTTTGCAATGAAATGCCACCATATTATTGTGGCATGTTTCTGCCATGATACACAAGGTGGCAGAAATATGCCAACACATGTTTGTACAGTTCCCTGGAATATTAATTAAGAATGCAGTTAAAAACAAATCTGTACTTACAAGTATATTTGTAAATTTGGAACGAATATTTCTGGACCATCTAATGGATATCAGAGGTCTATCGGAATGTCTGAAAAACATGATTTTACATTCATAATTAAGTTTTTGTGTTTCTCAACAATTTCACATGTGCAATATTAAGCATTTTGTAGCCTTAACACACACAAAATATAATAAGAATATTCAATGTCTACCTGACATTGCACTCACGGATGCACAGACTGTCGAGAAACTTTGCTTTGCAAACATTTCACACAGAGGCTCAATTTTGAGTTTAACACCATTAATATCTACCTAAAGAAATTTAGAATTCAGCATCTAAGAAGATAATTTAAATTGTCCTGCAGGTAAAATTCAACATAACTCCAACGTTCAAGCATCTCTTAGGGATGTGAAAACATCTGGATGGGGTGTTTGAGAGTGAATCTAAAAGCTTAAGCTTTCATTTCAATCAAACTAAACAAATGAGTATTAACTTAAAAGTCCAATTTAATGCCACAAAACCTTTTTAATTACTTTCTTAGAATAAAGTTGACTGTTATAAGCTCCCTGAAAGGGTCGGAGACTATATCTATAAGATATTGTTGAAATCCAAGTCTAAGGTCAATGTTAGGGTTAAAGGATATTAAGATTTAAAGTAACAATATAAAAATACCTTTTTAATAGAATACATATAACTACTGCTGCGCAACCAGAGATAATACTGAAATGATAAAGGGAAGTAATTATGAAATGAATATTTAAAAGGGACATAATTCTGTAACAAGTACAAAATAAAACTTAAATAAAGAAAACCCCGAATATATGAATTAACAAGAGAAATTGAAAAAAGTCTTAAGGTAGAGGGCTCGTAATTATTCCTCAACATTTTGAAAGTAAAAAACTTTAGCCATGTTAATATGGGATTCCTAATGATTTTCGTAACCATAGAAATATACATGTAACATATCAGGCAAAAAGGGACCATTTTGGTAGAGTGAAATGTGTTGAACCTAGTCAGACTGCGCAAATTGGCTGTTTTTTAATAAATTATAACAAACTACATTACAACCTCTGTAAGAATTTTTGATATGTGACCTCCTGTTGACCTCTACTGGAATCAATCCTCTTTTCAAAATTTTATTTACAGGATATCCAAGATGTTCCCTTCTCATGCAACAAGACACATAATATAATACTCATCTTAAACTCATTCAAAATTCATTATTCAACCGTAGATTACTTACGCTAAATTATATTGAGGTTCTCTTTCTCCAAGAGGACGTGATGACAAAACACCAATAGCTACTGTGGAACAGACCCAACTTCTGAGCAAATTCTGTAAATAAAGAAGTTCATAGGGACAAGTGTATTAGTGTATGATTTTATTGGAATTGTGTCCATCAAGATTCATACATTCTGATTGGATAATAAATTGGTTTTATACCTCAATAAAATCAATTTTGAGCTAAGCTATTTTTTAAGATTCTGCATCAGGTGTTCTGTAAGAAAACATTCTTATGGTCTCATTTTGGTTAAATCTCTACATTGCTCCATTGCATTAAATAATAGGATATGAAGAGTGTATTTCGATGGCTCAGCGCTAAACAGTTGTAATTGCCTAAACGTTGATAGGCAATTACAACTGTTTTGCCCCGAGCCATCAATTTGTTGATTTTACTGACATATGAAACAGAGCCTATTCACACATGTATAAAACCTTTTCACGTATTCATAGTGTGATTAGTTTTTTTTTAGTTTCATACCTCAATGAAAAAAGCAAAACCCTGATCATCTCTTAGATGATCAAAGATAGAATTTCATATATAGCTTACCTTATCTAATGCATCAGGACCCTCTTTCTTGGTCCCTATATAGGGCCAGACACCATACGCCACAAATATCAAACCATACAATGTTCTGTAGTAAAGCGATAGAGACTGAAAACACAAGAAATTCATGTTGTGAGCTTAAGGTAGTGGACCCTCTCTTTTGGTCCCTATGTAGGGCCAGACACCATACGCCACAAATATCAAGCCATAAAAGGTTCTATAGTAAAGGGATAGAGACTGAAAAGACAGAAATTCATGTTGTGAGCTTAAGGTAGTGGACCTGTAATAGTTTTGCAACATCTCAAAAGAAATGAACTTTAACAATGTTAACCAAGGTTTCCTAATGATTTTCATTTGGAAACCTTGGTCAACATTGTGAAAGATTATGAGTTTTTAAATGTTGCGAAACTATTACTGGTCCACTACCATAAATCATTACATTCACATGAAATATAAGGCTATTCCTAATTGAAATAATTTGAAGACAACAATTTGAAGTTGATCAAATCTTACAATGGAAGAAAACATGGTGAATAAGGAAGAAGTTACTTGTCCCTTTAATTACTTTATATCATACAGTAAATTTGAATATTCAATTAAGGTGTTTTTTTGTTCTTGCGAGAGGGACCTTGGCAAAGCCTTGTTATGATAAATTCTGCCAACCTCCATAACATGTACTGGCATAAGAAATAACAGGAAACAATGGTTAGGTACATCACCTGTCATAATACATCTGAACTATTGTTTAAAGTGTGATTCAATCCATCTCATAAATGGTTAATGCAAGGAAATGTTGATATATTTACCAGCATTATAAGTCCAAATGTAACAGTGGCTGCCACCGGCAACAGATCTTTTTGTCTTTTTATGATAGGCATAACAGTTCCAACTTCATAATACCTGCAAGAAAGTATGGAAATTAGGGTATCAATAAATAGGAAAATGTGTATTAAACGACCTCTTAAGGGACCATCAAAAAGTTGTTGTTAAAAGGATTGGTCCCTTAGTACATTTTTTTACACATCAAGACGGATTAATCTAAGTTGTAAGAACTTGTTTCCCAATCGATGTAAAATAAATAGTCTTAAACTAGAAACATTAATTTGATTCAAGATGCATGTAATTGAGATTTTTCAATAAATCTATGTTGTTAAAACTAAGAAGCTTCATTTCATTGAGACGAAAGAGTTTTTACAAAATAGGAATTTTTTTCACTTTTTTTTCACCAGAAATATATTCTGTACTAGAATTTTTTTTCTTAAGATTGGGATTTAGAAAAGGGTCGCTTATTAACAATATCGCTTACTAGACATGGTTGCTTGAGCATAATTGACTGCATATGAACATAGTCAGAAAATAAGAGGCTACCTCACTTAACACTTAACCCTCAAATCATAGAAAAGGGGAGCAGAAGAAGGACACTCACTTTAATCCTATACATGTATATTCTATGTTGGTCGCCTTCTGAGTGTGTATAAATTTCAAAATCAAAGTTACACCTATGCATAGCCAGCCAGCGCAGTCTGACTGGGTTGGAATCTTTACACACAACCCATATGGTCCTTTCTCATGTGTTGTGACACATATTTAATGAAACTAACTTACTTGATAATGATGGCTGTCCATATGGGTATGGGTAAGATGAGATGTAACATGTTGGTGAGGGAAGCTGAGCTTGCTGTTAACAAAAGAAAGAAATTTAAGTCACATTCTTCTTATTGTTTTGTAAAGATCTTGAATAGACATTTTGTTTTAATTTAACATATATTGACATATACGTTTGGGGTTTGGAGTATTTTTGGTTTTTTTTCATTTTCAAACCACATGTGATTATTAATTTCAATAAAGATATTTTCATTGAAAACTTAGGAATGAAGAACAAGGGCATAACTACCATTACGCATATTACACAAGTGCATAATACAAAATAAACCCTCTGTCAAAAAAGATCATTGAGGAATGATCATAACTTTGTAACTATAGCTTCAAGCTGTAGTAACGATGTCTTGACCATTCATCAATGTTGAAATCATTAAGATTATCCCTGGGAACCCCTTACTCTGTCCTCTTTTTTGCACCAAAAGGAGTGGATGGACATCAGTTTGATCAAGTTTTTCCTTAATGCCTATATATTTTTTGGTGGTTGCCAAATTATAGCATATGAATTTTAAAATCCTTATTAAGCCCATGAAGAACATTTGCACTCTTACAACATTCATTTTAAGTGGCAAAAAAGCTACAGGGTCATGTTAACCTTGCAATACCATCAATTTCTGCCTTAAATTAGGTACATGTATGACCATACAAATTTCAATCAATTTTTTCTTCAGCTTTGTCTTTTTCCTTTTTTTTTTTTTTTTTTTTTAGATATTTCAAATAGCTATTATAGCATTACACCAGCTTTCTAAAATATAACTTATTTATTGTCATATACACTTTTAAGACTAATGAATTTTAACAGTGTAAACCGAGGTTTTCTTCTGATTTTCACTTGGAAACCTAGGTCAACATTGTGAAAGTTCATGATTTCCAAAATGTTGCAGAACTTCTACGGTTCCATTACCTTAAACCAAATTTCAGTTGAAAATCTACTTACCATAGAGAAACAAGAGATCGAAAATAACAACAGCAGCTGCACACTGCATGATGATGTGTTTGGTGTTGATCATTAATGGTGAATTATATTTGATGTCCTCCCAGTTCTGATGTTGTTGAGCCAATGTGAGACCACAGTATACAAACCAGCCTAGTAGAGATAGCAAGGTGGCATACCTGTCAATGAATAAACAAACAACATTAATGGTGAATTATATTTGATGTCTTCCTAGTTCTGGTGTTGTTCGGGCAATGCGAGACCACAGTATACAGACCACCCAAGTAGAGACAGCAAGGTTGCATACCTGTCAATATATAAACATACAATATTAATAATGAAATAGATTTGATGTCCTCCCAGTTCAGGTGTTCTTTGGCCAATGTGAGAACACAGTATACAAACCAGCCTAGTAGTGAAAGCAAGGTTGCATACCTGTCAATAAACCAATATCTATCAATAATGGTGAATTGATGCCCTCAAAGATCTAAGTTTTTGATAGTGACCTTTGAAAAACGGAAATAATTTCTTCAAATTGAGCATTGAGTATAACCAATTTATAAAATCATTTTAAATCCAGGATAAATTGGGCAAATAACACATACATCGGGTCCCCATACTTCAGACATCAAGTCTTCAGGAAATATAACTTTAAATTGTATTTCAAAACTGAGCCACATTTTTGTGGTACATTGAGTGGACACTGAATTCAAGTCTTACTATATTGCAAACACTTTTAAACACTATGTTATCATACCATAATAGAGCTAGATGAATATCTTCTGTATTGATAGATGCCCTTTGTGGTCAGAATTATCTTCTCTTTTATCATTTTGATGGCTTGGAAATAACTCTCAGACTTCAATCAAAATGCTCTATCTGCAGCTTTTTTCAAGCTGCAGATAGAATTTTAGTTGACCCAAAGTTATTCTAGAAATTTTTACTGGTTGTTTAAACAACTAGACTGTCACAAAGTGGACAAATACCCCTCTTCAAGCGACCAAAATATCACTTGCTCATTCTCTTCTTGATACTGATCACACCAGAAAGTTGCTGAGAAGTTGAGTAGACATGAAAAAGCTAAAGTCGGACAGACGGACCATACAACTTACTGACAGACCAACAAGCTGACTCTTATTTGTATACCTGCCAAACATTGTTTTGGGGGGTATATTAAGTATTATTTTGTTATCATACCATAAAGAGCTAGATGAATATCTTCTGTAGTGATAAATGCCCTTTGTGGTCAAAGTTATCTTCTCTTTTATCATCTTGATGGCTTGGAAATAACTCTCAGACTTCAACAGGCTTTCAATGTCTGTCCGGATGGATTCCTAGAGAGGTAAAGTATAGATTAGGAATAGAGGAGTCGCATATTAATTTCAAGAAATAGTTAAGAGGAATACTTTCAAATGTAATTTATTTTTTGTCCCCTTATTCTAATCATAAAGGCTAGGAGCTTTTTCCAATTTCTATTCACATAATTACAGAGCTTCAAGCTACAAAACCTTAAAATGATGACAAAGAACATGTTCTCTACAGAAGAATAAAATAATGATTAATTTTGACCCTTATTTTAATTTTATGCTATGTAATAATGAGTTAACAACAATTAAATTTGGTTTAGAATAATAAATCTCAATACAAGATTATTGCAAGGATATTTCAGTATAAATTTTTCAGAGGCTTAATAAGCATCATTGTGTAGATATGTTCTTTATTGTTGTTTTGTTACAGCTATTTTACAAATATACTCACAATATTTTTGTGGTTCAAGGGACTGAAATGAGAGAATATAAAAGACATAAACTCAGATGGTCTACGAAAAGATGTCAATGAAGAATTATCAGAAATCTTATATCCCTATTATTCTAATACCAGACATTACATGATGTGAAACACAAATGCCCCTGAAACGACAATTTATTAAAGTTTTGACCTTGATGAAAGACCTTGACCTTGTCACATATCCTTGATCTTGGAACCTGTGGATGGACATTATCGATATCTATCATCACGTCAAAATAGAATATTGTATCTTGAGTAGCGTTTAAGTAATTTGCAGTATTAAGTTTTTTGGTTAAGCTTTGCATACAGATGGACAGATGGACAATGGTAAAACAATATGCCCTGATCTTCTGACACAGAGGCTTAAAAAGTTATGAAAATGAAAAGGAAGTTGTAAACCTACAGACAAGTATAGTTTTTTATCAATCCTATATGAGTTCAATATTCTTTTTTCAATTTATTTGATGACAATAAAGTAATTTCAGGAACCATTTTTTTTATTATCAGCCTAACTGGATCAGTTATTACAATAGTTGAATATTAAAACCTTAATAAACTTCAACAAAACAAAGGAATAAAGCTGGGTTGCTGTAGTTGCTTATTCTATATCAATTTAAAATAAGTTTATCTGCTAGACCTTAGCACATTTTAAAATAAGCACATTTGAAAATTATTAAAGTAAGTGGACCTGTAATAGTTCTACAACAATTGCGAAACTCAAGATCTATCACAATTTTAACTAAGGTTTCCTAATGGTTAAGACACATCAGTGAAAACTTTTGAAATGATGGGGAACTTTTACACCCCACTACCTTAAGCCTTCAAAGATACCTACGCAAAAGCTCTAAAACTGAATGACAGCGCTCCCCTGTGGATTGCCCTCTCAATTGTGACATAGTTGGCCAACAGTTGTCGAAGGTTAGCATACAACATCTCGGCCATTTCTCTGTCTGGGATGTCAAACAACTCATGAGGTACTGCATACTGAAATATGTTATAGTAAACAGTGAAACAGTTAACAAGAGCACAGCCTACAGGTGCCTACGCACGGCTGTTGAGTGCTGAATGGTGGAAAAAAATCAAAGTTGAAAAAGGGGCCTAATTTGAGCAAAATGCATCTAGAGTTATCCCCCTTCATAGTATAGCTTGCTCTTTTAATGGTGAATATGTGTGCCAAGTTTCAAGTGAATGCCTTCAGTAGAACCAGAGATATCACAAAATGTCAAAGTTTTCGCACAATGACAACAACAACAATGATGTCAACGACAATTACACCAAGACTATAGCAATACCTCGGGTTTTCTCCAAAAACAGCCAAGCTAAAAAAAATATATTCATTGAAGAATTTACTTATGTGGTTGCTTTTTCTAACATTTATACATACATAGATAGAATTTCATTTTGGTGTCCATGGTCTAGAGGTAGAGCTTTGGCCTCTTAGCCAAAAGCAAAGGTCCTAAGTTTGAATCCCCAGAGTGGCCATTGATTTTGGTTCATCCAATGACCAACACATTCGGTGAGAGTACTGGTGAATTTTTCCAGGAACCAGAATCAAGAGGGATTAATCTCAGTTGAAAGAACTTGTTTCCCAATCAATATGAAATAAATAGGTTTAAACAAGCATTTCATTGCTTGATATCATTTACATTTTTTTGTGACAATATCCAAACTCAGAAGTAGTCAATCACAACAACAACTAAAGTACAATGAGTTCAAATAATAAGATAAAACATACTTTTCATGTTTGACCTATAAATTTGACCTTATTTTGGAGCTATCTTCAAATTTCTTTTAAATAGCATATCTGCTTATAATGGAATTAATTATGCCACATTATTTTGAAATCCATAAATGAACTAGAAAGCCATGAATGGCTTGAGTCGCTCCACAGGCTTGAAATTCTTGTAATAGCAAATAAAAGTTTTGACTAGATTTTTAGATATTTTGGGTTCTACTAATGTTGAAAATGATTTTCAAAATTTCCACTATATTACATATAGAGAAATGACCTCTGCTCATAAAAGACATATTTTTCATCAAATCACAATAATATTTGGCTGCGTGATAATGGGTCACCAAAGGATCATACCAATAATGTTTGATTGATACTTATCAGTAATATACTGAGAAAATGATTTTCAAAATTTCCACTATATAACATATAATGAAATGACCTCCGCCCATAAAAAACATATTTTACATCTGATCACAAAATTTTTTTGTAGAGTGATAAAAGGTCACTCAAGGATCATTTCAGTGAAATTTGCATGATATCCATTGATTACGTTCTGAGAAAATGATTTTCAAAGTTTCAACTATATACATTTTGAGAAATGACCTCCGCCCATAAAATCCATATTTTTCATCTGATCACAATGATATTTGGTGGACTGATAAGGGGTCACTCA
The DNA here is from genome assembly GCA_948146395.1 of Fragum whitleyi. Taxonomy (NCBI): domain Eukaryota; kingdom Metazoa; phylum Mollusca; class Bivalvia; order Cardiida; family Cardiidae; genus Fragum; species Fragum whitleyi. The sequence continues at coordinate 57,998,619 of OX411553.1, forward strand.
AGGATCATTCCAGTGAAATTTTATTGATATCCATCAGTTACATTCTGAGAAAATGACTTTCAAAGTTTCCATTATATAACATATAGAAAAATTACCTCCGCCCAGAAAATCCAAATTTTTCATTAGCTCACAATAATTTTTGGTAGACTGATAGAGAGTCACCCTAGGATCATTCATGTAAAATTTAATTGGTATCCATCAATTAGAATCTGAGAAAACTCACTTTTTACCATATTTGGAAATTAGCCACGCCCATTAAATCCATGTTTGTCATTGGATCAAAAGGGCTAGGTTCACGAACTATACAAATTGGCCCTGTAAAATCACGTTTTTTGATTAACAATTTGCAAGCTCTTAATCAACTTTTTTTATTTATGTATTTGACCATCTCTGAAATAACGTATAGAAAAATATTCAAATATATACCAATTTCTCAAAAAACAGCAATCAAGTTTCCCCTTTTTAGCGAAAATGTCAATTTTATGAGCAATTTCGTTGTTAAAGCAGCCCAAAATATATGAAGCCCTTTTTTCGACATCATCATATTTTGCAAACAACTTCTAAATCAAGTTATATTTCTCATAAGACTATTACGGAGGTGTCGAAAATGGGGCTTCATTGTGAAATAAAACCAAAAGTCAGCTGATCCTAGCGTGCAAGAAGTAAACATGCGTAACTCCCTATGCCTGAATATGCGTTTTAATTATTACTGACTATTATTATTGATTTATCGAGGGAATAAACCACAATGAGACATTGAGAAATACTGCATTCATAAATATTTTCTATTTATTAATGCAATTATTTAATCATTTCCAAAAGAATTATTTGTTTTGTAAATAAGAATCAAATGTGCCTTTTCACATGCAAGGGACGTAACTCGTGTACTTCCATAAATCCGAAACAAACAAGGAAATGTCTGTCAGTTAAGGTTTTTTTTTTTTTAAAAAACCAAAATGATTAAATAGGAACTGAAATAATAATTACTTAAGAAAAATAATAAGGAGTTTTGTTGATAATGAACGAACGCGCCTTTCTACACGAAAGGGACGTCACTCGTGATTTTTCCAAGAATCCGAACCGAACAAAGAAAATAAACAAAAGGGTTTTCTGTTTATATTTTACGTCGATCATAAACAAGATTTTATTGTCAGAATAAAAAACATACAATTTAAAGAAGAATAAATAAAATTTATTTTCAATTATTTTCTCTAAGAGTCATCATTATTTATTTATTAACACATTTGTACCGCCACACACTAGACGGAGAAATAGCGCAGTTGGTAGAACCGCAGTCTACGAACTCAGAAACTGGTGGTTCGAAACCCACACAGACGGGTATTTTTTTTTTTCATCACCTAAAATTTATTTTTTCCTTTTATTTGCAATTCTCCCTTTTTTTGAAAATCTACGCGTTCTTTTAGAGGTAATGAGAAATGAGCTGATTAATAAATCCCCTACGGACTTTTCAGCTAATGCAACCCGTGTGACTGCTGCGACAAACGCTAAGAAATTGTTATCCGCTACGCACGTCAGAACACCTGTAAAGTTGGATAACAATTGTCAAACGTTTCGCGGTCGTAATTATATTGAACGCAGGACAATATTTGTCGGCATTTTTTCAAATAGAGAAAGAATTCGATGACAGAGGATCGTATTAAAATGCCTATTTTTTTTTTTTTTTTTTTGTTATTATTATTAATGCTATTTTTCAGACGGCCTAACGCAGATTTCGGTGACGAAAACTGAAATCATTTGATTCATAAAAGAGTTAAGTAAACAATTCTCCAGTTTCAGAGTATTGTGTTATTCTTCATTTTCACATTTTGAAAAAAAAACCACATATGGCTGTTCTGACTTAAAAAAGATCGTAACTACAACTAACTCAATCGGTCGCACCGTTTACTGATTGAGTACTGGTATATCTAAGTTTCGAACTGACAATTGAAAAGATAAATTAAGTCGTAAGAAGAAAATATGCGCAACTGTAATTGCTAACCTGCAGCGAAAATAATAAGAACAATCCCGTTTTCCTCAATTTTTTAATCCATAGTGTAGCCACAAAAGACGACTGTAGTATGAATTTACCCTAATAATTGAAAGGGTTTGACATCTCCTGGGACAAGTGAAGCGCGTGCAAGCTCCGAAAACGCTGCCAAAAATAGACGTCGGCGTCTTTGATCACCTGTTCAACCCCCGAGTTGAATAAACTGTTCCACGTCCTTTACCTCATTGCGGGACTCAAAGGCCAAAATTAAAATGTTTTACGCTTGCCTTTTTGGTTAGATAGAAACTTTGATTCATTTTTGGATAATTGAAACAAAAAATCATGAAAATATCCGTAGGTTCTTCCATTTAAGTTGTTTCTGAAAATAATCGCATTATTTGATTAGCCTGTAATAATCATTTTGGACTAACGTAAATATCTTCGGCATTCGTTTTTCGTCAGTAGAAAGTCAGTCAATGCATATTCCGATCTTCAGTTAACCTTGTAAATGAATCCAAATTAATCGATCACCGTAATTAAGGTATTTGTCGCAGGATTTTATACTTTTTGTTGTAAAAATATGGGAATCTACATCAGAGAAGGTGAAGCATTTTATCCCAAATCGGGGGATCAGCGATTATAGGAGTTACCAATTTTTCCAAAAAAAAAGATGACCGGTTTTGAGCAGTGTTTGGGGGGATGGGCGATTATAAGAAAATGGACGGTTATTAGAATAAATACGGTATTTTGTGCGTCATTGCATGCACTTTTATCATGAAACCAAACATATGAGGTTGCGTAGTTTAAAGAAAAGATATATAAAAAGAATTTGAATGAATGGAAATTCGGGAGCGGGACTGCCTTTCAACAGCTCCTGACAACTTTTTAAATGTATTCACGCGCGATCTGGATTACATGACATGTACATGTAGATTTCCTTTGTTAGCTTTTTGGCGGGAAGCATGATATTTCGCAGACAACAGTCAAAATGTTTATGAATTCTCCGACTCTCATTCATTGCTACGCCAATTGGATTTATTAAAAAAAAGAAATAAGCGCCTTTTGGAAGATACATTTCTATGATTGAGTGATTGAATGGTTAACGTAAATTCTCGCGTTGATTTATAATTGTACCCACTTCCGAGAGTGTTTAACCCTCAGGGTTGCTTTTTTTATACGACGACGGCATGAAAATGCGCGTCACGATTATCTGAAACAGGAGAGGGGATAGACGACTTGTGTAATCAACATTATCATATCGAGATCAGAAATGGTCAAAGTGCCCGGAAAATTCGTGTTTGACCGGTTAAATATTTATATCCGTAGCTCGGATATCATTTTTTTTTCACAGGGTTGCAGGGAAAACTGTAGGGTCAGTCGGTCGACCGTGAACGCCCCTGTTTAGCGTCTTATCAGTACTTGCCCTTTTACAAGTTTTTTCTCTCAATATTTATGGATAGCATGATTTTTCAAGGCTGCAAGATTTGATTTTACACATATGGAAGATTATAATCCTTACAACTACAAACCATACGTAATGGCATTTTCGCATGTTCTCTAAAGAGCAGATTTAAAAACACAGAATTCAGGAGCCATGAGTGAAAATTAAGCTTTTGTTGTTCACTCTATGAAATATCAATCAATCTTACTCTAAAAAGATCGAGTTTACTACTTCTTAAATGCAAAAAAAAAAAAAGATACTGAATGTGAAAATTTCATGCATTTTTTCTTAAAGTACGTATTTTGCACACGATTGCTATACAACGTTCATGGTGACGTCTTTTATTTGACTACGCTCAGATGACGTCACAAAGGGTAAAAAGAACGAAAGCGGGGTATAAGTATTTGATAATTACACTGGTTAAGCAAAGTGTTTATCAAATGATGATTTATCGTAATTTTTCAAAAACCCACAGAAAAGCATTAAAGAAACAATAGTAACTCGATACTGGCGCACATCACGACGTGACGTCGTTACTCGTTACGTTACTTATGGTCCAGACCATTAAGAAAATTCGCAACATTTAAGTCAAAATCCAATCCACGGACCCCTTTCTTTGCTCCATTTTTGAATAAGGCATATTTTATTCTGCAAAATGAGTAAAAAAATAAAGAATTTTATTGTGAATGATGTCATTGAAGAGATCCTTATATGATCAACAGTTTGCAACTTTTACAACCCAAAAACGTGAAATTCCGTAACCATGGCAACAGTATTCTGTCCATGGTCACACTTGGATAACATGTTTTCGTTCAGGGATATTAAGATCACATTTGATATTTGTACTTAAATAGTTTTATTTAGGTTTTAAAGCATTAAATGGGAAAAATCTCAATTTTGGAGATACATTTTGTAGTTGCCATGGCAACAACAATAATCCATTTTCACAGTTTTTAATATCAGATTTAGACTTTTAAACTTTAGACTTCTCATTGCAGCTACTTTCGAATAATTATTTTAGAGGGCCATTTTTGGCCATTCGTGAACCTTGTCCTTTCTTGAACAACTTTGAAAGAGGTTCACCCAATAATCATTCCAGTGAAGTTTGCTTGAAATTCATCGAGTAGTTTCTGAGGAGAAGATTTTTAAAGAAAAACAGATGGACGGACGGATGCACGACGGACACAACATCATGACAATAGCCCTAGTGGCCTTCGGCCAGTGGAGCTAAAAAGTAATTGTCTGGACAAAATTGGACAGACAGACAGATGGACAGACAGACAGATGTACTACCACATCCTCACCAAGCCATCATTGAAACATCTATGCCTCCCTCAATACAAGCAATCTTTACAAAAACAGTGATATATACTAAAATATATACCTAAAAAATTCTCAGCTCTATGAAACATTAAAAACATAAAAAAAATTCAGGTCAGGTAGATATCATAAATACTTACAGCTGCATTTTTAGGAAAAGGGACTCCAATAGTAGCTGCCATAAAAGGAGCCATGCTAGCCTGTAATATATAAAATATAGCAAAAAATTACTGTGACATTGGTATCAAATAATCTTAAACAAGACAAGATGTTTTCCTGAAACAATACTTTGAAGTTGGGGTATGGTAGATTTTTTTAAACAATATTTACCTTCACAACTAGTCATGACTTTGCTTGATTATATTTGATGCAAATGAGTTTTGAATGTCAAGACATTATCAAGTCTTGATCAAAATGAGTTTTGTTACTTAAATGGTGTTGAAGTAACTGGAAAATCATAAAAGTTCACCGGTAAATTTGTGTTTAGCTTTTTGAAAGGAAGCTGCATACCAGTCATTGAGCATAGGAACATCGTAAGTGCTGGATTACAGAGAAAAGATTAGTTCACAATTTTAAGTTTCAGGTGACAATCAGACATACAGATTTAGATAGATTAAATGGGCTTTCACGCCACTTTTAACCCTCGTCATGCTGAAACCGGAAAATTCCTGCCTTGGCAGAAGCTATAGACAAACATCAGCCTGCAGATATTTGCAGTCTGATCTTTGTCTATACCACCTGTTTTTCCTTTTTAAAACAGAAAAGTTTCATAAACTATACTTTCAAAATCAAAACTAACTCACAAGTAGGAAAAACAGAGGTTTTAGCACTTTGATTTAAATATAATTTTGCCAAGTTTTTTTATTCAGCATGACAAGGGTTAATAGCATGTCAGTCATTTATTCCATCAACAATATCATTTACTGCATCAGCAATATAATTACTAGAATCAGAGATAATTGAGGCTTGCACATAAAGTTCAACACCAATGTTTAGGGCTTGTGTTAGATTTTCAATTTGAGTGATCATTGATCCTTTGACTGTGAATTTCTAGGGGTCAAAACTGTTTTCAAAGGGGAAAAAACTTCAAAACATTGAAAACAAGTGGACATTTATTAATATCTCTTGGTAATGATGGTTGACTTCTTTTAACTGTCTCCTTCATATCTTTATAAGAGATTCATATTAAATATGAATTTCTTTTAAAGATATGAAGACAATAATTTCTATTACATTCATGATTTGCAACATTTTTAAGATGCAATGCTGAAATTTTGAAGGGATAAAATTTATCCTCCCCACAGAAAAAATAGGTCAAATCTGTATTTTTTCTTATTTTTGAGGGTCAAAACACTATGGGACAAACACAAGTCCTGAAAATGCTCACACACCTGAAATCAATTCATTTTTTTAACTTACCTGATCAATATCAGTTCTTTTCCATTTTGATAAGGACCATTCTGTAAAAAGAACAAGATGTGGTTGTAATACACAAATGCCCCTGAAACAGCATTCTTTTTAAAAACTCTGACCTTTACAGATGACCTTGACCTTGTCATATGACCTTATTTTTGGTATCTGCCGATTTGCATCATTGAGATCTTCTATCATCATACCAAATATGAGCAGGGATTATTTTGGGTTGGGCCATACTGATTTTGAGGACAAACAATTTGTTTTAGACTAAATCTGATTATAATTTTGGATGGCCCCATATATAATCTATCCAAATCTGATGCTCATTTAAATGTAGGATAGGTATTAAGGGTTCTTGGGCCCAGCACTTTTTCCTAATGGCCCATCAATTTTGCAGATGGCCCATCAAAATCTTAGATTTTTCATGTAAATGAATGGGACATGGGCCATTGGCCCATTTCAATGGCCCGTCATGTAATGGATCCAAAAATATCCCTGATGAGCATTGTATCTTGAATAGCCTTGAACACTCAATAAGAAGGACAATTGCAATTCAGCAACTATCAAAAAATCAACCACGTCATTTCAAGTGAAATAAACTTTTTTTAATAACTTTAACATGTAACACAACTGAAATAAACAACGGGGCCCTTTTGCCACTTCAAAAAATTTTTTAAATGATTGATTTAATAAAGCAACTGTGTTCGTCATGTCAGGTATGTTAGATGTACTAAATGTCTGAATTAAATAAGACAGCATGCGAGTAATGATGTATTTACACCTTTCTACTTACTCCTGCATATTTCATTTAAAAGAAAAACAACCTAAAAAGAACCCTTTTCTATCATTGTTAATATCTATCGAAGACAAATATATGTGACATGCTGTTTTTTTTCAGAAATCTTCAATATTGCTTTATTGTCGAATACTTTAATCACATTGTCATCAATTATATTTTAAAATGGATACTGAAAATATAACTACTAAATTATTGTTTATCCGGTGGAATTTAAGTCATTTTGATATAGCGGATATGCTTTTAACGATGTCGTGTTTTAAAAAGAGCTGAAATTTAACATACCTGACAAAAAACGCTAAACTATAGAACATTACATGTTATTGCTATTCTTAAAACAAAATTAAAGTAAATAATTATTCTCTTGATATATAATCCCTCTGTACCAATGAAAAGTCGAAACTTCAGCTTTTAAAAAGCTGCAATTTCGACAATTTGGTCGCCCAATGGTGATTTAAAAGCACTAACTGACTTTCCCATGAGAAATCACTCCATATGTAATGAAAAAAGTCCTGCCAATATTAGAGTTTTGATATAGCTAGAAACAAATCCGTTTTTAAGAATTTCACGCTCAAAAGCCTCAAAATCTTTAAGATTCCACATGAAAATGCCAAGCAAGTCTATTCATTCTCGAGTACAGAAAGCAAGGAATTCTATATAATCGTCCACATTGTTAATCACAAAATCAAAATTTTGTTTTCGATTCATACATACATAAATAACGCCGTGTTGACTAAGATCCGTGTGTGCCTTGAACAACCGACAATAAAATGCATCTCTCTTACCCTTTTACAGAAATTAAAGATAAAGGGTAATTTAATGTACAAGTGCGCAAAGGTCGTTAGTACTTTTAAACTAAAATGGCACTTAAATTGCCACATTTTACACCAAGATTTCAAATTGAGAGTTGGTCTTTTTTACTTAGTTGTCACCAGATCGAGATTAATTGCTGGTACTATTAACGCAATAGGCAATTAAAAAAGTAATTGCAGTATTTTGTAAAACCTATTTCTATTTGAAGGTAGTAAAACCATATTTTGAATTTGATTCTCTTTGAAATTGGAACGACATCGAGTAATTAACGGATTACTTCCTTACCATCAGAAATACTAGTAGTTATTTCGTCATTATACTGTTCATTAATTTCGTCATTATACTGTTCATTTAAAGAGTATCAGAACCATGTAGTAGAATACCGATTTAAGCAATATGAATTTGAAGTCAAAAGTGCTAAAACATTCGCTGAAATCCAATCATAGCACCGTCTTTCGAAAAATCCGGACATCAGGGTTTGCTTTACTCAAACTTTTGATTGGTGCTTTGTACTTTCTTGTTCTCTCTCTTTCTCGTAGTAGAAAAGAATTGTCCTTCAATATCTTTCGCTCTCGGTAAGCTTTCTAGTATTCAGGGTTAGCTTTACGCATGATTAAGGCCATGAAAAGATATGTCAGGGACGTTAGATACTTTGTCAGGAACGTTAAACCAATTTTGAACGCAAATTCTCAGTTTCTTTCCAAATTAAATATACTGTAAAAATGTTTAACCAGTTCACAAAACATCTCTCATTTGATTTCAATCTTTAAATGAAATAAAAGGGTAAATACCTGTAAAAACTCTCTCTTTTTTTGTCAACTCATTAAATCTGCTTATTTTTGCATTTTTACATGACAAGCTACTTCAAAATAAACGGTTTTATTAATTTTATCAAATGACCATGCTTCGCACTTAATACACGATGTAACCTGACTAAGTTATTCGCGCTAACTACAACTAGGGAAAGGAAAGTTTGTTTCGATTAACGTAACTGACATTTAACGTACCTGATGGTTCTTAACTTGCCCTTATTTAATTTTCATATATGTGGAACAATCCTGCTAAATGTATATCCCTGTAATACTAGACTTTGGTACTTTCACTTGTTCCAATGTCTTATATACGTTAGTAGCATATTATATAAATATTGGTAAGTGAAAGATTTAACATCCCTGACATTTTTAAACGTAATACTCCAATTAAAAAGACATTTCGGTTTATTTTTCCTTTACCGCTTATCGTAATTAGTCAAAGTTGCCTACTATTTGATAAGACCTTGTCAGGGAGTGATTATGTCAATAAATATTGTTTTTTCTTCTTTATTTTGACTTTGAACTTTTTTCACAAAAAACAGTTAACGTACCTGACTGGTTTCATGCGACAATGTAAAATTTCTTTCTTGCATTAACGCAGTGAAAAAAAATGTATTTTCTCTATTTAGAATACTATCACACGCCTGAAATACCAATAAATATTTGAATTCTTACTGCTAGCTTTGCAAATATGTGCGTTAACAAATAGCAACCCTCTTTTGCGACAAACGTTTTTGGGGTAAATTCAGTCCATTCACTTAAATTATCTCTCGTTTGTGCATCTTTATGCGGCAAAAAGTATGTGTCTGAGGTATAGTAGATGCAGTAGGCTAAACATGCAGGATAATGGGGTCCAAATCCCAAATTCCGCTGAGATATACCCTTGCGACACTAAATTTTCGGTTTTGTCTTTCTTATTGACATTGAGTGTGAAGTAATTGGTAATGTTAAAAAAAGTTTTTTGGTTATGTTTTGCTGACAGACAGACAGACTGACAGGTGGACATATAGACAGACAGATGGTCAATGGTAAAACAATATGCCCCATGATCTTTTGACGGGAGGGCAAAAGAAGTTTTGTCTTTAATATTTCTCTAAATAACCCAATCAGTAGTGTACACTTGATTCATAGCACAACAAGATTTATTCGTGAAACATAAAAACCACAAAAATGGTGAAATTTTAGTCTGATTGACCTTGATAGATGATTTTTTTTTTTTTGAAAACCTTGACAGGTGAACATAAGTGGGAGCTATGATAATGCAAAATATTTATTTTGTTTCTTGAATATTGAATATGTTTGGGATTTGGTGTTGGGTTTTTTTCATTACCTTTTGCAGAAAGATACTTTAAACATGATGCCCTAATCATGTATTACCTTCTGAGATTGTATCCTGAAACTTCTCCAGCTGGTTCTCTGGTAGAGCTCTCCTGATACCAGATCCCCAGGCTATCAGTGGACAGTTGATCTCTGACGGGGAACCATCACCATGGGCACCTGAAAATATTCAAATGAAATCATTGAGGGAGGATGTTTATGACTTACGTCAATTAATCATTACTACATTTTGTAACAAGTGAAAAGGATTTTAAAGTCTTAAAAATTCAGCAATTCAAATGCAATTTTAACATAAACATAAATTCAAGAAGAATTTTTTTGTTGTCACATCATTAATTGTGCAAATTAATGTAACTCAATTGTAAAATTGGTACTTCAAAGGTTGTAATCTCATCAAACAGCCCTTCTGGTGACTTTCACAGCATTTTCCTAAAGTACACAATTCTTGAGCAGACAATTAGGATAAGATCAGACTGCATAGTTGTGCAGTCTGATCTTATCCTACAATGCCTGCTTTGTACTTTAAAATGTGAGCAAAACTGGTTTAAATGTCGAAAAATTCATTTTTTGATGAAAACAAAATTTAATGTCAGCAGGATAAAAGTTCAGATAAAAGTGAAATACAGGTAACTGTTGGCTTAAATGATTCAAACCATGAAATGTTACATTAACCATTGATCAAACAAGTAAAAGCTTTCTTATTGCTAGATGTAAATTGAAACTTCAGCTGAAAACGTCTGTTTTATCATATAAATGTGTAGACACTCACAATGTGGTTTTGCACACACATTCTAAAATTCTTCATCATCAAAATACATTTTGTTACAGCTATTTGACAATTTTGTTTAAGAATTGTTATTGACACATAATCACATTTGGGATCAGATTGATTAGTCATGTTGTGACAGTTGGAACAACTCACAAATCACAATTAACAAGAATTTAGTGCTACCATTACACCCTTTCCTAACCTCAAGCTGCTATCTTCTCAGGTTTATGCTCATCCACTCATTGGTGAGAGACAAAGGATATGATTGTGTCATTGCAGGTTCAATTTCATTACATTCCATCATTGAATATTTGCAGTCTAATGCGCTACCAAAAGTGCTAATAAATATTCTTACCCCAATCATTCATGCCATGATCTGATGTAAACAAGTAGGCTGTATGACCATCATGGTTGTAAAAATCCTCCACTTCTTCATAAACTTTCTTAACTCCATCATCGAGTAACTTCAAGTGTTTTTGATATTCTCTGTAATTTATTTGATATATTGAGAGACTCATTTTGTTTCATTTAGATGTGATTTTGTCCCGTAATATCTTTCATTTTTTATATTGTGAAAAAATAGATGATAGATTTAAAGCATTTCAGTCATTTTTCATTATGGATGATTAAATAAAAATATAAAAAAAAATCTCAACACTCATTAAGGGGAAAAATTGAGTCAAGTTGTTTTGAAATTCTACCATAAATGTAAAAGCTATATACCCTGGGCAAGAATTTGACACACACACAGACAAGCACCCACTCAAAACAGACAGAGGTAGCTATATGCCTGTCATCATTTTATGGCGGGAGCATTCAAAAGTAGTAATTTATGCAAAAAATGCGGGAACCCAGCAGTTTCCCTATAAACAATAATTATTTTCTACCATCTGATATTAACATTATGGTAATTTTCCAATATATTACGATCTCTACAGCCACAAACTAAGCTTAATTTAATTGAATGGGGTTTAATACCATATTTTAAGAATACTTCACAAACTTACTTAGAATTTGGTCTGACAATATATCCAGCATGATCAATCCCACCCAGATGTAGAAACATCAGTATTCTGTCTTCTTGTAGCTTGGTATTCAACTGTTCATCTTGTTTTCCTTCCTTCAGAAATGCCTGAAAATGATAATTAAATCTTCTCATATATTTCCTTATTCTGCTGCACAGGTTTGTTGTTTGTTTGATCATTTGTAATGGATTTAACGATGCTTTTAACAATCTTTGAGTTATATAGACTGGAGCACCTAACAATGGATTCCTGGTATTTCTCACACTAGTAATACCATCACATCCTTTCCTATCCTCAAGCTGCTATCTCACAGTGATCTATGATTATCAACACATTGATGTAAGACAAATACAAGGGTACAGATTAGAAGGGGTGTTGCCTTTTAAAAATCTTTCTCACTGAAACCTTGTCTTGTGGGTATTGATTTGCAAGTATTGTTGAACTAATTTAATTTGAACTCCAAAATACCCCCTCTATTGTAGCTATGCTGTTGAATTTAACTTGCCAATTTTAGAGACATTTCAACAACTCTGGCTAAAGCTATCCCACAAAAACCAAATAATAAGCAGGTCATGGAGGTTATAATCTGACTGCAAGTCTGTTTAGGCTGATCTTAGTCTTGCCAAAACTTCGTGTACAGAAGGCAATACTGTGAACAGCTTGACAAGGGTCAACTATTGCCAAAAGAAACAAAATGTATTTAGAAATACACTGCTGCCATTTTAGACATTTGACCTCTACATATGACCTTAACCTTGGCATGTGCAACTACACATCGAAGAGACCTTTCATTATGCCAAAATATGAGAATTGTATCTTGAATGGGCTTGAAAAGATTGGCAAAGTTAAGCTTTTGGTTAGAGGGACAGTGGTAACTATAACTATACATTAGAATGGACACTCACAACATAGGGTTAAGAGCAGTATTAATGACCTGTTTGAATTTTTTCTGCCATCATCTGAAGATAGATCTTTAATGAGCCTGTGCTTGACATTTCCAACGATTTCTTAGGTGTGTGATGGTAATACTCTGTGCAGCCTGAACAAACAAACAATAGAATTAGAATACTAACTATCTGCCAGAAAAGGTTTAAGACCTTATAGTAGATAGTGAAGACTGTGGTCAGACTGTGCAGCTGCTCAGGCTGGCCAGAGGCTTTGCTTTGGGCACATGTGAAATTGTAGGAAATGTCACACACAGGCTCTAATATTAATTTACCTGAAACTCATCAAACACCCAGGTATCCATCTCCGCAGGGTGAGCTCCAACCAGGTACTTCAATTTGGATGGATACTTCTTGGAATATATGTGGTCCTTGTTATCTGAAACATTAATATAACATGATGTACAGTCGATATTGCTCGAGCAACCATCTCTATTAACCAACCACTTTTATTATGAAACCATCATAAAAAGTCCCCTAACCTGTTAACAAAATCTCTGAAAACGAGGACATGTTTAAACAAAAGATGTTTATCATTGCATCTCAGGATGTAGGAACCCATTAGAACCATCTCAATGAGACAATTCTGAAGGGTTCAAACATCATAGGATTTAGTAAGAATTATGTGAAAATCTACATATTCTATCCAATTTATCATTAGATATTGTATTAAGGGACAATTTCAAGTGTCACCCCAAGTGGTCCCTAAATGCAAGTTTTACTGCATATCCATAGCTCAAAACGAAACACAACTATAGACATATAGGCAGTAACAACAACTTCATGCTTGAGCCATGAATATAGGATCTCTCATAAGGTTTTGTTTGAGTCAAGTTGATCTTAGCTTAATTAACAATAGATATAGTATTAAGCGAGCCTTTGCATCTATCAATTTTGATTTCAAACAAAGATTGAACAAATTTCATTCTTTCTGTGATTTTAGCTCTTTGTACCAAGAGTTTACAGTTTTAAATCCAAAACAACCAAGCTAAGATGTCCTGACGGATGAACAGGTACAAATCCATTAGGACTTGACAAAGATCTACCTTCTGCAACTTTCTCCAAAAACTGTGGTGTATCCCAGGTCCATGTGTATCGGGTCTCGTTAAATACTGTGTCAAAGTCTATCTTTGTACCAAATATATCTGAAATATAAAATAATCACATAGCACATTTTGTCCACCTTTGCACCCAATACGTCTGATATAAAAAATAAAACAAGACTGCCAGTCAAAATATATACCCTGCCAAATAATTGTGTAGTAGAATATCACCAAACCCCAAAAACATGCACAAAGGTAGATGACTAGGAATATTTTGTGAAATAAACTAACGGTAACTTACAGACTTCAGGATAGAGAAGATTATACCAATTTTAATTCTATGACCTATGTTGCAGAAGTGAAAAAACCCTATTGAATATTTTTGATATTACATAGGTGTTGTTAAACTAGTGGAAAAAATAAGAATATGAGCTAAGAAAATATAGCAACATAATATTTTCGTTGATTTATCACCAACATTCAGGAAATATTAAAAAAAGAATATCTAATTCTGCTGATGAAATACCAATTTCTTAAACTCATCATCAAAAATATGATAAAAACTCTGCAAAACCTCGTTTTTGTATGCTTATAGATGACTCTTTAAATAATTCTGTATTCAATGTCCACACATTCTGTATCCTCTAAGCATCCGCCTTCAACAACTTATAAAATTGGTTTAAACCTATTTATTTTACATCAATTGGGAAACAAGTTCTTAGAACTTAGATTAATCCCTCTCGATTCTGCTTCCTGGAAAATTCACCAGTACTTGCGCTGAATGTGTGGGCCAATGAAAGAACCAAAATCGATGGCCACTCCCGGGAATTGAACTTAGGACCTTTGGGTCAAGAGGCCAACGCTCTACCACTAGACACCACAATAAAACTATAAAATGATTTTGTTGAATGCAAACAATCCTCAAACATCTAAGTTTAGCCTTGATTAATGACCTTGACAATGTCCATTAATGCTGACCTTGAAATAAGCAGATGTATTTAGATAAGGTCTAGCATTATCTTGCAAGTCCGCATTAACATCAGAATATTATTTATCAGCAATTCGGGCTACTAATTTAGCTTAATTACGTAGCCAGAAAAATTCAATAGCACACTACAGATTCTAATCTACCTTTGAATTCACTATTTCTTTAGAAATATCTCTAATCTTAAGACACTTCATGTAGGCTATATCTTAATTTGGCTAATAAGGACTACCAAAATTCTTTACCAAATTTTCATGTGTCAGTTGACATTTTTAACGGTTCAATAACTTTTACTGTCTTTATCTAGATTCAATGTCAAAATTACTTATAATGTTACACATGATTGATATCATGAAAAGGTGCAATATTACATCTAGCTACAGACTGGGGAGTTTTTTTGGACATAGAAATAAATGGTCTATTCCTTAGATGGACAATTTTATTGACTGTGTCTGTGTAATTATTTTCAATATAAATCCCACACTATCTTTAAAATGAATATCAATAATATTCATCATAAATCAATAGATCTGCACAAAACAGTTGTAACCGCCTATAAACATTTATAGAAAAAATAGTGCAATCTTTCTCGCCCATTCCAAGTTTGTGCTTCGTCAATGGAAACCATATTATTTTCATGCACTGTTGGAAGTATGTCAATGCCATTGTTCCCACGTCCTTATTGAGTCCTTACTGTGTCCTGATTCAATCAGACCCTCGCTATGTTTTTCAACATATTCAAAATTCACCCACAAAAGCCAAGACCCTAAAGATTGCATCATGTCTTTATCAGTTTCTACTGCGTTCCCTTTTCGTCGTTCAAGTTTGAACTGCGTCAGACCAGTTTTACTTCGAAATAGTGGGAACATGGTCTAGTGTGACTGGGGTTTAAGGATCGTACAGAAAAACACTGATCTTACCTTTAGCTAGTGTAGAAGGATCTTCATAGAAACCACCAGTCAACGCCACATGTCCAGGTCTGGTTGCCGTAGGAACCGCAGTCACTGACACGCCCCATACTCCTTTATCTTTGGCAATAGACCTGAAAATATAAATGTGACATGTCAGTCAAAAAAAGACCATTTCCTTGGGCACTCCATGAAACATGCGACCTATCACAAGAAAAGAGGCCATCTGGGAGGTGCCTAGGTGTCGACCCTAATCAAACTGGGCAGACTGACTTGGGTCAAAACTTTCCAATAGTTGTGTGAAAGAATTTGAGATGCAACCTCTTGTTGGCCTTTACTAGAACCAACCTCTTTTTCCAATACTTATTTTACAGAATTCCCAGATGGTGCGTTTTCTCATGGTGTGTGACAAATATTTGATTTGTTTGTTTTGTTTGAATGGGGTTTTTTATGCAGCTTTCAACAATCTTGTAGTTATATTGTTGGGACTGGATCACCAAATAATGGATTCCTGGTATTTTCTCACACCAGTACCACCATTACATCCTTTCCTAGCCTCCAGCTGATACCACACATAGGACTATGATTATCATCCAATTTGCGCCAAAAGGTCTGAATTAGTTTTAGAACTAAATATATCTTAAATGAGCCACCTTAATGTTATTTCTATAAATCTGTAGTTAAGAACATACAGATTCCAATGACAATTAACTATATCAATGGCTTAGCACAAAACTGTTGTAACTGCCTATAAACATATAGGCAGTTACAATTGTTTTGCGCTGAGCTGTAGATATGTATCATTTTTTCATCGATGATTTTTAGATTCTATTAACTCCTTCTTCAAACTGTTAAAAAAAAAAAAAATACATCAAGGAGAACTATGAAATAATCTTCCTCTACAATAGTTAAAATATGTTGAAATTAATTACAGTATTTTGTTTATTGCCACAAGGCGATTACCAAGGGAAAGTTAAAAACGAGGACTCCACTTAATGCAATTCAATACAGCAGCGAAGCAAAGTTAAACCTTTTCTGAATGTAATGCATTTAAGCCTGATAATCAATGAGTGGGAATGTGAATGACTTAGAAGTTTGACATCAGAGTTATTTGTATAGTTTTCATTATAATATTTTTTTCATATTTTTCATTTCAGTTCGTAATGTTTAACTACAACCATGATTGTGACAATTTCTTTAATAGCAGGGGTATGAAAATACAAAGTTTCCAAACTTGTCCCGGACAAGAAAAAGACGATTGTCTACCTGTCATAGATCAAAATCTGTTTCAATGTCTGCATGAAAGGGGATAGATAAATTTTAAGAGAACTTCTAATGAAGATTACTGTAAAAATTCTAATAGAGCCCCATGCTCTTATAAAACCCTATTCCCCAATTCATGGGTTGAAATCAACCATTTTTTATGTAATTTAACAAAATCTTGAAGCCTATAATAAAGGCCCAATACAACAAAGTCAAGTCACTAACAATTCACCTTTTCCTCAATCAAATGTATATTTTGCGTTATTTTATTCAATTTATTCAAGTGAGCCATTTTTTCACGGACATAACAAAGATCGACGGTTCAGCACAAAACAAATGTTTACTGCCTATATGGATATCTATCATAGCCATTAATAAAAGCCCATCTCTATCTTATATGAATGTGACGATTATTCTAATAGAACCTAGGGGTTCCATTAGAGCTTTTAGGGTATGCTGAACCCTTTTGAAATCCTGCTTTTTTAAAATCTTGTCTAAAAGCTTTTCTATTTTTGGGGGATCGTGGTGATTTCAGGCAGTCTGGCTCATTTTAGCTCAGCTGTTGCTATAGCTGTGGCGTTGTCTTTGTTGTTGTGCAAAAACTTTGACAATTTGTGATATCTCTGGTTCTATTGAAGTCATTCACTTGAAACTTGGCACCCATACTCACCATCAAAAGAGCAACATATACTATCAAGGAGAATAACTCTAGATGTGTTTAGTGTAAATTAAGCCCCCTTTTCAACTTAGATTTCTTATCTACTATATCCAGCACCCAATAGCCAAGCATTGGTAGGCACCGGTAGGAGGTGCTCTTGTTTCCCTCATATGTAGAGTAGGCAGTGTAGGCCAAGATCAGACTGCATGTCTGTGCAGGCTGATCTTAGTCTACAATGTCTGCCAAAGCTTTATGTACAACAGAAATATGCCTTTAACAGTATGAGAAGGGTTCACATTGACCAAATATTAATTGAAGGAATGTCTTTATTTATTGAATGGTTCAGCACTTCATGATACCCTTTCAATATCAGTCATATTGATTATATGCGCATTGCAATTGTTGGACAGGTAAGAGTGATCCTTTTTCAATTTGCTACCTTTTATATTGCAGATAGATTGTCAGGTGAATTGTTGAAAATATTCATACAGTATTTCTCCTTATAAATGCTCCTGGGAGCTATGCATAACATGGTCATGGAGCTTTTATTTAGTATGCGTTTTCTGAATTTAAAGAAAAAAAAGAAACATTAAAATTCATGTCTTGAGGCCCTTTCCCCTTTAATTTGATGCGAATTTCCTCTTGACAATTATTTAAATGATTGTTTTGAGGAAATTCACATCAAATTAGAGAAGAAGACTCAAAAAGTTCCTAAAATTTAGGCATTTGAAGTGTGTTTTCTTAGTGGTAGGGGTGCTACAATTAGGAAGGGCGCTATTATAAGAGGAAATATATATTAATTTCATAGTATTGCCAATTAAAAGGGGTAGGGTGATCTTTTTTAATTTCATAGTATTGCCAATCAAAAGGGGTAAAGTGATCTTTTTTCATTTCATAATATTGCCAATCAAAAGGGGTAGGGTGATCTTTTTTTAATTTCATAGTATTGCCAATCAAAAGGGATAGGGTGTTCTTTTTTAATTTCATAGTATTGCCAATCAAAAGGGGTAGGGTGATCTTTTTTTAATTTCATAGTATTGCCAATCAAAAGGGGTAGGGTGATTTTTTTTTTAAATTCATAGTATTGCCAATCAAAAGGGGTAGGGTGACCTTTTTTAATTTCATAGTATTGCCAATTAAAAGGGGTAAGGTGATCTTTTTTAATTTCATAGTATTGCCAATCAAAAGGGGTAGGGTGATCTTTTTTAATTTCCTCGTATTGCCAATCAAAAGAGGTAGGGTGATCTTTTGAATTTCCTAGTATTTCCAATCAAATTTAAAATCAAATAATTAAGCTACAAGAGAAATTGGGAACATGGTCATCTGCAAATGTATTTGACATCTTTTACTTTTTTCTCCACAACGATTTAAAGGGTTTGTACAATAAATTTTCGTACACATTTATCAACTATACTAAGTCTTTTTCTTACTGCTAAAATGAAAAAAAAATAATCTAAAGTTCACCTGGATCAAAAAACTCTTTTAACTATAAAAATAAAAACCCTAAGAGGAATAAAGAAAACCCCTAACGTATATGGAAGATATTCAGTACTGATAAAAATGTGTATTTGTCATAACTCAGGTGTAAATTACACAATTCACATCAGTAACCCCACTTCAAACCTATCCTCATACCAAGCCAGGGGCCAGTTTCATCAAAACATTTGAGACATATTTTTGTCTTACTAATGACTTTTGAAAAAGTAGCAACGAAAAACAATTTACAAAGGTATTGATAGATTGGCGATAAGTTACTTTTGTCCCAAATTTATAACAAGTCATTGGTAAGACAAAAATGTGTCTTAAATGGCTTGATGAAACTGGCCCCAGAGCTACAGATAGAAGGAGTATTTTGGATAAAAATATTTCCTCTATTATAACACAAGCTAAGTTGTTGATTCTCATTGGAATTGTCTGGTCGAGACGATTCTAATGAGTGCCCACAACATAAGGTTAGAAATTAAAATTTTAGACTTTATTCCCTCTTACCTGCACCTCTGCCAAACCCAGGGTTTCTAAGGGGACACAGGTTTTGTGAGTATGAGACTCCCAAATAAGTGGCCAGGACTCTGAAAACTATCCGATGTGAGTCCCTAGGATCCTTTGGGGATCAACTTTAAAAAGAATTGAAGACCGAGTCTTCAATTCTTTCCTAAAGTTCATTCCCAAAGGTACATATATTTGGTAACTACAGCTTGAACAAACGAGATCTAAGATTTGAATGACTGAATGCCTCATGTATACAAAGCCGCCACCATAGCGCAGTTGGTTAGGCATAAGACTTCCAATCTGGAAGACGTGGGTTCGATCCCCGGTGGCGGCACATATCCTTTCCCATGTTTGTTTCTCACCAATGGGTAGATAATCGTAAACCTATGTGAGATAGCAGTCGGAGGCTAGGAAAGGGTGTAATTGTAGTACAGGTGAAAGAAATACCAGGAATCCATTGTTAGATGCTCCGGCCGCCGCGATATAACTGCGAAATTGTTGAAAGGGGCGTAAAACCCATTCAAACAAACAAATCATGTATACAAAGAAAAGTGACTCATTCCATGTTGGTGGGTCATTAACCTGGCAATCTTGATACCCCAGGTATGTCAATATCTAATGACTCTAGATTACTTCCAATATTTATAACGGGGGGGGGGGGGGAAGAGTGAAAAGAAAACAGTGCACTTGTTTTGCAAAATTTCTTCACCGTTAATCAATCTTGTCAACACAGCTAAAAATCTAGTCATGATTCTAATTTTAGGGAAAGTGGAGTTTGTTGATCCTAGGTAACAAGAGAGAACAATGGAGAGGCCATGACTTAAATCAACAACACTTCATTAATTTTAGATATCTAAAGATTCTTAACTTGTACAATGGATCGACACCTCCTTTTCTGAATGTAATTTCAGATAATTACGTATTTTGAATTCTAACATTTTTTAAAGGAATTTCTTTGAACGTCTTGTCTCTAGGAAGTTCACGAGTGGCGGGAATCGTCATTTCCGTTCGTCTGTACCTTTTAGACTGGAATTACAGTAACCGTTAGACTATCCAAACCCGTGACTGTGATTCACGCGCGATTTACGTTTTAAAGTAAAAAAAGGGTTCGGTGGATTGTCTTAGTACCATAATTGAAACGGCGCTCGTAAATCAAAAAGTTGCTTCCCAGTTTTTCGCCAGATATCAATTCATAAATAATCCAAAATTAAAATGAACGAAAGAAATGGTCTTCCTCGCTTTAAAGACAACGGCTAAATGCTTTGATACTCTGGTGACATGTTAAATACTATTGAAAGTAAAGTTAGAGAAAAAGAAAGCAAAAAAATAGATATCAAGATAATCAAATCTTCTTTTTCATCTACTTATATTAGTATACTCTTCAGAAAAAGTTCTTTGACAACGAAAACATATTTTAACTTCGACCAAAAAATATATACATATGTACAGTAAATGGGGCAGGTGAAATTCAGGTATCTTATCACGCATTACCGTTGGTTTTTGGTTTTTTTTTTTTTTTTTTTTTTGAATATATGAAGATTTGCAATCATAAATGGCGACGTCGATTATAGGACCCATTCGGAACACCACTCGGCCAATCTCACGATCAACCTCGGATGTACATAGACGGACTATTTTTAAAAAATACGGGAAAACCTTGGAAAAACTCGATGACGTCAGTTAAAATGGCGTTAGCCCTCGAAACTGTGAGTGAAAAAGTTCGACGTCGCCAACGCTACTCGTTTGAAGTTACTGGCGTGAAACCATCGTATCCTCATATAAATAACTTTAGATTCTTAAATAACGGCTAAAAATCTTTATTTTTGAGAATGATTGTCATTCTCAAAAATTAAGATTTTTCAGCCGTTATTTATTGTAAAAATATCAATCTAACGATAGTGCCGGTTCGCTAGTTTTCTTACACTGTTTCCGCCTAACAAAATGTACAATTTCGTTACATACCCATCCGCCTTACATACATCCGAGGTATGTTGTAGTTTACGGAAATGGCCGAGTGATGTTCCGAATGTTATAGGACCGTTACGTCGAAAGTGTCTCATAGTAATTAGCAGGTCCGACCTCTTTAATCGGAGGTGCGTTCGTCAGAGCAAGATGAAAAATCCATCTAAATGAGATTTTTAAGACGTCGTAATGAACGATTTTTGATATTTTGAGTGAAAATATTCGACGTCGTCATGACTACTCGTTTTAAGCCAATGCAAAACCATCTTCGTTTCCTCATTGAGATATCTTAAAATTCTTATTGAGCCGCTTAAAAATCTCGCTCTACCGAACGCTGTATCTTAAAAATCTTAATAAGAAACTTAAGAATCTTGCTCTAACGAACGCACCTCTAGTTTCACACTTTCTGACCAAAGATTTTGCGCCGTCTAGAGACTAGAACTGTCTTTTAAGTTGTGATAGGACTAATGTGATTGGCCGTGCTCAGTTGACGAACGTTTTTTTTAAGTGTCAAACCTTTTAGGTACTATACATAGCGTTGTGAGTAGCGTAAAAGGTGGTGCCAGGGGTTGGAGATAGTTCGTCCCGAAACAACAAATTCATTTACAACGGTTTGTCCTATGAAGCCTGTCTTGTGGCGACCTTTAGCATTATGTTCCTCAGCTTATTCAACCATTTTCCATTTCAAAAATCTGCAAGGACGTTAAATTAAAAAAAACAATAAGGGAATCTTTCGGGACTTTCCAATATATCTGAAAGTGCACGTGCTGTTTGAACAAGACAGATTTTTGCTTAATTTGACGTTGACGTCATTATGCAGAAACGCTGCCAGGTAATCCGTCCAAAAAAAGCGTAAATTTCTTGAATTTCAATGATGTTTACAAAAAAAAAAAACAACAGTCATCGATTTTTTGTTATATTTTAGAAAAATCAATTTTAAATCGGTGTCAAAAAACTTCTTTTTTGAAGAGTATATTTTTTCTTATTCAGCCTTGTTCGACCATGGCGTCTGCAGTCAAGCCTTAACTTTTGTCGTCTAGTCATGGATTAGTGGCGGTCCTTACCTGATGAAAGGTGCTGGGGTTGTGCCGTCTGGATTCAGCGAGAGCATCTTATCCGCCCGGAGACCATCTGCTACGATAAACACGAGCCGCTTGGCCGGGGGCCGCAAAGGGGATGCATGAGGGGTCTGGCCCCCAATGATGGGCATGGAAAAGTTGATGTCAAAGACGCTGATGAACGCTGCACCGTGGATAACTAGAGCGCATACCATTAACTGCCATGTTTTCATTTTATGACGTTCTAAGTCCGAATTACAGTCTCTATTTATAGTTGGTTTCTGTTTTGCGAAGTTTTTTTTTAATCCCAATAGAACACTAGGAGATTTTTTTCACTTGGCGAACTTATTAAATGTTTCAAATTTCTGAACAACGTCACGAATGTCTTTTGGACGGTACTTTTAGATGATCTGTATTTTAAAAACAATATTTAGATCTAGCATTAGATAAATGTGACCAATCACGAGAAAATGGACCATCTGGGCAGTGCGTTAAGTGTCGACCCTAGTCAGACTGCGCGGTTTGCGCAGATTGACTAGGATCGAAACTTTTCGCAATGTGCTTTTTTTCTGAATCTAGAATAATCAATCTACCTTCCAGTAAAAGAATTTTTGAAACGCGACCTCTGGTTCACTTACGCGGGATCCAATCTCTTTTTTTCAAATATTCATTTTACAAAGTTCCCAGAGGGTCCCTTTTCGCGTGATAGGTCACATATGTATAGTGTATTGGTACTGGTTCAAACCTAGTTAGTTTTACATCTATTGGAAGACAAGTTATGACAACTTAGATTAAATCCAACTTGATTCTGCTTACTGGATATCAACCAGAACTCACCCTGAATATGTTGGCCAAGGAAAGAGTCAGTCAATATCGATAGCCGCTGCTTGGAATCTTACTTGGGACCTCTTGATTGAGAAGCCGGTGCGCTACCTCTCATCAACGGACACTTTTCAACAATCATTGAGTGTGCTTCGTTAGTTTAGAGATCTATATTAGGGGGAGCAATCAAATTCTACATTCATTAATTCTTAACGAACCCCTATGTTTTGGATACTCGTTAGGATCGTCTCCACGAGACGATTCTAATTAGTGAACATAATGTTCACAGTGTTCAGGTAGTGGACCCGTAATAGTTCCGCAACATTTCGAAAATAATGAACTGTAACAGTGTTAACCAAGGTTTCCTTAAGATTTTCATTGGGAAACCTTGGTTAACATTGTGAAAGAGCATGTGGTCCGAAATGATGCGGAATTTTTACGGATCCACTACCTTAATGGGGATATCTATGTGCGAGTCGAAAATTAAATTCGAGTCCGTCAACCCTACCCTAAAATGGACCGGACTGGCTTTCCATAATGCAGCGTGCACATGTAGATCTAAGCTTCACGGACTAGACCCTCGCACATTAAATCCTTTGAAACCATGCGTCACGCACGTGATCATACGAAAAGGGATTTGCTGACGGGAAGTGACTTTATCAGAAGATATGTAACAAAATGCCGTATACCTACAATGTGGACTATGACCTTTTGCATTTAACATTTATTATTCGAAAATTTTACAAAACTGAGCAATTTTAGGATGATAATACCATTTAATAACCAATTTAGATTCCAAAGATAATAGTCAGTTTGAATCCATGGATGACAACAATTTTCGAGCCCATAAAAAATCACAAAATTTGAATCTATGTTACATATGTAAACAGTAATCTTAGATGCAAATATAATGCATTAGAGTACACGATCTATTTGGCTAATTAAACGATTTTAGCCTAATTACAAAAAGCAGTTCTAGTCCATGGATAATGAATATAAGCTTTTTTGTATTATCATTATTGTCATCATCATTATTATTATTATCGTTATCATTATTATTATTTTTACTATTATCATTATTATCATTATTATTATTATTATTATTATTAATATTATTATTATTATCAATGGGCTTTCAATTCCAATCCATAGATAGACAAAATCTAATTTAATTAAACTAGTAATATTGACTAGTTTTCTGCTTAACATCTTTAATTGTTGTTTAGGCGCGTTTGATAACTGATGTGTAAATGTCGTCTGCACATGCATCAGCGTTAATCTTTGATATCGTTTTCCGATTCCATATAAAGTTGCTTTATTATTGAACGATTTATCCCGTGAGCCAGGTGAGTGAGGTGGATATCGACACTTAACCCTTTCCTGTTTTACAAAATTTTAGACCTGTCCAAATTCAAAGGTTTTGCAGACGAAAATTTAAAGTGGATTTAATTTGAAAAATAACCATTCAGTAAGGTAGAAAAAAATGTGGAAAAAGAAGAAATTGCTCATCAGAAGCAAGTTCTTCTTTTTTCACATTGTTTTCTCTATCACAAAATCACAGACACGTAAAAAGCAGGGATTAAACAGCAAAGGGTTAACTTGGCAAAATTGTGCCCAGAGCTAGGTACAGATGGAGGGGGTGTTTAAGATTTCAAATTGAAATATTTCATCAATTCTTACACAAATCATGTGTTGTATGTACTCATTTTAATCGTCTCGCCGAGACGATTCAAATGAGTACCGACAACAAAGGTTTTCGTTGAGAAATAAGGATTACCACCCCCCCCCCCCCCTTGTTCTTCTGTTAAATAAGTGATGGGTCTAGGATTATTGTAAAAGAGGTTAGAACAGCAAAATATGTCTAGGTTAATGTAAAAGAGGTTCGCACCGCATATATCTAAAGTGATGTAAAGGGGGTTCGGACACCATAATATGTCTAAAGAAATGTAAAAGGGGTTCGAACACAACATATGTCTAACGTAATGTAAATGTGGTTCGAACACCACATATGTCTAAAGTAATGTAAACGGGGTTTGAACACCACATATGTCTAAAGTAATGTAAAAGGGGTTCGAACACCACATATGTGGATACCTCCCGTCAGCAAATCCCTTTTCGTAAGATAACACATTTTTTTTTTTTTTTAATTTTTGCAAATTTCAGAGATTGGTAAAGAGAATCTCATGCATTTTAACCTATGTAAATAAAATCCCTATGAATCAAACCTATGACGATTTCACCTATGTCAATTTTAACTTTGGGGTTGAACGGTTTCCTGTCGCGAATTCTTTGGGTTTTTTTTCGACTTTCCCCTTTCCTAAATCTTTTTTATTTAAACGCAAGATATCTAGAACTACATGTGGTTGTTTTTTGTTTTTTTTTTCAAAACTGGGC
Source organism: Fragum whitleyi (assembly GCA_948146395.1). Lineage (NCBI taxonomy): Eukaryota > Metazoa > Mollusca > Bivalvia > Cardiida > Cardiidae > Fragum > Fragum whitleyi. The sequence goes on from OX411553.1 coordinate 58,024,362, forward strand.
TTGAGAATCTATATAAGAATATATATTTCACGGCTCACCGCACAAAATCTACCTATACTTTCATTCAAAGAAAGAAAGTATTTGGAACTTTCTACTACTTGTTAGACTGCCATTTGAAGGAATTTAACAGATCTCACAGGGAAATGAAGAACATTTTAAATCCTTTCTGACCCCTATATTGTGGGTACTTGTTGATATTGTCTTCACAGGTACCAACAGCATAGGGTTTGGACGCCTAAATTCGCAGACAGAGAAAAAAACCATTTGTGGTATTTTGAACCCAAACTATCAACAACCAAAATATGCCAGGACCTATTTGTACATGTACAGTTTATATGTATAGACTATAGAAGATTATCGCTAGGTATTGCACATAATCCACGATATCGAATTTTGAGAAACGTCCCACGCGACATAATTAGACAGGTAACATGTATAAAATCCAAATCAAGGTATATATCCAAACACGGAATATAACACGTAATATTGAAATCACTGAATCTCTCTACCCCGTATTTGAATCACTTTTACTACTATTTCCACTCGATTATGTATAAATTATACTTGCAACACATGTTATTTGCTCTCACTTAGTATTTCGATTATTTTCATTCACGCGTAACCACCTGTACGAAATAGGTATTATTTTTCACCATTTATAACGTTCATTCAATACACCTATAAAATGGTGTGCTCATTTTCTTTACCGGTCGGGTATGTAACCCATATATGGCAATTACACACATATACCCCCGTATTTCCTGTCTATCTATATACCGGGTATGCACTCAAGGACGGAACGAACTGTAATAAACACCCGTGTACATAGGACTTAACTATTTCCACATAAACTAATGGATCAATCCACCAATACGATTATATGTGAAAGCTATGTACCCGTTTTAACATATCGGATAAAGATTAGATCTACTTATCGGCGAGTTGGGACAAGCCCGAGTCGAACATAAACTGGGTAACATGGACAGACCCTTTACTCATCAAATAAATATTTTTTGGTGGATGCTAAAATGTCGTAACTACAGCTTTGAAAAGATGTAGTTACGATAATTTGATCCACTAAAGATCAATACGATGACCAAATTGGTCAGCAATATAATTGATCGGTGAAATAGAACTTCCCGAATTAACCTCTTAAGGTAGTGGACCCGTAAAAGTTTTGCAACGTTTCAGGAGTAATTAACTTAAACAGTGTTAACCGAGGTTTCCAAATGATTTTCATTAGGAAACCTCGGTCACCATTGTGAAAGAACATGTGGTCCAAAATGTTGCGGAACTTTTACGGTTCCACTACCTTAACTGACGATTTTATGGAGGCTTTTACTGAATCATTTACAGGTCACCCGTTTCACGTAATAAGACAAGCCCTACGTTCAGGATGACAAAACGGTGCAAACAGTTTGCAAATTATACCCCGCATTGCACGCAAGTTCACGTGCAAAGCGGGATATAATTTGCTTACTGTTTGCACCGTTTGTTATCATAAACGCATGGCTTCTCTTTAGTATCAGTATTTTGATCCACCAAAGACAATGACCAATATAATTAATTGGATAAATACAGCTTGGAAATATAGATTTCTAAATTTACGTATTACCAGACAACTATAGCATCCGCCACCATAGCGCAAATGGTTAGGCATACGACTTCTTATCTGGAAGTCGTGGGTTCGATCCCCGGTGGCGGCAAATATCCTTTCCGACGCTTGTCTCTCACCAATGGGTCGATAATCGTAAACCTATGTGAGAAAGCAGTCGGAGGCTAGGAAAGGATGCAATGGTAGTACAGGTGAAATAAATACCAGGAATCCATTGTTAGGTGCTCCGACCGCCGCGATATAATTGCGAAATTGATGAAAGCGGTGTAAAACCCATTCAAACAAACAAACAAAGACAATTATAGCATACATAATCCGGTTCAGCCGCATAGTATACGTGATGCCAGCAAAATAAGCTCAGTCGGTAGAGAACCGGTCTTTAAAGCAATTGAATGTCGATCGCGTGGGTTCGATTTCCGGGCTGGTACACTAACAAACAAATTGTCTTTCGGATGAGACGTTAAACCGAGGTCCCGATACTTTATAACGAGCACGTTAAAGGACCGTGGGGGATCTCAGCAGTAGTTTCGTCATGTATCCTTGCTCTATCCTCCGTAACAACTAACCGTCTTCTTGGGGAGAGGCGTCGCTCAAATGGGCATATGCTACGGTAGCGAAGATAAATAAACGGAAATAAATAGATAGTACACATGATCAATTTCGGGAAAAGGGACCACCAGGGTACCTCGCGAAATGAATATGTGACCCGTCAAGCGAAAAAGGGACCATGTGGGAAGTGCGTAAAGTGTCGACCCTTGTCAGACTACGCGGAATGCGCAGACTGACTAGGGTCGAAACTTTTCGCACTTTACTAATTTTCTGAATCTTGAATAATCAATCTACCTTCCTGTTTAAGAACTTTTGAAATGCGACCTCTGGTTTGCCTGTTCTAGAACCAATCTCTTTTTCAAATGTTTATTTCACAAAGTTCCCAGATGGTACTTTTTCGCGTGATGGGTCACATTTTCAACCCAATTTTTGCTGGGGATTAAAATCGAATACCATTTATTCTCCATGAATTTCAATCTAACAGAAAACAATAAAATTCAATTTATTCGTTTTCCCATGTGCAGAATGATTGTCATTAAATTCTCACGCACAGCCAGTGCGTGCCAACGTTTTACCGATAATGCTAGATAATGAGAAAAAAAATCGAAGAAGGGAACGTAACTCATATAAATGCTTCCAGAGTTATCTCTCTTGATTGTCTGGATAGTTCGCGCGATGATGAAGTCACATGCCAAGTTTCAGAAGATATCTTTAATTTCGACAAAAATATGTTCAGGGTAAAAGCTAGTTACGCAAATGCAAACGAACACAGCGACATTCACGAACACCTTAATAACGCCAAAGTGATAACATAAGATTCAAAAAGTCATGTACATAAGAAGATAGAAGGTCGAAAACAATTGTTTAAAATGAACGAAAATAAGTCTCTGGAAAAAATCTAAAATCATACGGTTTTGAAGCTTAAAGCAAAAGTTAGGTAGTTAACTCGATAAAAGATAATGAACCCAGCAGAGGTCAACCACTGTATAAAATGGCCATTTAAGATCTAGAAAATCTACACTTAAAAAAGCAAAAAACATATGGTTCGACAATAATTCGCCCCCACCCCCCATGCGAAGAATACGCAGTGTGTTTATTATGGATTTAATGCCACTTTTAACATTATTGAAATTATATCGTGGCGGTTGGTGCCCGTTTCCTGTTGCTTCACCTTCATAAACCGGGAGCCAGTTGCTATCATCAGTTGCGGATCTAGAGGGGTTAGGGGAGAGGGAGTTTCAAAGACTCCTCTCTCTAATGCCTATTTATTTCAATGCAATAGGGAAATTCAGTCAAATTTGGATAGTAGTAAAACGAACCCCAGAGTTTTTGTATCATGTGTATGGCGTCAATAAAATGGGGTCCCAAGGATTAGCTACGCTCATCTGGGTATCCGCTTTAAATGTAGACTATTTCAAATAAGCTATTATTACATTTCGTGCAAATACATGTATTGAATTATGGATTAGCTAGCTACACAATTTATTGAATAGATATGTACCTTTTGGGCTCAACTTCAGAATAAGATTGAAGACTGTTGATGTGATGGTAGTACTGGTGTAAGAAATACATGTACAATTAATCCATGCCGGTTTTAGATGCTCAAGTTGCCGTGATATAACTGAAAATTGTTTAAAGCGGCGTTAAACCTCATACCGAAATGAATAAAAAAGTCTTTGCAAACATTTGACAGTGTTTGAAATTTATCGCTCATGACCAACTGTGTTTAATAAGAAACGTTTAGGCAGTGAAAGAATCCATGTACGGACCCAGCACTGCAATCTAGATGTAAACGTTTGCGAAACGTTTATTAAATGGTTCTTCGCTTTTCACATGCACCTCCGTGCAAAGCGGGGTACCATTTCTAAACGTTTGCGTGTTCGAGTTTTCTTATTTACTTTTGCTTCTTGAACTATTCGCATTCATTATACAGCTTTAAAACTGATTGTCATCTGCTTTCACCGATCTACATCGATAGTACGCTCATTACAAACTCGTTCTCTTACCTAAATTGCATTCTGTAACGCATAAGTAAGTCAGTAAAGTCCGTAATATTTTGTTTGAAAACTGTCACTCGATGGAGGCCGCCATGTTTTGTTTACAGTCCGCGTCGCATGATGGGATCAGAATGATGACATCACGTGACGCGAACCTTTTACTCTTGTACTCTTATCGAGCGGCAGATTCAAAATAATTAAAGTCATTTTCCCTATTCTTAGGTATTTACTAACTTAATAATTCAGAGAATCGACTATGAGCATAATTATTACCTTTATCTCGCATCGTTTTTGAACTTTGTCGCTAAAAATTTTATGATTTGACTCAGAGATTTCTTCCAACAATCGTGTCGGAATATTTCTTCCAACATGACTGTCGGAAAATCTACTGTTTTCCCACACCTATTGAGTGACGTCATATTGTGTCGGCACGACGTCATATTGTGTCGGCATGCCCTATAAAAGCTAATGTTCCGACTTAAGTCAGGGACTCCACATTGATTTTTCTTTGGGTAGAACTCGCGTTATATTTAGTTTCTTATTTTTGGTTTTAAAATCAGTTAGTTTATATTAGTAATTTGTCTAAAACTTAAAACTGTAAATTGCGCATTTGTAATATTTATTCTGAAGAATTAACATCTTGTATTTTATCATTTCCGGAATTTAAAGCTGAATTTATCTTTGTTGTTTTTTTAACTTGGACTTTACTGACCACTGCTCACTCGCGATAAAGATCTAACCCTAAGGGAACTAAGTTAATTCTATTTTTAGTAACAAAAGTTCGCATTCTCTTTTAACCACTACACTTGTTGATTTTGCTGATCATTTTGAGAGATTAATTTGATTTGATTATTTGTTAATTTGATTATTATGTAACTGGAATTTTATTTTGTTTAATTAAATTTAAACTGAAATTTATTTACGGTATTTGTCAAATTATTTAGTTCATGAATTTAAGCATTCCATTTAGACTTTATACTTTCTCGTGGAGTCCACCCAAACATTTTTAACCCTTACCGTCCTACACTAAGAGCTTGCTGCTGTACTTAAGAAGTTTGTGATCATCCAGTGACCGTTAGCACGTTACAGCTAATTTTTATGGTGTCAGAAGTTGGATTCACTAGTCAACTAACCACACAGTGAATCCAGAGATACGAATTCACAGCCAGGATGGGAAAGAAAAGGACCACAACAGAATCAGAGACAAGTTTACTGCCAACAGACATCCAGGGAGCTGACTTACAGAGTGGACCCAGACAGACAGAGGCAGATAACAGTACAGCACAGCAAAGGACAACCATGGAGAGCGACCGACAAGGGGAAACAGACCAGGCAGCCGGGGACAGACCACTTAGCCCTACCAATAAAGGAACACAGCCATACAGAGTTGACAACACTTTATCTGAACCAGGAAGGACTTTTGCTCCACGCCATTCAGGAAAACAGTTGTACTTCGATCAACGACCGATTGACAGCAACTGCGTGCCAACATCAGACTTTGACCAGCGCCAGCCACACTCCTACTATCGAGCTAGGATAGACAGACACCAGATTTTGGATGAAATCCCAGAGTACTCCATGAACAGACAGACTGTGGATCAACACACAGGTGTCCGTCAACATTTCACAGCGACAGGGGCTCAAGGCAGGGGCAGGTTACAAACAATGACACAGACTTATGGACCATGGGGAAGAGAACAATCACTGGAACAGCAAACAGGGGCTCAAGGCAGGGGCAGGTTACAAACAATGACACAGACTTATGGACCATGGGGAAGAGAACAATCACTGGAACAGCAAACAGGGACATGCAGAAATGCTGATTTTGACTTACCATTATCTCCAAATAACAGACAGACTCTCTACCATGATGAGTGGATACAGGGTAGCTCTCAACAATCCAATCAACAGCAAAGGCCACCTATACGCTTCCATGATGAAATGACAACCGTTCGACATCCAGAAGTTAAGTTACCACCCTATACCGGTAAAGAAGACTGGAACGTGTGGATCAGTCGGTTTGAAGTGATAGCAGAAAGATGTCACTGGGGGGAAGATGCTATGATTGATAATCTTTTGCCTAGACTTCAAGGTCACGCTGGAGACTTTGTCTTCACACAGCTCCCAAGATGGAAGCTTAACAATTACAGACAACTCAAGACAGAACTAGATGCCCAATTCAAGAAGATTGAGACTCAGCAATCATTTGCAGCCAGGTTCAGCCGCAGACGACAGAACACTGACGAGACTGCGGAGGAATACGCAGCTGAGTTGAAGAGGCTTTACTCCAGGGCTTATCGCAATCGAGACAATGAAGTCAGACAGGAAGACTTGGTTAGGCGATTTCTAGATGGCTTGAAAGATGAGGAGGCAAGATTCGAAGTGGAGTTTCACAAGAACCCAGAAACTATTGACGAAGCTGTATATCATGTTGTCCGGTTCCTGCAGATGAGACGAGGCAGAGACAGGGACCCATACAACGACAGAAAAATGAAGAGGTTCACTAGACAGGCATACGAACTAGACTCAGAGGATGACCTAACAGACACAGATATACAAGATGAGGAAGATTACTTTGAGGCTAGAGTTTGCAGAGATAATCAAAAGCTGAGACCTAGACTAAGGGATGATAGACAAAGAACTCAAGAAGATAAGGAGCAAACTCAGCCAGCTAAACCGCAGAATGATACTAATGCTGCAATACTAGAGGTTCTTACCAAGTTGGAGAAAATTGTAAACACAGAGAGAAGACCACCCCCAAAAATGGATGGAAAGTGCTTTTTCTGCTCAGAAGAGGGTCACTTTATCAGGGATTGTCCACACCGAAACAAAGACAAGAAGAATAGTACAGAAACTACAGGTCCGCAAAGGAATAACACCAGTCATTTAAACTACTAGAGGCCGAACCTGAGGGTCAAGGTGAGGCCTGCTCTAACGTCAAGGATTACCAATCACCAGTTGGAGAAAATTTTATCAGAAAAAGACCCACAAACAGCTTGTATGTAAAAGGCTATGTAGAAGGAACACAGTTGTTATTTACTACAGACACGGGGGCTACAAAGACTGTCATTTCTAAACGAATCTATGAGAAGATTAACCAAGCAAGAAGACCCCACTTAAGAAAATCATCTAACCTTGTCAGTGCAAATGGAACCAAGATTAAGGAGATGGGAAAAGGTAACTTTGAGGTGAAACTTGGTCCTGTCAAGCTCAGCAAAGAGATCATCGTGTCAGAAATCGAAGATGATGGACTCCTAGGAATGGATATTTTACAAAATGACCAGTCTGGGCCTGCTGATATAATCATGAGTAAGGGAGTCATCCACCTGAGGGGTCAAGAAATACCATGCATGAGCAACAAATCGTGTGAAACAAGCAGAAAAGTAACAGCAGCTGATGACTTCACAGTTCCAGGGAAAAGTGAGGCCATAATAGATGTTTACGTAGAGCGCAAGGAAGAGGATGAAATACAAGCTACAAATGAGTTCCTCATTGAGCCAACTGACAACTTTAAGACAGCTTATCCATTACACATGGCTGCGTCACTTGTCGACAACCGGGAAAACACCACCTGCAAAATAAGACTCCTTAATCCCTTTGCACAGCCAGTGTCTATCAGACAAGACGCTGTATTGGGGCAAGCTGAGCCAGTGCAGGAACAACCAGTCATACTAGCCGAAAGCGAATCCCACACATGCGAAGAAGAAAATACCAGCGTGAGAAGAATACAAGTTCAGAGTAGCAAGTTACCCAAGATAACTAGCGATAAAGAGGGAGACAGCCCAAGTACTACTATGGTGCCTGACCACCTGAAGGACCTTTTCCAAAGAGCTTCCAGCAATCTTGATGCTTCACAGAGAAAAGCTGTAGCCAATTTGCTAACCAAGTATCAGGATACCTTTTCTAAAGATGAGTGGGACCTGGGATGTACTCACTTAACAGAGCACTCTATTGACACAGGGGATGCCACCCCCATTAAACAACGACCTAGAAGGGTGCCCCTAGCATATGCTGAGGAAGAAAAAAAGGCTGTTGAAAAGCTTTTAGAACAGAATGTTGCAAGAAAGAGTACATCACCTTGGTCATCCCCAATAGTGTTGGTTAAGAAGAAATCTGGAAGTATAAGACCCTGCATTGACTATAGAAAGGTCAATAAACTTGTCACTCCAGATGCATTTCCATTACCAAGAATTCAAGACTGCCTTGATGCTGTGTCTGGATCAACACTCTTCAGCACATTTGATTTGACAAGTGGTTACTTCCAGATCCCAATCAAAGAACAAGACATCCCAAAGACTGCTTTCGCATGCAAGTTCGGCCATTTTGAGATGACAAGGATGCCGTTTGGCCTTAACAACTCAGCCAGTACTTTCCAGCGAACCATGGAACTAGCCCTTCAGGGATTGCAGTGGGAGACCTGTATCATATATATTGATGACATAATCATCTTTGCAGGGGATACAGAAGAACACCTACGGAGAGTGGAACAAGTGTTGAAGCGCTTGAAGGAGGCAGGACTGAAATTGAAGCCAGAGAAGTGCGAAATGATGCAGACAGAGGTTTCGTTTCTCGGACATGTCGTATCAGCAGAAGGAGTGAGACCAAATCCAGTGAACATAGCGAAAATTGTAGAGTGGCCGAGGCCAAAGTCGGCAAGAGAAGTCAAGCAGTTTGTCGCCCTCTGCTCATACTTCAGGCAGTTCGTGAAAAATTTTGCAAAAGTGGCAAGACCCATGATAGACCTGACCAAGAAGGGAAAGCCATTTGAATGGAACATGAAATGTGAAGAGTCATTTGAAAGTTTGAAGACTGCCCTTACAAGCCCTGCCGTGATGAGTTATCCAGTGAATGATGGGGGAGAGTTCGTTCTAGACACTGACGCATCAGACTTCGCAATCGGAGCCGTACTATTTCAGGTGCAAGCAGGCGAAGAAAAGGTTGTCGCATATGCCAGCAGAGCAATGAACAAGGCTGAACGAAATTACTGAAATCACAGAAAAGGAATTGCTAGCAGTGCGGTACTTCATAGAGTACTTTAGACAATACTTACTTGGTCGAAAATTTCTAGTTCGCACTGATCACCAAGCACTTGTGTGGCTATTCAGTCTTAAGGAACCACGCAGTAAGATAGCAAGGTGGATAGAAATTTTAGCACAGTATGACTTCTCAGTTCAATATCGCCCCAGCTCGAAGCAGGGTCATTGTGATGCTTTGTCACGGTGTGACAACCCTTCGAACTGTAACTGTCCAGATGCTGATATGGCAGAACCCTTGAAATGCGGTCCATGTAGAAAGTGCACCAGGCGAGCTGAAATAATGGCGCTGGGAGGTAAGTTCAGTCATTCTCTATTTCCAGGTTGCAAGAGTAAAGACCAGGATGCAGACCTCCAGCAACCCACCCCTAAAATAGATCAAGACTTGAGCCTGATGCAGACTGGACCTAAGTTTCACATCAGCCAAAAGGACAAACCAGCACAAGCAGAGCAGCTGCCATCTTCAGAAATGGAACTAGCCGCAGAACCGTCTCTAGCAGTTACCAAGGTACTTGGACCAGAAGGCCAACAGCAAAACCAGAGTGCCAAAACACATGAACCCAAGAAGAGCCATGGTGAGGACCAACAGGCAGTCAACTCTGAACAAAAAGTTGAACAGAGGACACTGGATACCTCAAACATACCTTGTAGTGTAGATGAAAAGGCAAGGACAACAACAGAGATAGGCCCAAGCAGTAATGGTGTTGCATCTCCAGGTACTAGTGGACAAAGGCAAGACACATCTGCCAGCCGAAAACGGGTACCAGTGACCTGGATGTGGGAAGGTGGACTCAGCAAGGAAGACCTAAGAACAGAACAACAACAGGACCCAGATATTTCGTACCTCTACAATAGCCTGACAAGACAAATTAGACCAGATTGGAAAGCCATGCAAACCCACAGCCCGGCAGCCCGACACTATTGGCTACTATGGGATTCATTAGAGTTAAGAGACGGATTAATCTTCAAGAGCTTTTCAAAAAAGAATGGTACAGACCAATATCTCCAATTTCTCCTACCAAGGACACTGAAGGATAAAGTTCTTCATCAAATGCATGACAGCATACTATCTGGGCATATGGGGGTTAAGAGGACAAAAGAGAAGACAGCTCAAAGGTTTTACTGGTATGCAATGAAGGAAGACATACTCACCTATGTGAAAAGATGTCAGGTTTGTGCTGTCAACAAGAGACCACCAAAAGCTCCACGGGCCCCACTTGGTAACATTAAAGTAGGTGCACCATGGGACGTTGTAGCTGTTGACTATGTAGGACCACTACCACTGACCCCAAGAGGCCATAGATACATACTAGTCCTCACAGATCTATTTACTAAGTATGTGGAGGTGATGCCAGTGAAGGATCAGACTGCTGAGGAGTGCGCAAGACAAATGGTTAACCAGTTCATCGCACGCTGGGGATGTCCTATCACAATCCACAGTGACCAGGGCCGTACTTTTGAAAGCGAGGTATTCAGACAGTTGTGTCGTCTCCTGCAGGTCCGTAAGTCAAGAACAACAGCAAGAAACCCAAAATGTAATGGTCAGTGCGAGCGGTTTAACAGAACACTGGTCAGCATGATCAGAGCATACCTCGTGGGAGAACAGACTGATTGGGATCTGCACCTGGGATGTATCGCTGGAGCGTACCGTGCAACACCAAATGAAACCACCACACTATCCCCAAACATGATGACCCTGGGAAGGGAAATACGTATGCCTGGCGACCTGGTGTTTGGTTCAAAGAATGAAGATTTGGATCCCGAAAACCCGACGTATGGCCGGTATGTGGACAAAATTCGGGCCAGGATGCAATTGGCGCATGACCTCGCACGGGAGCACCTGCAAGCCAAGGCTCAGCACAGAAAGGAAGCCTATGATGTTAAACTTTCTTTCCAGGGATACCAAGTAGGTGATGTGGTATGGTACCTGCGTGAAACAGGGAAGGTCGGAGTGTCACACAAGCTTGAGAAATTGTATGATGGCCCTTTCCTTGTTACAAAGAAGATAACAGATATCAACTTTCTTCTGCAACTCAACAAGGCTGGAGATGAAAGGGTGGCTCATCATGACAAATTAAAACTGTATGAAAGCAAACAGTATCCAAATTGGATCAAGAAAGCAAGAGAGAGATTGCAAATTTAAGTGTGAAAGTGCATGGTTTCTCTTTTCCACAATGTTTTTACAATAATCTTCATTTTTACATTTCTTGACATAGGTCACTAGAGCAGATGTTTGCGGTAACCTTGGTGGATGCTACACATGAGAGATCCCGACCACCACTTTATATTGCAGATTTAGGTTTGACCATTCCTGCTGTTAGACGACGAGAAGCCATAGTTGCTCGACAGAATTTCTAAGCCGGGGCAAGTTAGGTTCACAGGTGTGTGAGAGGGTAGAAGCTTGCAGCTCAGAGAATATGTGAGTGTTGTGCTTAAGTCTATAGCAGCAGGCTACAAAATCAGAAAATTGCAAAGGGTGGTGGGAGTTGCGAAATAACGTATGTAATTGGTGAGGGGGATAATTTGTGTTTTAGAAATCAAGATCCGCAAACCGCAACTTTAGGCTTTTTTTTTTTAAATTTGTCACAACTGCAGCATAAATCAATAACTGCGTCATGCCATCGCATCGCAATGAAACACTCTATTGAGAAGGCACTGGTCCTCAAGGTCATAGTGGCAGTGGTCAAATCGTATACAGCTTTGAGCTATTTTGCTTATTAGTCAGTTCCTTTATTGGCAGGAATCTTTCAAAATGGATCTGGACGATTGCGAAGTGGTAACGCAGGAAAAGCTTGACAAGATGGAGCAGTCAGCACGAAGAAGGGGCAGAGCCTACCAGTGTCTACCATGCCTGCACAAGTACAGCAGAGAAGTCATTGGAGTGAAGGCACGGATAGAAGCCCACTTCCTAAGGGACCACCTCAACTTTACCCAAGTGCCATTCTACTGCGCCCTTTGTCAGTTCAGATGTCTGCGTCATGTGAACCTGCTACAGCACGTGACTAGGTTCAAGCGTCACGCCTTGATTGCTGAGGAGAAAGGGGTTGATCCTGCTGAACCCAGCTTTCTACGCACCAACCCAGAACCATATGTTCTCAGTGCCAGGGACATTCACCAGATGGGAAAGGAGGAGTCCTTCGACCACTAGAAAGCGAACCTGTTGAGAAAAGCCGTCGCAGACGATCCATTGGCGGAGGCGTTGCATGAGACGTTCCCGGGTGGGGATGAAGAAATGCAGGAATTCTTGAGGCAGGATTTGGGGTCTTCTACACCTGGGTCGTCTCATGATGAAGAGAGCCAGATGACTTGTGGAGGAGAGGTTACCAGACCTGATCAACCATCTGAGCCAGAGGACCCAACTGGACCTGGGAAGGAGAAGACAGCCCCAAGTACAGTAGTGTCCATAAGCCATCTGGGGATGAACGAGGCTGTAGCTCCTATCTTAGCCTCTCTTACAGCTTTAGTGGGACCCGGGAAGTTGACTGAAATTTTGGAAGGTGGTGGGGTCAAGGATGTTGCGGGACCAAGTCAACAAACTGATGGTCAGGGAGAAGAGGAATCAAAAGACACACCAGAACCAACCGAAAGACATCCAGAGAAGTCAACAGAGGCAACAGACAAGGAAGAGATGGAGCTTAGAGGCAAAGAGGATAAAGAGGGCAAGGCTGATGAGCAAGAGAACAAGGGTGCAGAGCAGATGGAGGGTGCTGAGGAACAGGTGGAGAATCTGATGCCCCAGCTGCTACCTAGTGAAAGGCAGTCACTATCGCCAGCTCGCTCACCAAGAAGGACGTCACCTATGAGGCATGTCCCAACAAAGAAGATGGACTTTGATGATTGCCAGTCCACAGACAGCAGTGACGAGGATTCCGAAGAAGAGACACGGACAAGGAAAATGTCAGTCAGGAAAGCCCTGGAAGAAAACACAAAAGCCCTGAGGTCAATGGAGAAAACCATG
>OX411553.1:58042513-58095389 GCA_948146395.1 Fragum whitleyi
TTTCGAGATGGTCCCTTTTCGCATGGCGGTTCACATTTATTATTAATTTGTCTGGGCGGAGGTTCCAGTATTTTCTTCTTTTTTCCCCATATAGATCCATTCCCTTGTATTTATTTCAAATATATATATTTTTTTAATAGAAATAGAAAAATAAGAAACACGTTTTCCGAAAAATTAAACCTACGTGTCTAACCAAGGACTCCCGTTATTTAGCCGGGTCTGCAGTCTAACAAACCTGTATTTTGAGGGGGACAAGGCAGGGGCTTGATTTTATGCTGTGGCCAAGAAGAAGAAACTAATTGATTAGGTATTTTTCTTTGGATTTTGAAGAATAAAAAGATTTTGAAAAATTAACCGAAAACTCCACGATACCATGTTGGTTTGAAGAATGACAAGTTCAAGATAATAAATTAGAATCTCGATTGGTTGAAGAACGAAGATCTTTTAATTTAGGCCTAGTTATTTTCTTTAGCTCACCTGGTCACAAAGTGCTCATATGAGCTGTTGTGATCAACCTACGTCCATCCGTCGATCAACGTCCGTATATTATTTCTTTAAACAACGTCTTCTCCTTCACCAATTCTACCAAATTCTACTGAAATACGGTATTCCCTATCACGGGGGTCTCCTGTCAAAATAGCTAAAATAATTGAAATTTGTGAAAAACTGTGGTTACCACGGCAACCAAAGGTGATACTTAAAAGAAAAACTTTAAAATTCACCTTCTTCTGAACCAAAAGCCTTGAAATTTTGAATGGGTGATCGACTCAAGTTAAGGTAGGGGAGAACGGGGATGAAAGTGCCACGGGTTGAATGTGCCACTTAACTTTTTACGTCATTATCTTGTCATTTTGCGTCATTTGGTGATCTCATACCAACGGCCATTTTGAAAAACCATATACACGGACGCGCCAACGCCGAATACTTAATTTTGAACAAACGCTGCAAGAAAGACTTATTTCTGCCACCGTAAGTAATTTTTGCTGATAACATGTTTTCTTCTTTTTAATGACAGGCCAATTGTTGAAGCCGTATAAATACTGATTCTAAATAAAGGTATTTCATAAAGATACCGCCTCGATAACTTGAAATTTTAATGACATCATGCTTTACAGTGAAAAATCAGTACTAAGTACGAGAGGTGTATGATGGGGTTGGTTGAGCCAAAAGGTCCGGGGTAAATTGTGCCAGTGGCACAACCTACCCCGATTCAATTATTTTCAAGGCTGTTACTACCTTTACGCAAAAGACGCACGTGCGCACATCAAAATATCCTCCTCACTGATTGATGATTATAAAAATCGTAATTACGATGTTTGACAATTAGCTAACGATTTAAAAGTAATAAATGTTATCTCTGCTAGGAGAGGAGATGTTATGATATGGTTATGCATTAATTCTACTTTTGAACCCTATCTTGTCTATAGTTTCTTCTTGTATGCCTTCTGCGTGCGTTTCATTTAATAATTCCTGTCACGCCTATGTTTTTTTTTTATATTTTCAGATGCCTCGCACTTATACCCGTAAGACGGAAAGAGGTACAACGCCACGTGAAGTTTTTGAAAGAGGCATGTGCATGGTAATAAACGAGAAGCGAAGCATACGGGCAGTTGCAGAAGAGCTGAATGTCAACAGAATGACGCTCAGACGGTTTATATTGAAGGCAGAAAAGAGGGGATCCGCAAATGTTAAAGTTGGGTATTTTGGTAATCGGAAAATCTTCAATGAATCTCAGGAATAAGCTTTGCAGAGATATTTAATTCAAACTTCAAGCATTTACTTTGGGTTGACGCCTTCCGATGTGCGAAGCCTTGCCTATGAGTGTGCAGTTGGTTTTGAAATTGACATACCTCACAGTTGGACATCCAATCAAAAGGCTGGCAAAGACTGGTTTGATGGTTTTATGAAAAGACACCCGAGTCTTTCAATCCGCACCCCTGAAGCAACAAGTCTCTCAAGGGCAACTAGCTTCAACAAACATAATGTTGACCAATTCTTTGAAAAACTACGCGAGGTTATGGACATGCGAGCCTTTAGTGCTTCAGATATTTGGAACGTCGATGAGACTGGCGTTACAACTGTCCAGAAACCTAGAAATATTGTGGCCCCTAAAGGTGTAAAACAGATAGGTGCAATCACTTCTGCTGAGAGAGGAACCCTTGTAACCGTTTGTGGAGCTGTTAATGCTGCTGGTAATGCTGTTCCTCCGATGTTCATTTTTCCTAGAAAACACTTCAAAGAACATTTCATTCGGGATGGACCAAATGGGTGTGTTGGTGATGCAAATCCATCGGGTTGGATGATGTCTAATAACTTTCTTGGGTTTTTGAAACACATGGTTAAGCATATTAAACCTACAACGGAGAGACCAATACTGCTGTTACTGGACAATCATCATTCACATTGTTCTCTTGATGTCATTCTCTATGCAAGATCTAATGGCATTATCATGTTGTCATTTCCACCGCACTGTTCTCATAGGTTACAACCGCTGGATAGGACGGTTTATGGGCCATTAAAACGAGCAGTTGCTGTTGCCCAGGACAGCTGGATACGTGCACATCCTGGTGTACCAATGACCATCTACGATTTACCTGGAATTCTAAAAAGTGCACGGCCATTGGCAATCACACCAAAGAACATCATCAAAGGATTTGAAGTAACGGGAATTTATCCGCTAAAACCAACAATTTTCCAAGATCAAGATTTCGCATCATCATTCGTGACTGACAGACCAGAGCCCACTGAGCCAAGCACTAAACCGCAAACTGATGCAAACAACGCAGATGACCTTAGCCAAAACACAGCCGAGACCCAGTTAGAGGATGTATGCGATGGTAATTTAATGATATGTTTTCCAATGCCACAACTCGAAACCCATTTATTTACAAACGGATTTACCACTTTAATTGTGCGAGGGGATGGCCACTGTTTACTCTATGCATTCGAAGCAACAATAAAAGCGGATGGCATAACGGATGAGTCCTTTGTTAGAACAGACATGCCTATGACTTGGAGGCAGAGGTGAAACTAAATAATCATTTTTATGCCAATTTCCTTGAAGCCGGGTCTGATCCTAGTCATGAAATTAAAAAATACATAAATGAAAAGGAGTACAATACAGCTATGGGTGATTTGGTTCTTGCATCGCTATGTAATGCATATAGAGTACAGGCAGTAGTGTATACGGTCGTTGATGATGAGGTCGTAGAAATCAAGCAGACACCGAGAGACCCACAGAGGAACTGGTGTTGGAGCATCACGAAAACAGAACATTGGAAATCCATGTCCGCCAACTGTAAAAGATTACCAAGATTGCGAATTTCAGGCCGAGAAAGTCCGCCCACTACCAAAAGCGGGAGAAAGAAAAACCACTATAAAACGCATTGAAAGGCACAAATCAACCAATTAAACAAGCACACCAGAAAAAGATCGCCTAATTGAAGAATCAAAGAAAAAGAAGAAAGTTAAAAAACCAAAACCAATGAAAGTTAAAAGGAAAAGATCTGAGAAAAGGAAGCCGAAATTTGACGAAGCACTGTCATCTGAGGAAGAGTCTGAGTTTTGTTTGGTGTGCTGTGAGCCATACTCGAACAGCAAAAGTAGAGAAAAATGGGTTCAGTGTATTGTGTGCAAACACTGGTCTCATGAGGGTTGCACAATGGGAAATGCAATGTATATATGTCAAAATTGTGAATCGGATGACGAATAGACACTATGATATTGGCCAACTGTTTAGAACTACTTTCCGTGTATACTTAAATTCTCATTGTAAACAAAAGGCTTTTACAAACTACAAATCAACCACTTCACATTGCAAGTGACGTCACTTTATGTTTACTTTTCAAAGGCAAGCTTGAAATTAAATTGTTATTCAACACGCACTAGGACAACCGTCGTAATTAGCGCAGTCGGTAACGCACCCTATACTAAGTAACGTGCTTCAGGGGTTCGAATCGGTGCAAAGAACGGATTTTTTTCTTATTCATAAATTAAAGATTCAAAACTTTATGCATTGTATTAGCATTTGCAATTTCACATAAAATGATTTTGAATAAAAATCGTTTTCTTTTTTTGTATTATGTATGAATATACGTGTATGAGTTGAAAACAGAAAAATATTGAAATACTGGCACATAAGACTGTAGAGAAAAGAAAAAGAAAATATCATAAAATGAAAAGTTTTCTTTTACTTGTAATGAATAAACGAGTCAATTTTAAAATAATGAAATTAATTGTTTTCTTTATTAAAAAATACATTAAAAAAGATCATAAGACTTAAAAAAATACATGTTACCTGACAGAGATTCGAACCACGATAATCAATATCACTATACTTTCGAGGTTGGAAGACCTATGTCCGAACTCACATACTACCTGAGCTATTTTCCCTCTTGTCTCTTTCAAGTTGTTTTACTATTTATTAAACCTTACATATTTCACACAGCAAAAAAATAATTTATAAACAAATCATGACGTCACTTGCAATGTTGGTCGGTCGGACTGTAGTTGCTTTGAATATAATGAAATCTACGATAGGAGACTTGATAGGTAACTAGATTAAGAAGTTTTATTCAATGTTTAAAGACAATAATAAATCAAAGTTTAATGTTCATATGTTGTCACCAATACGTCTATTTGTTTGTTTTTACGGTGCTTAAGCCCTTTCACAATAATCTATCTCGCTGTTTTTGAAGAAAACCCGAGGAATTGCTATAGCCTAAGTGTCGTCGTCAGTGGAGTCGTCGTGCGTGTCATCGTCAGTGGAGTCGTCGTGCGTGTCATCGTCAGTGGAGTCGTCGTGCGTGTCATCGTCAGTGGAGTCGTCGTGCGTGTCATCGCCAGTGGAGTCGGCGTGCGTGTAATCGTCGGTTGCGTCGTCGTGCATGTCATCGTCGGTGGCGTCGTCGTGTAATTCATCGTCGGTGGTGTTGCTGTCATTCGAAAACTTTGTCAACTGTCAAACCGAAATTAATTTGTTTCTTCACTACAATTTTTCAGTTATATCACAATAAAATTAATCTTTATTGTTTCCATCAATTTTGCGCACTCTAATTGGCTGGAAAATTTGTTGAGTTCTTCAACGAAAACGATTTGACGACCCAGCTGTTTTGTAAGATTACACACAGACTAGTTAGAAAAAGAAATTTGTCTCATAATTAAGAAATCCTTATAATTTGGCTTCATGATATTAATTCATTATTACAAATGAAAAGAGCATTTTTTAATTCCATGAAAGTATGAAACTAAAAATCTAATCACACTTATGTATTTATCATAAGCTTTGGATATTCATATTGAGTGATTATTTATATTTTAGTTTCATACCTCCATGAAATTAGAATAATATTCTCTTCATACCTTTATTATTTAAAGAAAAAATGTATTCACAGCATTAGTCACACCGTAATGAAACAATACATCTCGGCCACTACTTTGGCTGCATGTTCATTACATTTCGAGCCAAACGGAATAGTCACGCTTATTATGGTAGTTGGATAAACTGGAAAACTGATAGATATGAAACCTGGTTCAACTTAGTGACTTGCTCGAAAACTTTGCTAGAAAAGTATATATTGGTCGTCAATATCATTTTCTACTTTTCCAAAAATGATTTCAGAAGAGACTTGTGTCAAAGAGTGACGGGCTTACCTAACTCGGGGAACCACTTTCGAAATAAAAAAGGATAAACCTTTCTGTGACATAACCTGCACAACCTACCCCATTAGGTGGCACAACCTGCCCCGTTCGTGGGGTAGGTTGTGCCAATTGTTCGGTCATATTTGGCAGGTATTTTTGCAGTCGGGTTAACAGCTAGAGCCAAATTAATAGCATAAAAAGATAGCCTATATGTTAAGGTTTATTTGGAAAACCTTCAGCAAGTCATTCGTTACATGTGAGCTTGAATAACAGTTGATAAGTGAAAACTGGCACATTCATCCCCGTTCTCCCCTAGAGGAGGACAATAGCGTTTTTTGAGAGAGTGCACATAAATTGGTATTGGTATTGATGGAAACGTTGTGTTAGCGCGATCTCAACGGTGCATGTTTTTTAACGTTCAATTTAGAATAAACGTTACCACGACGTCGTTAAAATGACGGTTTCTCGGCTCGCGTTTTTTTTTTTTTTTTTTTTTTCACAAATGACCCTACGCGTTCTTAAACGCTTACCCTGTTCGTATTTCAGGTAATTCAATTGAATGGAATATACCAAAATGAAGTTGAATGAATTGGGAATATTGGCGTGTAATTAGAACATTCACGGTTAAATTTAAAGATAGATACACGAGATTGAATTAAAGTTAAATTTTCAATTTTTGGCGGCCCGAAAAAATAGCTTTAAGCTTATTTTTTGACAAAATTGGCTCGATGAAATTTTTTTGAAATTTAATGAATTTTTGCCCAGCTTCCTTTTCATATGCTCCATTCTTTTTGTGACGTTTTACCGTACGGAATTTCTACTATTGGGGATCAAAAGAGCTGTAGTTACCCGGTTTTATCGGGGACTCTAAATCTAAATTAGTTCAAACGAATGAAAATAGGCATGAATAGAAAAAATGATAGAATTACTGAATTTAAGAGAAATATTTTTACTCCACAAAAATACAATATTATGTGAACCTCTTAAAAAATAATGAAAATGGGGGTTAGTATTTGTAATGGTACGAACAATACAAAGTACGATTGATGAGTACGAAAAGTAAACCGGAAGTAAGAAATATGGGAAATCCTAGCTAAATGACAACTAAACTACTTCATCCAAACTCTTCAAACTCATGAATCACAGATTTAAGACAGCAATCCCTTCTTCATTTCTATATATGTTTAGACACAGAAAACATTAGAATTCGTTTCCTTGGTTGACGATCGCCTTGTACTGACGATGTCAATATGACCCTTCATTGGATCTGGGCTCTTCAGGTTTGAGATACTGTATTTGTTTATTTTAGAGACTTTTTTCATAATCATCATCATCATTTGTAATGTTATTTTTGTAATTATATTATATAATGTTCTTTATTGCACATAATCGAAAAAGTTAGGTTATAGACATGTTGAAGTTGACAGTGGGTACAGTAGAGTCTAAACTATGTGCCTGGTAAGTTGGTAAAGCAATGGTTACAGTACCGTTCTTACCAGTGTTCTTTGGAATCTTGGGTTCCGGAACACTGGTACTGTTGCTCTATAAACTGATCTAGCATGGCATATAGTCATGATTCCCCTCACTGACACTAGGGTTTTAAGGGAGGCAGGTTTTGAACATCTTAGACGCAAAAATGAATAGCAAGGACCCTCAAAATTATGTGATAGGAAACAATACAATACGAAATTTATAGCCTGGTTTGTACAAACAAGTAGCATTAGTGATGTATTGTTATTTGCCGACTTATGATCTGATTGAGTCATAAAGACTTTTTGGGGCTCAACTTCAGCAAAGAATTGAAGACTGCTTTCAACAGTCTTCAATTCTTTCCCGAATTTAGCCCAAAAATATCAATTTACTTCTGTAAGTAGAATTTGCTATTGTGACTTGTTGATTGGATACAAATGTACTGTAGTCACAAGTCACAATAGCGTATTTGAGTTATATCCATTTCTTTATCTTAACCAGGGAATACCTCTAAACCTACTGATTCATGATAAGATATAAAATGTTATAAATAGGCCTGTGTGTGACATTTCCATCAACTTCACACTTGCCAGAGGAACAATCGTTGAGCAGCATAGATAATGACATAATGCAATAGGAAACATGCTGACTGCATGAAGAGAGATTTAGACCCTTATCTATCTACAAAACACATAGTGTAGACTCTGGTCAGACTGTGCAGATGCACAGGCTGACCAGACCCTTTACTTTGCGCATGTGAAATTGTTGTAAATGTCGCGCACAAGCTGAACTGTGTATAAAAAATTTATTTTCTGTTTTTGGTAGATAAACCAAGTTACCAACAATGGAACTGCAAGAAAAACAGATAGATACCTCTGTCATACAAAGAAGGTTTTTCCAACATTCCGAAGCCAAAGATGACAAACATTTGATGGAAGACCTACCTCCAAAAGCTAGAATGAAGAGATCTGAACCAGGAAAGAATGATAAAGTTAATCTTATCCTGCCTGTCAAAAAGAGAAAGATAACCAATATAAAGAAACAGCGAAACACAAACTCTGCAGTGTCTCAGAAACAATGTAAGCTTGACTTCCCACCTTGTAGGGTTTGTACTGGGAAGGGTTCTGGTCTACATTATGGTGTCAATAGCTGTGAGTCTTGTAAGTCCTTCTTCCGTCGTTGTTTAACTAGAAAAGAGGAGTATAAGTGTACAAAATACAATGAATGTCCAGTCACTTCAAAAAATCGTGGAAATTGTTCAGGTTGTAGGTATCAGCGATGTCTTGAGGTTGGAATGTCCAAAGAGGCTGCATGTTTGGGGCGTTACACTTTATCAAGGAGGACTCAAACCATAATGGAAGCAAAAGGTGAAAAACCAGAATTTAAGGAGGATATTCATATTATTGAGCAGGCTCAGCAGCTAGACGGTTCACCTTATAGCTCGTCCATTGTACAAAGTCCAGAATATCTCCGAAGTGAGGGAAATGAATCATCACCAGATCAAACTAGAACTATGTACATTGACTCCGGTAACTCCCAGGTTGGTCTAGTTGAGGTTGAAATATCGGGAGGACCCGGAGTACAAGTGCAATTGATTGCTGATGATTACACGGAAAGTATTATAGCAGAACTTGCTCTCATTGAAAAGCTAGTTGCAGCCATGGAATTAATCAAGCCTTTTGGAAAAATTGTGACTGAGCAGCAGATAAAAGCCAAACTCTTGGAGGATTATGAAAGCTATAGAGCCAAAGCTCAGGTGTTTGGAAATATGAAACCAGTTCCTCAGGATGAGTATTTCACCTTACTTGAATCTACTGGAATTGACATCGATGGGCGTCAGGAGTTCTTGAGACAGTCGGCACTCTCATGTCAACCAGTGTTACACAGCTATATTGCCTTTGCAAATGTTGTACCTGGATTCTCTTGTTTATCGCTAGAAGATCAATGTAGCCTCCTCAAAACCTCCCATTTTGAAGTATTTCTTGTGTTGACTTACAAAGGGTATGATCCAGACCTGCAGATGATACTGACGGAGACTGGTCGTGCGTATCATATTGATCAGGCTGCAGACATCTTTTATTCACGTAATCTCATTAATTCTATTTTCGATGTTTGCAAGAAAATACAAGCATTGTGTCTTACAAAAGAGGAAACAGCATTTCTATTAGCAATAGCAGTTACATTCGGTGATAGATGTCAGTTAGAAGACGACTCAAAGGTGGAAGAAATTCAATTAGAAATTGTGAGTTTGTTTCGATCTTATTTAAAACGGACCCGGTTGAATGATGCGTCAAAGTTTTTCACGAAGGTTGTTGATTGTTTTATTGTTATGCGCGCTGTTGGTGATCAGTATTTGAAGGAGTATGGTGTGATTTGTCAAGATAAGCTAGTACAGAAAGAAGCTCCGATCTGGTTGGCATATATTAATGCGAATACGGTGAAAAAGGCCAATGAGAATTCAGGGGCTGTCAAGGTTGTTCAAGAAAGTGATATGGGAGACATTTCTAGAGATGAAAATACATCATCGCCTAAATATACAGAACTTCAACCGGTGTTATAAGCCAATGTCATGCTGTATAAAAATAACTTAAGGCAAAAATGCATTAGAACCTTAAGAGTTCAAAGCAATGGATTCACTTTAAATTTTAGCTCTTGATCACTTTCTTTTCAAACTTTTCTGGTTTAAAGATAAAAATAAGGTGGTATAGACTTAAGATCAGACTGCAAATATGTGCAGACTGATCTTTGTCTATACCTCCTGTCAAAGCAGGAATATTCTTGGTTCAGCATGACAAGTGTTAAAGCTGCTCTTTCACAGATCAGGAATATGTGATTTTTGAAAATTTTAGTAAAATCAATTGGAAGTAACGACCTCATCATGTTGAAGCATTTAAAATAATAAGATTCAATCTGGTAATGCATGGCAAGAAAGACTGATATTCCTGAATTTAGCAAAAAATAAAGCATCTACTAACGCCTTAAAATTATTCTTCAAATTCAAGTCAACCATTTTCGCATCTGAATTCCGCATGCTTATCTTATTCAATCAAAGATAAAGTTAAAAGTATTTGACAGCTGGAAACTTCATATCATTACAGGCAAAAATGAAAGATTATTCACGGAAAGTATCTATTTTGTAATTTATAGACTCGAAAGAAATAGACTGGATCCCTTACTGATCTTGCCGCTTTGAAAAACTTAAGTTAAAAGATTATTGAAATGTGTTATTTTTGGTGTCAATGCCCTCTGACCATTGTTAATGGCCTAAAAATACACACATTTCCAAATCTTAGAACAAGTTTTGTATTTTTTCTATGAAAAACTGTGAAAGAGCAGCTTAAATAGAACTACTGACAGAGAGAGTGATTTCAAAATGAAATGGAAAGTTCTCATTTTCCATCAACAAAATTCTATTTCAGGGATCATGCCTGTGTTTGAAATTTAAGAGTCATTGATTTCCTTAGCCACAAAATTCTAGGGGTCAAAACTGTCTTTTAAGGGGTCTAAACCATAGAAAAAAACAAAATATGAGAAGAATTAAAAATGCAGGTTTCAGTGTTGATTGACCTTTTCTGATAAAGATCTGAAGTAAACAATTAATCATAAAATTAAGGGGGGTCAATACTAGTTTTTAATGGGTCAAATAGGGTGCAATCTAATATGAATCATCAGAATAACGGTTTCAAATGATCTACATAAATGAATCAACATTATCAATAGAGTTTCCTAAGACACTTTACTGTTAATGTTGACTCATATATATAGATCCCTTATAATAATAATGAAAAGCACAAATGATTTATATAATCTTGCATAGGTTGCATTGATGGAATGAAGGCAAAAATGACCACCTAAAGGAAATTTTAGGAGGGTCAAAATTGAATTATGGGGGTCAAACCCCTGGTTTAAGGATCAATCACAAACCCTGCGGATAGTGTAAATTTTATTTAAATTTTGGACATTTCCACAATGCTTCATCAAACCTTATGTTGTGGGTACTTATTGAATCATCTTGCTGGGACAATTCCATTGAGTATCTGAAACATGTTGCATCAATGGAGACTTTACAGATTCAGAATTCAATCACTCCTCAGGGCTCTTGTTTGACCCTTAAACCAGGATTTTGACCCTCAAAAATGTGAAAATATCCTATTTTGACCCTTAGACCCAAGGGGGTCATTTTGCCCCCTAGAGAGAAAATTCTATGGGTCAAAACTTCATTTCTCAAATTTTCAAAGAGATACCAAAAAAACGTCAATTTACACTAAAACCTGTAAATTGCTACTCACAATTTTTCCTTTCTCTTGTTTCGACCCTTTTAGAATGAGTTTTAGAATGAGTTTTGACCCCCAGAGTTTCATGGTTGAGGAGTCAATGACTCCTTAATTTCAAACACTAGCACGAGCCCTGTGATATGCTCTTGTACACATTGAAGCAATTTGGTTGTCATAGCTCTAAAAACTCGAAACTAAAGCTTGACGAAAGCTGTAGTTACAATGATTTTAAATTTTGTCAACAATTTACAGAACGCAGCATACAGTGTTTACAGTTTGAATTGTTTATGGATAAAGAATGATTTGAAATGTGCGAACTGTTTAAGTATTGGATGTTCGTTATGGTAGTTTACCTATTTTAAAACTTGACAATTTCTTTTTAAACCATTTATTTCTTAATTATCTCATAATTTTGTATATTACATTTATTTTAGAGCCATTTATATATCAATTTGATTTAGCAAGTTTTATTGGAAATTGTTGTATATGTTTAAATCAACCTTAACCCAATACCAATACTGAATAGTAAAATTAACTGTGACCAGGCACGGCTTAAATGACCATTTGCATGAGTTTAAATCTGTCCTGGTCAGTTTGTGTGCAAAGGCTGATCAAAGCTAATAAATCTACATCAGCCAGGGTCGGACACTATCTTCTGTGAGTAAGGAGTCCACTGGACTCCGAACTTATGGAATCAAAGAGTATCAGCTAAAAGGAAGGAGTCCAAATTTTCAAACTAGGGGAAATATTGTGTGCAATTTCTTCTTTTCCATGATATTACATCCACAAATGAGAAGATTTTTTACTTGATGGGAGAGTTGATATTTACATGTATGACAAAGGGGTCCATCAGACTCATAAATTACAAAATTAGAGAATCCTGCCAATGAAATTAGGAGTCTCAGACTCCTGTTAGTGTTGAACCTACTTGCCTAGGGTATCACACACTACCTGTCTATTTATAGGAAAGAACATGTAGTGGGATTGACTCTTGGCAAGGGTAGATGAGGTTAAAACCCCGCTTTACTTGAGAGTACTACCCTATGTTTGCCTCATTTGGAAAAAAATAATACAGTCAAACTTGTGTTAAGCGACCACTACAGGGACCACCAAAAAGCGGTTGTTTAAGAAAATTGCCGCTTAATACATGTTTTGTTTACAAATAAGAAACATAGTTTTGGACTGAATATGCAGATTACCATGAAATTGTCAAAACCTGTGTTGTTATAAATCAATAGAACCGCCTCATTGAGACGATTCTTTCGAGATTTAACAACATAGGATTCATTTTCTGTAACCTTTAGACCATCAATACCAACCTTTTTAGGATATTTTGATTAAACGAAGGCGATTTTTAAAGTAGTTGCTTAATAGAAATGGTCGCATAATAGAAGTGGTCACTCGAGCAAGATTGACTGTACTTGGGAGGAATGCAAAAATTATACCCCTCTTGCCCTTTGAAATACACCTGATTAATGCTTGAAGTGGACTGCAATTATTGCAAGTGCTTATTTGTCTTTAGCAGAGCTGATGTCCCTGAGGGACAGTTTTACTTCTTTGCTTGCTTCTGTTTAGAAAAATTAATTTTAGATAATCTTGTAGAAGATATATATATTTTAGACCAAACTAGATATTACAACAGAGCTAATAGTAGAGGGGGTATTTTGGAATTCAAATCAGATTATTTTAACTATTCTTGCACACATCCTATTTTGTGGGTACTTAATGGAATTGTCTTGTCAAGACAATTCAAATAAGTACCAACAACATAGGGTTTAATTGAGAAACATGGATTTTAGACTGGCTTTACCCCCTTCTTATTAGAACTTCTGTTTGGGAGTACTACAAAAATGGTACACTGCATCGCTCCATCATTTCAAAGGACAGTAATTACAAGGCCTTGCTTACCCTAGATGGGAAGATTCCCCAATTGTTCTCTACTTGCTTTTGCTTTGAATAAATTTTCGCTCATCTTGTACAAGTCATATATTTTAGAGCAACCAAGATGTTGCAAGATGTTGCAATATTTTTGTTTTTATCCAAATCTGTGTTAAGAAGAACCTTTGTTATCTTGTGATGAAAGCATTATAAAAGAATGATGAAACATAGCTAGTGTTTTGTGGTTTTCTTATCAATTAACCAACTCTCGAGGATGCCTTGATTATTAACACTTTACCAAGCAACCCTTTCTTTTAAAGTCATTTGAAATATTACATTATTGTAGAAACAAGAGGCCCAAGAAGGCATGTATCGCTCCATTGGTTCTAATATAAATATCAAAGAGAAACTCACTCAGGTATTGAAGTTTACAAGGAAATTTGTTGATAGGCAAAAAGATGGACAAAAAGGCTTATTCTAGTGAAGGCAGTCTTAAATTGGATATTTTATTTCAAATAGAGATTAATATTAATTCTACATGTAAAAAGGAAAAGTCTCTTAATCATATGCTATCAAAAGACAGGACGTATTATGGGATCACCCAGGGTTTAGGAGAAGCCCTTCCCTGCCAGACCCATATTTAGGGGGTCAATCTAAATTTCTTGAACAATTTAAGTAAAAGGAAATCAAAGGAGCATTTTGTTTAAATCCGCCCATTGCCACACCTATATTTGGGGGCTCAATCAAAATTTCTTTAACAACTTTGGAAGAACGTCATGTAAGGAAAATTTCTGTCAAGTTTAGTTAAAATCCACCCATTGGTTTAGGAGAAGATGTTTAAAGAAGAAGTTTATGCACACACACATTCATGGCAAACATACAGCCATGACAATAGCCAAGGGCGAAACTATTATAAAGCACATTATGGAAGTGCGTTATGCAAATAAATCCCCAGTCGAAAAGTATAGTTGGCGAATGATCAAATCATTGTTACTACAGCCTATTCAAGCAGAATCAAGAGGTATTAATCTAAGTTGTAATAACTTGTTTCCCAATCGATTTAAAATAACTAGGGTTAATCCAACCTAAATTCTCTTGACTGTTAATTGGTTTAAAAGGCCTTGATGCCCTTGACTTAAGACGAGCTTAAGGTACTTCATTAGCAGTCAAGTGCGTGAAGAAGATTATTTAACTTTCAAAGGACAAAGTCCAAATACCCACTTCTGAATCCTGAATTGTTGAAAGTAATTAACCTTGCTTCCACGAGACTACATTAACCCTTACCCTGCTAAAAATGAATTTTGCTTAAATGAATTGCCAAGCTTATGGAATTGTTAACCAATTTTCTTAATTGCTTTTCGGTGGTTTATTGAGAAATAACGGTAGATTATCACTTGATAATCTCACTGCAAAAGCAGTGAAATTATCAAAAACTTAAACCCTGCTTTTGTGCATTTCATCCTATCTGACGTCATCTATGCAGGGGGAAATAAGTGACGTCACAATGAACATTGGATAAAAATCTCGTGTAAAATGACGCTTTTTACGAAAATATGTCCTTGAAAATCCACATTTTGTCTTATTTTTGCAATAAAGAAATAGAATAATCGTTTGTTTTTTGAGTAAGATGGATTAACATTTCATTGAGTGAACAACAAAAGCTATATGTTCACTTGTGTCTCCGCCACTTATGAAAATATAGCTTTTGTTATTCACTCAATGCAATATAAATCGATCTTACACTGAAACAAACAATTACCTTCTATTTAATAAAGTTTTGGCAACAATAATTAAGTAGAAATCGGGCAAAATCTGCCATTTTGCTTCAAAATTTTTTAGTAAGTAGAAATTAAATGCTGTAACTACAGCTTAGAGCTTAAATAAGAGTATCCCCAAAGGGTGTCTATACTCAGCAAATGGGTCAGAATGTATATAAAAATCTAAGAACAAGAGCTCAGCCTTCAGGTACCTACATTGGCTGTTTCATGCGGGATGGTGAAACAAGAGGGCCTTTGGCCCTGGTCCACTCACCTGAGTCAAAGAACCCAAGGGTAGCTTGCATTACTTTTGATTCAGATGATAAAGTTATTGAACTGTAACAAATTTTTCCCATTGGGTCTCAGCCCATGGTCACAAAACAATCATGACTATATCTATTTTGTCATCAGAAGAAGATTTAAAATTTCAAAATTGACCCGAAATTCTACCCTCTCCCCCAGCCTCTTCACATGGTAGCCAAACATTCATGGTTATAGCTATGTAAAGTAGGGTCTATGAGCTGATCATCTGTGTCAAATATAAAGGTTGTAGAGATTCTGGTTCATCAGAAGAAGACGGTTATGGATTTAAATTTTTTTAACAAAGTACTGCCCCTCCCCCCCGGCGCCTCCGCACCTGGTGGCCCAACAGTTATGATTTGAGCTATTCTAATTATAGCCCATATGCTGACCATCATTGCCATTTTTCAAGTCTGTAGGGCACATGGTTTATCAGAAGAAGAAGGTTAAAGATTTAGGAATTGCTCTGAAAATCTACCCTCCAATCCCCTGGTGCTCCCCACCTGGTGGCCAAACATTCATGATTTTAGCTATTTTAGATAGGGTCTTTGAGCTGATCATTGATGTCAAATATAAAGGCTGTAGGGATTCTGGTTCATCTGAAGAAGACAGTTAAGGATTTCAAAATTTTCAACAAAGCACTACCCCATCCCCCCAGATACTCTGCACCTGGTGGTCCAACAGTCCTGATTTTAATTATTTTAATAAAGGTTTATAAGCTGATCATCCATGCCAATTTTCAGGTCTTTAGGGCTCCTGGTTCCAAAGAATAAGAAGGTTAAAGATTACAAAATTTACCCAAAGTACTACCCCTCCACCCTAGGGCTCCGCACCTGGTGGCCCAACAGATATGATTTTAGCTATTTTAATTCAGGTCTATGAACTGATCATCTTTGCCAAATTTTATAAGTCTGTAGGGCTCTTGGTTGAGAAGAAGAAGAATTTTTACGATTTTCTTAAAATTTCACCTTAGGTTGCTATAGCAATCAGGGTGCTTCGTGGATTTCAATTCTTTTAGCTATTTTGGAAGGGGACCACCTAAGCAACATTTCTGTAAAATTTGGTGTTAATTGGCCTAGTAGTTTAGGAGGATATGTAGTTTAAAGAAATTGTTGATGGACGCCGGAAGACGACCGCCGGACGAAAGGTGATCACAATAGCTCACATGAGCACTTCGTGCTCAGGTGAGCTAAAAAGACTGGTGCAAAAAGGGGCCTACTTTGTACAAAATGCTTCAAGATTTATCCCCCTTGAAAGCATAGGGTGCACTTTTGGTGGTGAATATATGTGCCAAGTTTCAAGTGAATGCTTTCAGTAGAACCAGAGATATCAAAATATGTCAGTTTTCGCATGACAACAACAATGACGACAACAAAAACACCAAGGCTATAGCAATAACTCCGGTTTTCTCCGAAAACAGCCGAGCTAGAAAGGGACATAATTTGCATAAAATACATTGAGTTATTCTTCTTGGTAGTAAATGTTGCTCTTTTGATAGTGAAAATATGTGCCAAGTTTCAAGTGAATGCCTTCAGTAGAAACAGATATCACAAAATGTCAAAGCCTTCTCACAACAATGACAACACCATGGCTATAGGTAATACCTTGGGTTTGCTCTAAAAACAGCTGAGCTAATAAGCTGAAGTTAGAATAATTTAATTTAGTGGTGTCAATCAACTTTTGTGTATTCTGATTGACTGAAAAATTGGTTTTATTTCTCAAAGAAAACAATTTTGAGTGCGCAGCTATTTTTGTAAGCTTCCACAAACAGTGGTCCTGTAAGAAATTGCTTTCATTATTGATGAATGTTACGTTTTTTGTTTCATGACATTAAAGTATAAGACTTGAAGAGAATATTTGATTTTATGGAGGGATGAAACTAAAAACATAGAATGTTAAGGATCCAGTGCAAAATGTTAAGGATCCTGTGTAGAATGTGACTCCACAAGGTGCTCTTTGTTTCATGTCCATGACCATAGAAATTGAAGACAAGAGCACCACCTATGGATGCAACACTTAGCTGCAGGTGCTGGATAATCCCAAAAAATTAAATAGAAAAAGGGGCAGTACTCTTACAAAAATGCTTACAGAGTTAAACCGCTGGATAGCTCTCGTGATGGTTACCACATTTGCCAAGTTTTATAAAAATATCTTTGATAACAACAGAGATAATACCAAGGTTTAAGTTTGTAATGCCAACACCAACACGAATGACATAAAGGCGATAATAATACCTCAGGTTTTCTCAAAAAACAGCCTAGCTAATAAATGGTGTTTTCTTATCCGAGGGGTATATTGTGACTAGAACTGAGAAGGGTAGAAATTTTGTACCCGATACCTTGTTACATGCGGGTTCTCAAATACTTGATGATTACTGACCATTTTATTATTTAATTTTGAAGATATAGAGGATAATCGTTTGTTTCAGTGTAAAATCGATTTATGTTCATTGAGTGAACAACAAACAAAATATAGCTTTTGTTGTGCACAAAATGAAATATTAATCAATCTTACTCCAAAACAAACAATTATTCTATTTCTTTATTGCAAAAGTTAGAAAAAATGTGAAATTTCTAGGACATTTTTTTGTAAAGCGCATCATTTTGCGCGTGATAGCTATGCAACGTTCATTGTGACGTCATCTATTTGGCCCTGCATAGATGCAGTCAGATAGTATGAAATGCACAAAAGCAGGCTATAAGTTCTTGATATCACTGCTTTTGAGGTGAGATTATCCAAGTGGTAATCTACCGTTATTTCTCGAAAAACCACCGAAGAGCATAAAAGAAACAAGGTGTCAAATTGTCACAAGATACGCCCGTCACACTGCTTAGTATTAACCGGGGGTTTGAATAGAACTGAGGTTATTTTGAATGAATATTTTTGGCACCCATGAAGTTTCATGATCCTAGCAATTATACTTTTAGAGATATACTCAGGACAAGATTCTAGTATGAAAAACAACAAAAGGCATAACTCAAAAAATAGGTCAGGTAGAGTTATGGTTATTGTACACTGCACTCCCCCTTGGTAAGATCTATACACCCATGCAGTTTCATGATCCTAGCTATTAAACTTTTAGAGATATACTCCGGACAAGAATCAAGTATGAAAAACAACAAAGGGCAATAACTCAAAAAATAGGCCAGGTAGAGTTATGGTTCTTATACACTGCACTCCCCCTTGGTGAGATCTATACACCCATGAAGTTTCATGATCCTAGCTAATATACTTTTAGAGATATACTCCCGACAAGATTCAAGTCTGAAAAACAACAAAGGGCAATAACTCAGAAAATAGGCCAGGTAGAGTTAAGGTTCTTGTGCACTGCACTCCCCCTCGGTGAGATCTATACACCCATGAAGTTTCATGATTCTAGCTATTATACTTTTAGAGATATACTCCGGACAAGATTCAAGTATGAAAAACAACAAAGGGCAATAACTCAAAAAATAGGCCAGGTATAGTTGTGGTTCTTGTGCACTGCACTCCCCCTTGGTGAGATCTATACACCCATAAAGTTTCATGATTCTAGCTATTATACTTTTAGAGATATACTCCGGACAAGAATCAAGTATGAAAAACAACAAAGGGCAATAACTCAAAAAATAGGTCAGGTAGAGTTATGGTTCTTGTGCACTGCACTCCCCCTTGGTGAGATCTATACACCCATGAAGTTTCATGATCCTAGCTATTAAACTTTTAGAGATATACTCCCAACAA
Organism: Fragum whitleyi; assembly: GCA_948146395.1. Classification (NCBI taxonomy): domain Eukaryota; kingdom Metazoa; phylum Mollusca; class Bivalvia; order Cardiida; family Cardiidae; genus Fragum; species Fragum whitleyi. The sequence continues at coordinate 58,061,556 of OX411553.1, forward strand.
GATTCTAGTATGAAAAACAACGAAGGGCAATAACTCAAAAAATAGGCCAGGTAGAGTTATGGTTCTTGTGCACTGCACTCCCCCTCGGTGAGATCTATACACCCATGAAGTTTCATGATTCTAGCAATTATACTTTTAGAGATATACTCCGGACAAGATTCAAGTATGAAAAACAACAAAGGGCAATAACTCAAAAAATAGGCCAGGTATAGTTGTGGTTCTTGTGCACTGCACTCCCCCTTGGTGAGATCTATACACCCATAAAGTTTCATGATTCTAGCTATCATACTTTTAGAGATATACTCCGGACAAGATTCTAGTATGAAAAACAACAAAGGGCAATAACTCAAAAAATAGGCCAGGTAGAGTTATGGTTCTTGTGCACTGCACTCCCCCTTGGTGAGATCTATACACCCATGAAGTTTCATGATCCTAGCTATTAAACTTTAAGAGATATACTTCGGACAAGATTCAAGTCTGAAAAACAACGAAGGGCAATAACTCAAAAAATAGGCCAGGTAGAGTTATGGTTCTTGTGCACTGCACTCCGTAATGATGAGAAGAATACAATTGCCAAGTTTGAAGTCCATCGGACTTCAAATGACAGAGTTATGCTCCGGACAAAGAAGTGGACGCCGCCGGACGCCCGGACACCGGACGCCGGACATCACGGGTGATCCCATAATACGTCCCGTCTTCGACGGGCGTATAAAAAGATGTTTTAATATCCGAGAGGTGTATTATGACTAGAGCTGAGACATGAAGATTTTTTGTACACAGGTACTCAAGATCTCATTATCTGGGAGTATTCCATTACCTGATGATTATACAAAGACAGATTCAAAATTTCTGTAAAGGGGGTTCAAACATACAAATTCTGTCAGTTTTCAGGGACGCAGGTATTGACTCGTAAATAAGTGGCCAGGACTCTCAAACTATCTGATTAAAGGACCATCTGGAAATAAACTTCAGAAATGAATTGAAGTGCAATTGTTGAGCAACAGTATGATCTTTTTAATCCCTGTTCGCCAAGCACCTTACTGTTGCCTACTAGTGAAAATGGTGTCATTTTGTTGCATGTGAAATAAAATGCCATATGCCATGCTTTAATAGATGACAAGAGCTTCACAGAGCGGCGCATATACGCCCAATGGGGCTTGTCAGTAACCTTGGCTTGTCAGTAACACGAGCTTGAATGATAGCTAAAAGAATTGCAAACAGACAGACAGACGACTGGTGCAATAACATAGTATGACTTACTGTTGCCCACTATTGAAAATGGTGTCATTTTGTTGCATGTGAAATAACATGCCATATGACATGCTTTTATAGATAAAAATAAGTAGCCAATACCTCAAAACATTGTGATGCGAGTCCCTTAGACCCTCTGATTATCAATTTCAGTAAAGAATTGAAGACTGGTTTAAACAGTCTTCAATTTTTCCTGAAGTTGAGCCCCAAATATCAATATAGATCTACTTCTATTAATTTTTTTCCCCTTAACCAAAGAATAGTTCTAAATTTTCAGTATACAAGGTTATAGCCTAAAAGAAATATCAACATCTAAAGCAGGACCTCCCAAATTTTTAGAAAGGACCCCTAAATAGTCCTTTGAACCCCTTTTCGTTGATGTCAGTCAAAAACCCTGAAAAGGAGAATTAAGTATACCACTTCATAAAACTTTGGCTGTACAATGGTAATCATTGAAAACAAATATAAAGGATTTCTATTCAAAATTTTAATAGGTGTTGCTCAACACTTTTTTTTTAAACAAAAATAATATTTCTTCTTACAGAAACAAGAACTGATATAAAATAGCATGTAAATAGAAAAGGGTAAAGTTTAAAGCAAGATGTTATACTTCACATTGTTTATAATTTTATGAATTAATATCAAAACTGCTCGTTCTTGTCTGCTAACTCACAAAATTGCAGGCATTGAATTCAAGGTAGTGGAACCCTAATAGTTTGGCAACACTTCCAAACTCATGATCTTTCACAATGTTTACCAAGGTTTCCGAATGAAAAACATTAGAGAAACCTCTGTTAACACCATTAAATTTCATTACCCCCGAAACATTGAGAAACAATTACGGGTCCACTACCTTAACTCATCTACAGTTGATAACATTTTGGACAGGTCCAAATAGAAGCATGTTGAAGATGAAAAAAGTATAAAAAGTCAATGAAATTTAAAAAAAACTTTTGCTTTCTCAAGTTGACAGCACTTAAGAAATTGAAGAAATTGCTTGTTTAAAGCAATTTCTTTTCTTTCTGTGATGCTTTCCATAGCTTTTTCTTGGTAATATAAAAAATAAAGAGATTTGGCAAGAATTCATGTTTTCTATTCAGATATACAATGACCTTTTTCTTTGAATTAAGACCCTCACTTTTTAAAAATGACCTCCAAAATTGATAAAGAAACCTCATTTCTCAAGCAATAAGGTTGCATCATGTAAACATTCCCCCAAGTTTTGAAAGCAGATAGTTTGATTTGATTTGAATTGGGGTTTTACGTCGCTTTCAACAATCTCTCAGTTATATCGCGACGACTGGAGCACCTAATGATGGATTCCTGGTATTTCTCACACCAGTACTACCACCACATGCCTTTCCTAGCCTCCAGTTGCTATTCCACATAGGTTTACGATTATCAACCCATTGGTGGAAGACAAATGTCGGAAAGTATAAGTGCCGTGGCCGGGATCGAACCAGTGCCAATATAGACCCCTGGATTAGAAGTCCGGCGCGCTACCAACTGCGCTATTTGAAAGCAGATGGAAAACCCTTAATGAAGTAAGAGTAAAACTAGTTAAGTGCTTATAAAATATAGGCACTTACATTAGTTTTGCTCTGACCACTCTAAACAAATTTGTTCCGCATCCACTTTGGAACTATAGTCTGTAACTTCTTTCAATTTGAACTAGTCCAAAATTTTCTAACTTTGTAATGCAACACAAATAAGGTTTACGAGGAGAATGATGCTGAAATTCCTGCAGTCTAGTCCTGAATTTCTCAGGCATGGTTGGGGGAGGTTTGACTACTGAAGATGAGATGATGACCATATACCTCAAACCTTATCAAACTCATTAAGCTTTTTATTACATACTTTAAAAGAAAGATACCCAACTAGATCTTTAAATCATAGCAACACATAAATCACCATCCTGCTCAGATGCTCATAACTGAACTGAAAATGTTCGGGTAAAAAAAAAAATGTCTTTGAATTTCCTCCAAAACATACTATGGTGTTAACAATATTCAATCACTGGCTTAACACAACACTTTTGTAAGTGAAGAGATTTATATTGACACGTGAGAAAAAAGTTTATCCTATAACAAATGGAGGTTATAAGATAAATATAATACATATTTAGTGTATTGTATGGAAAAAATATCTAAATCGGTTTTGATAATTGATAATTGTCTCGGCAGAGCCTCAACAATGATCAATTCTCCCAACCACGTTAGATATTTTTTCTCATACAAAATACTAAGTAAGTATTATATATAATACCAAGCATTGACAAGAGCACTCCACTAAGCTGTTGGGTGCTGGATAGTGGATAAAAAATCAAATTAGAATGATTGATTGAAAGGAGTTTTAGGCTGTTTCTACATTTTTTCAGTTATATCGCAGCGGCTGGAGCACCTAACAATGGTTTCCTGGTATATCTCTCACCAGTACAACCACAACATCTTTTCCTAACCTCCAGCTGCTATCTCACATAGGTCTACGATTATCAACACATTGGTGAGAGACAAATAGTGCGAAAGAATGAGTGCCGCCGTCGGGGATCAAACCTGGGAACTCTAGATTGGCAGTCTGTTGTGCTACCAACTGCGCTATGATGGCGGCAAATCAGATTAAAAAAAGGGGCATAATTTGAACAAAGTACATCTAGAGTTATCACCCTTTGATAGTTAGGTTACTCTTTGATAGTGAGCAAATAGATATCACAAAAAGTCACTGTTTTCACATGTCAAAAACATCAGAAACAATGACAATAGTGATGAAGACGAAGACAACAAGGCTACAGCAATTCCTTGGGTTTTCTCCGAAGACAGCAGAGGTAAATTCAGCAATAACAACCAAACAAGAAATATATTAATATAATGGCACTCTTAGACTGACTGTGTCTGTTTTTCCCAAACAAACATAAGGCTAGTGTTTGACCCTAAATCAAGGATTTGACCCTTAAAAATCTGAAAATTTCCCATGTTGACCCTTTAAAATTGTCAGGGGTAATAATTTCTCTTTGATACAGCTGCACGTCATGTAATGTATAGAGGATATTGAATGAGTGGTCATGGAATACTGAATTTATTAAACGAGTCATCTAAAAACAGATAAAAACAAGGCTGCACCGAGTTTTTATCTGTTTTTAGATGACAAGTTTAATAATTTCTGTAATTTATGAGCACAAATTTTATATTCTATTTATAATTTGACCCAAATTTTTTAGAAAAATTGTCGAAAGTTTTGAAAGTCAGCATTTCAAAAATCCGCAAAACTTATAATGCTGTTTAAAACTGACATCATAATATATACATTATGTCATTTTTGCAGTTACAAAATAGCATTGCTATTCGCCTTGGGCTCATTTGCATAGTTATTCCACTAGTGTAAGAACAACTGTGTAATATCAAAAATATTCAACAGGGTTATTTCACGCCCGCGACGTAGGTCATATTATAAATTAGAATTAATTGTCTATTTCATATCTTACTAAGAGATTCTTATTTCATATGAATCTCTAATAAAGAAATGAATGAGACTTTAAGAGATGTGAAGAAATATTTTTTCATTCATTCATTATATTTTTCTACCCCTTTGACAGTGGTTTTGACCCCTAGAAATTAACAGTCAAGGGGGTCAATAAATGTATCATTTAAGATGCTAGTACAAACACTTCAAACAGTTCTCAATCATGACCCTGACAAAAAGTTCCTGGGCTTAGAACAACACTGCTGTTAGAGCGTATATTTACATAGGTACTTGCAAGGGTGTTGCTATAAGCCCGCAAAATAAGCTCTGAAACTCAAAAAGGAACATAAGATCTTCTTGATTCAAAGGCGTTATTGAAAATTTTGGCAATCTCAGTATGTGTTGATTCAATATCTATTTCTGAAAATTCTCAATCTCTTTTGGTTTTTGCACCCAGCACCCAAGTCCAGTTTTCTCCGCAAATTTTCTGAACACTGTTTTAGCAGCCTGATAATCCTCCGCGAGCTGCTTTGCACTGAGATAGGTAGGGGTCTGTAAGGCTCGGTAGTTTTGTAACAAGTTGCCTATGTCCCGGTATCGAGACAGAAACGCTGCTTTACAAAGTCGACTAGAGCATGGCCCTGCATTCTTGGTTGTTCTATGAGGAGAGCTGATGAAGAGAAAAGTGGATAGATAATCCTTTACTGAACAACTTTTTACAAAATGAGTCCCTTAGGAAATACTTTAAACACAAATGTCCCTGGCATTGTTTTCTTTACGATCATGGCATAAATTTATTGGATTTTTCATTTAATTGCATTGGGTTTAAGGTTACTTTAAGGTAGTGGAACCGTAATAGTTCTGCACCTTTTTGGCACTCATGAACTTTAACAATGTTGACCGAGGTTTCCTAATGAAAATCATTAGGAAACCTTGGTTAACACAGTTAAAGTTCATTACTTTTGAAAAGTTGCGGAAATATTACGGATCCACTACCTTAATCAGTATTGCTGCTATATTACAGTAGCTGGTGCACCTACACATCAACCAATTTTCTAGAGAACCCCTCTACCATCTCCAGGATCTGTCTCCTACAGACCAGTTTAAGCTGTGACAGTGAAATTTTATCAAATTCTGACATTATGCACGAATTCAGTAGACTAGAAATATTTAATAATGGAAAGACAAATTGAGAAAATGATACTAATAAAACATCAACCTTTGAAAGTGTATAAAAATTATATTCTGCTATTGTTTATTTCACCCTATTCGACATTATCAAAGTGGAGCCCTTTACTCAAAAGACATCATAAAGTGGCCTACTTAATGAAAACTGATGTGCTGTGAAAAGATTTTTTCTAAAAATATTCGAATTCGGTCTACTTCTTGCAGTAACGACATAGAAGAAAGTTCTGCATCTCCATGTAAGACGTATAGAGCTTTCATTTTGTGAATGACACAAGCAATATTTACGCACTTGTGACAACATAGCTTTTGATGTTCACAAAATGAAAGATTTATAGATCTTACATGGAAACAACAAACTATCTACTGTAAACGGCTTTATATTGGCGGTGTCCACATTTGGCGGTTTTTCGGTTGCGATTTATTGGTGGTGATTTATTTTGGCCCATCTTACTATAACGCCAAAATAAAACGATTGATCTATGTTTCTTTTTTTCCTCGTTCAAAACAACGTAAGTATATGAAAATCAATTTCTAGATTAATGTCAACTTTCTACATATTTAACAATACTTTGTTTTCACACCTTTGTGTATCAATTTTTCACACGTTTTGCTGTGATTTTCATTACAATTTATCAATCAAATTGGATCGGGAATCTTGAAATTGAGGGATCAGTGCAATACTATTGTAAGTGCCTATAAATTATAGGCACTTACAATCGTATTGAGCTGACCTCTCTAAATGTCAACTTTGTCAGCAGATTTTCTGATTCCAATTTGAATAAGAGTGGTCTGCATATCTTTGATAAAAAGTTAATTAAAACTGACTAAAATGTATATCACGCAAAGTTTCATATCCATCATAATAAAGAAATGTCTAAATAATATTGACAAATATTCGCGGTGGATTAAATTTGGCGCATCTTAGCTTGACCGCCAATATAGCCAAAACAAGAGCTGTCACTGTAAGATGACAATGCCCCCGACACCGCTTTGATTTTAAATTATGGCCAATCTATGTTGAAGGTCAAGGTCATCCAGGGGTCAAGGTCACCAAAGTATGTGCCTACAGAAAGGTAATGTACCAAGGAATGTTGTGGTAAAGTATGATGCGAATATGTTAAGTAATAAGGAAGTTATGGCCAATGTTAAAGTTTTTGGACGGAATGACGGACGGACAGACGGACAGACGGACGGACGGACAAGTCAAATTTATGATGCCTCCCTATCGGGGGCATAATAAAACAACCGCCAAAATAACCCCGTTTACAGTATATAATTTCGGTAAAATAACATTTGAAAACCAACAATAATAATTACCCATCAACCACTTTTCCAGAGAACCCCTCAACCACCTCAGGGTTTTCGTCTCCTACAGACCAGTTTAAACTGTGACTCGTTGGCTTGCCGTGTAACTCTTCAATCTCCATGGTAACCATGGATAATATCGGGTAGTTTATCTTATAGTGGGGTGGTAGATAGTTTTCTACAATTTGGTACATGCGTCCACAGGCTGCTCTTGCTAAATGGCGATGGTCATACTGGTTGCCTGTATAAAACAAAATTAAACATTTTGAACTCAAACAGATTTAAAATGCTATCTTTGAGGGATTTTGTCTTAACATATAAAATTACTTGAGGGGTCAGTGAAAAACTATTTCATGTGCTTGTACTTATAAGTACTCACAAAAATTTCCGCTAACCCATTGCCTTGCAGTCAAGAGATTTGAGTAAAAGGCTTCAGCTATTTCTATATTACCTCTTTTTACACTTTAGCCAAAAAATAACCAAAATATAGTAACCCAAAATGTGAGGATTTGTTGTAAAGTGTTAATATTTATTGGCAAAATATTTCTTGACCAAAAACTTATAAGCTAATTGGTTCAGGGTCAACTTTTAACATTAATATAGACAGATTAACACTGGTCAAGATTAAAATAAAGAATATGTAAATTGAAATGGAAACAGCAGTTCTGATTGAAAATTTTCAGTAACTGTGAGTTTATAGGTAAAAACGCTAGCATTCTTAAAAGCCTTATGATATTGTAGTTTTGGTAAATTTTTACCAAGCACTTTTACTCAACTGAAAAAATGTTAGGTCTCATAAAGTTACTTTACAGCGCCCCCTGTAATCCCACAATGTTGTAGAGTTACAATGTATTGCTATACAACAGTTACCTTGAACTATAGATCTCAGGTATATTGATCTCATATAGTTACTGTACAGCCCCCCTGTAATTCAACAATGTTGTATAAAATCAATTTATCACTACATGACATTACAAGTAAATCTTACCTTGTACTATAGATGTAAGGTATATCGGTCTCATAAAGTTACTGTACAGTGCCCCCTGTACGCCCACGATATTGTAGAGTAACAATTTATCGCTACATGACATGACTAGTAAATCCTCTTCACCCTCCTGGAGTTTACTGAAGTCTTGAAATGGAGGCTGGTCTTCTTCTACAGCCTCAACTAAACCTAAAAGTTCATAGTGGATGATCATTTGTTTAAAGAGCTAGATTGATTAAATTTACATTGAGTGAACAACAAAAAAATATTTTCACTAGTGGCAAAGCCACAAGTGAAAAAAATAGCTTTTTCTTTTTTGTTCTCCAAATGAATTGTTTAGAAGATTCTCTTCACCATCCTGCAGTTCACTGAAGTCTTGAAATGGAGGTTTTTCTTTTTCAACAGCCTCAATTAAACCTATAGAGGATTTTCCTTTGAATCAGTGTAAGATCGACTTATATTTCAAGGAGAGAATAGCAAAATCTATAATAACAAGTGGTGAGGCAAAATTAAAGCTTTTGTTGTTCACTCAATGAAATAACTAGAAGATCTTCTTCACCCTCCTGTAGTTTATTGAAGTCTTGAAATGGAGGCTGGTCCTCTTCTACAGCCTCAACTAAACCTAAAATTTTATAGTGGATAATCATTGGTTTCAGATTAAAATTGATTAAACTTTCATTGAGTGAACAACAAAAGCTATATTTCATATAAATATCATATTATAAAGCTCTTGTTGTTCACAAAATAAAATAAGTAGTGAGAAGATCTTCTTTGGCCTCCATTGTTTCTCCTTAATCTTGAAATGGAAGCTGGTCTTCTTCTACAGCCTCAACTAAACCTTAAATTTCATAGTGGATAATTATTGGTTTCAGAGTAAGATTGATTAAACTTTCATTGAGTGAACAATAAAAGCTATTTTTTTACTAGTAGCAGAGCCACAAGTGAAAATAAAGTTGTTTTGCTCACCAAATGAAATGTTTAGATATTCTTCAATATCCTGCAGTTTGCGTAAGTCTTGAAATGGAGGCTCATCTTCTTCTACAGCTTAAACTCAACATAAAAGGATCAGGGCCCGAGGTTATAAAACTTTTCTCAGACTCAATTCAAAATGTTCTCAAATTTCAACTTGAGAATAAAGCCGTAATTCTGTTTGAATACTCATTTTAATGTATTAACATAAAAGATAATATCGATATGTTGTTATAAATAATACTTATCCATATTATCTTTTATTTTCATACATTTATTTAAATCTAAAATTTGAGAAAATTGAGCATGAGCCTGTAAAAAGTTTTATAACCTTGGGCCCAGAGCTACATATTCTTGATTTTAGATAAAAGTAATTCAATTTCTGTAGCACAAAATCTTTATTGTTTGTAATAATTGGAATTGTCTCGCCGAGATGATTCATATGAGTACCCAAAACAAAAGGTTTCACTGAGGGAAAAAAAAGAGTTTAGACTGGCCTTACCCCTTCTTATGTGTACCTCTGGTAGAGGATAATTGTTTGTTTCAGTGCAAGATTCATTAGTCTTTCCTTGAATGAACAAATGAAAAGTAAAATATAGCTGTTGTTGTTTGCAAAATAACATAGCTGATGTTTGATCAATTTCAAAGTCTTAAAAAAACAATTCTTAAACTAATGACTTATCTTACCATCTTCATTTTTGACAGAGAACCAGCCAGGTAGATCCTCATTGAATGCTGGGAAATGGGCACCATCCTCTAACTGAGCTTCCTGTGCCTCCGTCAGTAGATCACATTTTCTGCGAAGAAAATTACAAACTGTCTGAAACATCTTTTATTCATTTCATTTCCTAGTCCTTACTGAAGCAATACCAATCCCTATCCTGCTGAATCTAAATTGAGCCTGTGCTTGACATTTCTAACAATTTTAAACGTTCGTGAGGTGCAAACATTGAGTAGCGTAGACAGAAACGTATTATAGATATCAAGTTACCTGATGGTCTACAGATACTTTGAGATCTTATGAAGGCATTCTATTTACTAAACGCATAGTTAAGACTCTGATCAGACTGTGCAGATGCACAGGGTGGTCAGAGTCTTTGCTTTGCGCATTTTTGAAACTGTTGGAATTTTCACACACATGCTCAATTTCATTCAAAACAATTTGCCAATTTTGAGTATTTCAGCCAGTCAAGCTCATGTTTTTCACAATAATTAAGTAGAAAGCAGGTAGTGTATGCTCAGATCAGAATGTATGTGTTTTGTCAATGCAGTCTGATCCAAGTCTTTAATGTCTGCCAATGCCCTAAGTACATGTACAGCAGAAAAAATACCATGAACATCATGACAAGGTCTAAAGCCTAACATAAAGTGTTTAAAAGAATGACCTAAATAGATCTTTCATCTGTTATTATCTTTGGATACTCAAGTCAGAGTGTATTTCTGTCTATTTATCGCCGCTACCAAAGGACATGCCCATATAAGCGACGCCCCAAGAAGACAGTAAGTTGTTATGGAGGATAGTGCAAGGATACATGAAGAACCTACTGCTGAGATCTACCATGTTTCTTTAACATGCTAGTTGTAAAGCACCATCTGACGGGACCTCATTTTAACGTCTCATCCATAAGACAATTAGGTTTTTAGTGATCCAGTCTTGGAATCAAACCCACACAGTTAAGCCCGATGCTCTACTGACTGAGCTTATCAGGCTGACGACTCATATCAGAGAAAGAAGTATCGACTGTTAAATACAACTTTGAACTGTTTACTTATGTCACACGGAGCACTGAATTTGAAATATTTGGACAGGGCGTAGATAAAGATCAACCTGCACAACCAAGTAGGTCTTTTGTTTTTCACTTTGGCTGCCATGACAACCAGTTTTGCCCTGAAATAAATTCTTTTCAAAATTTTGAAAATTTGAAAGCCTTAGGAACATTCTTGCCAAAATCTAATTCAAATTGTTCTAGTGGTTATGGAGAATGTTTCATTTTAAGTATTTGCTGACAGATGATGTTTAACAGTCAGTCACGACACATAGGAAATTCACAATAACTCACCTGAGCCTTCAGCCCTTTGATTTTAATTCAATTATGTAAAGGGATTCTATGCTTATGACAAAGCTTACAAAGAAAAGATACCTACATATCAAGACATTCTCTATAATCTCCCGGTAATGGATGGTTCAAATACAGATGTATTGTGATATGATCCTTTAGTTTAAGTATTCCATGTTCTTCGCTTTCCTCAAATATAGACAAAACCTTGGCACTCTCGAAGTAGCTCTTGATCTCTTTATGGAAATATCTGAAAAGAAGAAACATATAATCTTGTAACATGAGCTCCGCCTACAGGAGCCTACGCTTGGCTATTGGGTGTTGGATGGTGGATAAAAAATCTATGAAAAATTGGGCATAATTCCAACAAAATGCATCTAGAACTATCCCCTTTGATAGTACAAGGTCCTCTTTTGAAACTAAGCATGTGTGCCGAGTTTCAAGTGAATGTCTTCAGTAGAACCAGAGATATCACAAAATATCAAAAGTTATTGCATGACCACAACAACAACAATGTCAAGGCTATAGCAATATCTCGGGTTTTCTCAAAAAAAGCCGAGCTAAAAAATGCCACTATATGATTACAAGAGTATTGCAAACCATTGCCTGATATGCAGCTGTTTTATGGGCATTTGCTTCCAAGTTTTGAGTTCTATAACCTAAAGAACTCACATTTCTTCAGGTAGAAACTACATAATGCAAAACTTTTGCATCAGCTGATTTCAGTTTTCTTTTTACGACTTCTTCACACTTTGAGATAACTGATAATTTCCATCCAGGCGTGTTTAATACTAATTTGCTATGTTGTTCGTTTCTGCTGGTTGATTCCCAAAGATAATGAAGACTCCTGAGAAATCCAGAGATAGGGCCGATTTCAAAGTGTGCATAACACTGCCACTACCTTTAGACGAAATGTGTTTGTGAAACACTAATCCCCTGCCACTGCCATACAGTAGTTTCATACAATATGGTTATCTACAGCAAACCTTAATCCAATTCTGTAGTCCATGCCATAATCAATGTGCAGCCATATATTTGACCTAGAAAAAATTTGACCTTTACTAATGGTACCAACAGAAAGGTCTTGACCAAAGAAATCATCATATGAAATAGGAAGATTCTAGCACTAACCCTTCAATAATGACCAATGTTAATGTTTATTTTTCAGACAAACAGATGAACAGAGTAAAGAACAAACAGACAGGGCAGCCCCCGATCTATCAATGCAGACATAAAAATTTTAAGGACTCAAGGCAACAATATCTTGAGAGCATATATAAACATAAGCATTGTTACTGTAAAAATATTGTAGTTTGAGCCCTAACAACTTACTTTAAAAGTGACCTCCTTGCTGTAGCTAGAGCATAACTATCTACCAAAGATCTTCCATCCGTAGTTATGTTTTCTACTGACAATAAAGTATTCCCTGTACCAAAAGCCACCACTTCACCTTTATCATTCACTAAAAAACAGAAAACGAAAAAAGGCTTAAAAAATTTGATCAATCACATGAAAAGGATTAAGGGTCAATACTTATCATTCATGACAGCTTTTCTGAATGACTTGAGATACTTACTGATTTTAAAGATGGCTTCATAGGCTCAAACTTCTCATACTGTATATGGGATGATCAACTTACTGGTATTTTCATGTTTAAGTATTTTACAATAATACTTTGGTCCTTCTCTTTTTTGAAATGGTAAGGTTTGAATTTCTCCAAGCAAAAGCAGAGCACATAATAAGTATTCTCATAACAAAATTCTAAATGCCGCGGCTTTGCAATAATCGACACTAACACTGTCATTCAAGTATCAATGTAGTCGTTGATAAAAAGAATCAAAACTCTTTTCTTTCACCTGATTAACCATTTCCTGTTTAATCCCTGCTTTTTACGTTCCTGTGATTTTATGATTGAGAAAACAATGTGAAAAAAGAAGAAATTGCTTCTGATAAGCAATTTCTACTTTTTCCACACTATTTTCTACCCTACAGAATGGTTATTTTTCAAATTAAATCCACTTTAAATTTTCGTCTGCAAAACCTTTGAATTTGGACAGGTACAAAATTTTGTTAAACAAGAAAGTGTTAATCTCAAATAAGCAACCTACTCTTTTAATGACCAGTTTCATTAACCCTTTCCTGTTTTAAAACAATTTAGACCTGTCCAAATTCAAAGGTTTTCAGACGAAAATTTAAAGTGGATTTAATTTGAAAAATAACCATTCAGTAGGGTATAAAATAGTGTGGAAAAAGAAGAAATTGCTTGTTAGAAGCAATTTCTTCTTTTTTCACAATGTTTTCTCAATCATAAAATCACAGGCACGTAAAAAGCAGGGATTAAACAGCAAAGGGTTAAGATACCTTCATGAGAAGCACCTTCACCAAATGCAAATGTCTTACTTCATACTGGTGTACTTATATCTTTTTCTTGTATAATTATTACAAATGAATTAGAAGTTACTAAAAATCATTAGAGAGGATTTTAAACGTTCAAACATCATAGGAAACAGAGAGACTTATGTGAAATGTATATCAGTAATCCATGAAAACCAACAGGTTGAATTAAACATCAAAATCTTTTAATTTGTTACAAAATCATCATTTCCTAAAATAACTACTACATGTACCCCTACTTCTGTTCATGGCATTTTTGTGCACAGAAAAGTCTAAAACATTATACAATTATAACTGGCTGCACACAAAAAGCTTAAGCTGAAGTTATAAGGTTTTGGGATTAAAACTTTAATAATTATACTGACCAGATCTCTTGACAATAAAAGCAGCAAAACTGTGTCTGGCTTCGCGTATGTTTGGAATGTTGACACATTTCTGTAGCAATTGTTCTAGCACTTTGTAACATTCTTTGGCAAATATGTTCTCCATCGAGTCTTTGGTCAATCTTTCATGAAGCTGGAAATAATAAATTGATTGATTGAATGGAGTTTTACGCCCCTTACGCTCCTAGCCTCCAGCTGCTATCTCACATAGGTACATGTATATGATTATCAACCCATTGGTGAGAGACAAATAGTGAGAAAGAATGACTGCCGCTGTTGGGGAATTATAAAATGAGCCTGTGTGTGACAAAAATACTATGTGTGCGTGATGGAAGGACAATGGGCTACAGATAAAGGGGGTATTTTGGATTATAGATCAAAGTTTTTTCAATAATGATAGTACAAACCCTATGTTGTTGGTACTCATTGGAATCGTCACAACATAGGGTTCCATTTAGAAATAATGATTTTAGATAAGCTTTACCCACTCTTAGCTGTACCTCTGAGACGTTGAGCAATCTTGGCATCCATACTGTGCATTCTGCAATTCTGAACAGTGTATATAGCTATCTAATGAATGCATAGTGAAGACACTGATCAGACTGTGTAGATGCAGAGTCAGATCTTCTATTTTTTGTTGCACACATGAAGAATTGCTGGAAATGTCACGCTAGCTCAAATGATAACATTCACTTACAGCATACTCCATTTTGTAGATTTGACTCTTTTCTCACAGGCTTCTTAGTTTTACTTGCTGTTTTACCAACCTTTATCCTCATTAACATATTTTATTTTTCTTAAAAACACATCTGTCCAGTGAAAGCCACTATAGCATGACTATCATGATGGGAAAACATGATAAACATGCTCTACTGGCTTTCACAGTATGATGGACTACCATACAAGAGTATGAGTAAAAGAGCAATCTACAGTTGATGTTGCTTGAGCAACCATGTCTATTAAGCGACTGATTTTATTTAGCAACCATTATAAAAAATCCTTTCAACTTAAACAGAATCTCTTAAGAAGTTGGCATTTTTAACAAACAATTTTTCATTATTGAATCTTATGTTGATGAAACCCATTAGAATCGTCCCAATTGAGAGGATTCTAATGGATTTGAACATCATAGGATTTAATAAGACTTACGTGCTTATCTTTGTGTGTTATCAAAATGACCAATCTCGTTAATCGTGAAATATTGTATAAAGTGACCACTCCCATAAGCGACCGATTTTTGTGGGTCCTGTAGGTGGTCACTTTACGCAAGTTTTACTGTAATTCATCCACTTACGGCATGCTCCATTTGTAAAACCTCTACAGCAGATTTAATGGCAGCCTGTCTCGCATGTTTCTTTGTTTTACCTGTCGCCTCGGCCACTTGTCTACCACTGAACTTGATTCTCGCCACAAATCTGTTATATTTGAAAAAAAAATCTAAATAGGGATGTAGAATGATCATTCTAGATTCAGAGAATCAGCACACAGCCAAAAAGTCTCAACCCTAGTCAGTCTGTGCAGTCTGCACTGTTTGACTAGGTTGGACACTTTATACACTTCCCAGATGGTCCCTTTTAAAGTGATGGGTCAAATATGATCCAAAGGGTTTGCATAACCATAATATTACTACAGTAAACCCCTCTTTTAAGACCACTTGGGGTACTTTTTGAAAGTGGTCTTAATAGCGGGGTGGTCTTAATTCTGAGGTTTGGTCAGATGCGTTCTAACTTCCTACACTAATAATTGCTAGCAGAAAAGACTATGTAATTCAGTTTATTTTATAATGATTTAAACTTTATCGTGTATTTTACATTATGTAATTAAATCTATAAAATAGCATTTACATGTAAAACTTTTGTTGTTGTTGTTGTTTCAAGCCAAGCCAAATTGTTGATTTCCAAAAGGGAGAAATTGATACTTTGAAATTGCTCATTTTAATGATACAAATCTTCTTCAATTTGAGAGTATAAACTAGATTAAATTCTTATTGCTTATGCAAAAACTAGGACAAATGCCCTATTATGGAAGAGAGTTTTCTGCTGCAAAAAATTGTCTTAAACTGTTTGTTTTGCTTTCGATTCATAACTGAGGACCTCTTTTTCCCTTCACCAAAACTCTCGGTGGATAGGCGTAGTGACATTGCTTTCTTTGCAAAGTTATTTTTTCTCTTTCAATATAGCTCTTTACTCCGTTTGTTTATTTGATCTTATTTGAAGACCTACCTAGAATTATTCATATGAAAACAAGTGCATGTCGTATTGCGATGCAATACAGGAGTCCCCCACCGGATAACAAAAAATCCTCTCTTATAATATATCTCCTACTTACTAGATCTATAACTGTAAAAGTTTAAAGTTGCTAGCACTTATAGTTTAGGAGATATGATCCGGACAAGAATGTAAGACTAAAAACAACAAAGGGCAATAAGTCAAAAAGTGGACATGGCAGAGTAACTGTTCTTGTACATGACACTTGTCCTTGATAAGATCTATCAGTGTACAAAGTTTGAAGTTGCTAGCACTTATGGTTTAGGAGATATGATCCAGACAAAAATGTAAGGGTAAAACAACAAAGGGCAATAACTCAAAAAGTGGGCTTGGCAGAATAACAGTTCTTGAACATGACACTTGTCCTCAATAAGATATATACTGGCCAAAAGTCCTAACCGGCCACTTTAAAAATGACGATAACTTTTTTAAAAGTTCTAACATTTTAATGAAATTTGATGTGTGAATTTTTAAGCATAATGTACATGGGTTTCTATTACGATTTACCAATAGTTATCAAATTTGGATGTGTAATAGAGGAAAAGCTCAAAAAGCTCTAAATCTTAATAGAGCTCGGGATATTACACTTTCAACAAACCAAAGTACGCAAATCGCTAGCTGCAACCCAGACCGAGAAAAAAATAAAAAAACATTGTGAATTTTGTGTGACATTTGACTACAGGAGAAACAGAAAGAATAGGAGGCATGGTTAAATGGTGTTTAAATTCAACCGGCAAACCATTTTATCTAGCGATTATGCTTAAATATGGTCTGGTGTGAAAAAAACGATGTGTCAAACTAATTTTTTTACATATCCTACATTTTGTAGCTCTACGGGAATTATCAGTCTATATTTTATGCATTTTTGAAAAAAAACGTGTTTTAGGTGTTGTTTCTAGGATTCGTTTTTCTGCATACATAAGCTCTATCACTTTCTTCTAGGATCATATGCCGCGCACAATTGTCGAACATTTTCAGTTTTTTTCCTAGTCTATGTTGCAGCTAACGACCCATGAGACAAAAATCGCTACATTGACAATATTTTGAGCTCTGTGTAAATTTAGAGCTTTTTGAGCTTTTCTCATGTTCCGCTTTAAATTCAATGAAATAACGGTAACTTTTCGCCAAAATCATCTGGAAAGTTGCTAAGAAATTCACATAGCAAATTTCACGAAAATCCAAACACCACAGAAAAAATTATCTTTGTTTTAAAAGTGGCCGGTTAGAAGTTTTGACTAGTATATAAGTGTACATAGTTTGAAGATGCTAGCACTTATAGTTTAAGAGATATGATCCGGACAAGAATGTAAGGGTAAAAACAACAAAGGGCAATAACTCAAAAAGTGGGTGGGGCAGAGTTATGGATCTTGAACATGACACTTCGCCTCAATGAGATCTATAAATGTACAAGGTTTGAAGTTGCTAGCACACATTGTTGAGGAGATATGTCCCGGACAAGAATGTAAGGGTAAAAACAACAAAGGGCAATAACTCAAAAAGTGGGCGTGGCAGAGTAACGGTTCTTAAACATGACACTTCGCCTCAATGAGATCTATAAGTGAACAAAGTTTGAAGTTGCTAGCACACATAGTTTAGGAGATATGTTCCGGACAAGAATGTAAGGGTAAAAACAACAAAGGGCAAAAACTCAAAAAGTGGGCGTGGCAGAGTAACGGTTCTTGAACATGACACTTCTTCTCAATGAGATCTATAAGTGTACCAAGTTTGAAGTTGCTAGCACATATGGTTTAGAAGATATAGCCCGGACAAAAGCGTGACGGACAGACGGACAGACGGACAGACAGACGGACGGACAGACGGAGGGAATCGAGCAAACCTATAGTCCCCCAACCGGTAACCGGTGGGGGACTAATAAAGGCCAATTATTGTCAAACTGTAAATGTAGCGCATACATTTAGAAAAATCCTAAAAACAGAATCTTTCAATCATAAGCAAATTTACAATAGGTCTGCAGCCCGCCGAAAACAAATTCCTGTATGTTTCCCGAATCAGCATTACTTTCGGTTTCTTTACTACAGTTATCCAGGTAACAAATATCTTTCATTGATGGACAAATGCAGTGTATCAAAACAATTGACCACTTAAAGTTGTTTGGTTGAAAATAACACCAAAACACAATAGAGGTTTAATCACGACATCGAAAAA
The DNA here is from genome assembly GCA_948146395.1 of Fragum whitleyi. Classification (NCBI taxonomy): domain Eukaryota; kingdom Metazoa; phylum Mollusca; class Bivalvia; order Cardiida; family Cardiidae; genus Fragum; species Fragum whitleyi. The sequence continues at coordinate 58,079,977 of OX411553.1, forward strand.
TCCAATAATCCATTGGTGATCTATTTGTACACAATTAGTGACGTACTTACAAAGCATGAAATTCGGATGGTTGATCCAGAGGTGTGAAGTTACTGGGTTTTTTTAGCGAGGTTCGAAATGGTGTATTATACGGCGTTTGTACTGAGATTAGTGGTCGTAATGTTGAATAGCGGGGTGCTTGCATTAGAGGGGTTCACGACCATTAAAATAAAGAACAAATAATTCCGTTTTGTTGAAAATCGTTTGTAATAGCGGGGTGCCCGTTTTTCAGGGGTGGTTGGAAGGAGGGGTTTTACTGTATGTTTTCCATGAATTTGTTTTCAGAAAAGCCAGGCTTGCAACTGCAATGCAAAATATTGTTGATCCAACTTCTAATGTACCAAGTGAATATGCAATAAATGGTAAAACTTTTGCAAAAGAAGAAGCTGAAAATTCGCTGCCTGTCTTCTGGAAATTCTAAAAAATCTGGTTTTAATTATTCAGACAAAAGCAAGAATAGCTAATATCCATAGCAAATTAGTTACCTTCTAATTGGCAATAAGTTGGTGTGTGTTTTTGGTCTTGTAACTTTATGCAAATCATTTTGGAAAGTATTGCAGTAGATATGGTAAATAATTTGCTGCTATAAAAAAATTCAAGGATGAGCAAATTTGTCATTAATTGTGTTTCTTAATTGCTCTTATAGCCTGCAAATTACTGAATGATCTCCGAACATCTTATTTGATAACTGGAAAGTTGGTGAGAGATATCAACTAGTGGTCAAAAGATGGCTAATTGCTTAGCAATGCTATGTCAAGGGATCAGCAGAAAACTATTGATTGATTGATTGAATGGAGTTTTACGCCGCTTTCAACATTTTTTCAGTTATATCACGGAGGCTGGAGCACCTAACAGTGGTTTCCTGGTACCTCTCACCAGTACAACCACCACATCCTTTCGTAGTCTCCAGCTGCTATCTCACATCAGTCTACAATTATCAACCATCTATTGAGAGAATGAGTGCCGCCATCGAACCCGGGACCTCTAGATAGACAGTCAGACGAGCTACCAACTGCACTTTGAAGCCCAGGAGAAAACTATTGTAGGTGCCTAAATAAGCATATGTGACCCACCACATGAAAAGGGACCATCTGGGGACTCTCTAAAATAAGTACATGAAAAAGACTGGGTCCAGCATAGGTCAACCAGAGGTCCAATTTCAAGAATTCTTTTACAGGAAAGTAGATTGATCATTCTAGAGTCAGAAAGTTAGAAAATTACACAAAGGTTAAACCCTAGTCAGTCTGACTAGGATCAACACTTTACGCACTACCCAGATGGTCTCTTTTTGTGTGACTTGTCACATTTAAATATTGTGAGTTGATCACTTCAACAAATGTTTCATTTCTTATTTCATATTTCCAATGGCATGAATATATTGTCAGAAAATTTACCCAAAAGGCCCTGGATCATCTGGGACCTCAATCAGGCCATTCTTATTCATGACACGACAGTATTCATTGAAAATCTTGTTAACATCCTTCTGTTGTGGGATAGGCTCATATTCACCTTCTGGCTTTGTGAACTAAAAGTATAAAATAGAGTACAGAAAATTAGTAACAGGTCTTTCTTTAATCAGAATCTTTCTTTAAATGAAGATAAGTAAAAAAAAAGCAACCCATGTGCAAGATGACGAAATAGCTGAGTATTTTGTATGTCCCCAAAACAGTATTTTTTAGAAGTTTGATCTTCATAATTGGCCTTCACAGATGACCTTGATTGATGTATTAAGAGGAACCTCCAGCATTGTCACTTAAATAATGTCAAAGTTATAGAAAATATTTCGTCGCAGGTCAAGTTTGCCACTTAAGTCTTCGCAGAGAGATAGTTGGATACTGGTCAAACAATATGCCTCAATCTGCGATTTAACCCTTTGCTGTTTAAGCCCTACTTTTTACGTGCCTGTGATTTTATAATTGAGAAAACATTGTGAAACTAGAAAGCCATGAATGGAGCAAATAAAATCTTTTGACTAGATTTTTAGATATTTGTGGTTCTACTGATGTTGAAAATGAATTTCAAAGTTTCAACTATATAACAGATAGAGAAATGACCTCCACTCTTAAAAGACATATTTTTCATCATATCAAAATAATTTTTGGCCGCATGATAATGGGTCACCCAAAGATCATACCAAAAATGTTTGATTGATATCCATCATTTACATTCTGAGAAAATGATTTTCATAGTTTCCACTATTAAAGATATTGAGAAATGACCTCCACCCATAAAATGCATATTTTTCATCCAATCAAAATAATTTTTGGTACACTGATAAAGGGTCACTCAAGGATCATTCCAGTGAAATTTGATTCATATCCAAAAAATTAGATTCAGAGAAAATGATTTGCAAATTTTCCACTATATAACATATAGAGAATTGACCTCCGCCCATAAAATGCATATTTTCCATCCGATCACAATGATTTTTTGTAGACTGATAAAGTGTCACCCAAGGATCATTCATGTAAAATTTAATGGGTAACCATTAATTAGAATCTGAGAAAACTCACTTTTTACCATATTTGGAAATTAGACACGCCCATTAAATCCATGTTTTTCATTGGATCAAAATTTCTTGAACAACTTTGAAAGAGGGTCACCAAAGGATCATTTCTGTGAAGTTTGGTTGAAATCCATCCTGTGGTTTCTGAGGAGAAGATTTTTAAAGAAAAGTTTACGACCGCACGGACGGACGCACGACGGACACAACGCCATGACAATAGCCCCAGTGGCTTTCAGCCAGTGGAGCTAAAAAGAAGAAATTGCTTCTCACAAGCAATTTCTTCTTTTTCCACACTATTTCCTACCCTACTGAATGGTTATTTTTCATATTAAATTCACTTTAAATTTTCGTCTGCAAAACCTTTGAATTTGGAGAGGTCCAAAATTTTGTAAAACAGGAAAGGGTTAAGGGTAAAACAAGAGGGCCGTTGGCCCTGGGTCGCTCACCTGAGAAAAAAGCTTCATTACCTAGGTTTGTTCATGCAACATACTTTGATCCTAAGTACTACCCCCTGCCCCCTAATGCTCCGCACCTGGTGGCCCTACATTCATGATTTTAGCTATTTTATTTTAGATCCATATGCTTATCATCCATGCCAATATTGAAGTCTGTAGGGCTCCTGGTTCATTAGAAGATGAAGATTAAAGTTACAAAATTTTCACAAAAGTACTCCCCCCTCCCCCCTGGTGCTCCGCACCTGGTGGCTTTACAGTCATGATTTTAGCTATTTATATTAAGGTCTATGAGCTCATCCTCCATGCCAATTTTCAAGTCTGTAGGGCTTGTGGTTCATCAGAAGAAGAAGGTTAAAGATTACAAAATTTTCACAAAAGTACTATCCTCTCCCCCCTGGTGCTACGCACCTGGTGAATCTACAGTCATGATTTTAGGTATTTTTATAAAGGTCCATATGCTGATTATCCATGCCAATTTTCAAATCTGTAGGTCTCCTGGTTTAGAAGAAGAAAAAGGTTAAAGATTACAAAATTTTCATCATAGTACTACCCCCTCCCCCCTGGTGCTCCGCACCTGGTGGCCCTACAGATATGATTTTAGCTATTTTTATTAAGGTCTATGAGGTGATGATACATGCAAAATTTTAAGGCTGTAGGCCTTCATGATCAGAAGAAGAAGAAGGTTAAAGATTACAAAATTTACCCAAAGTACTACCCCCTCCCCCCTGATGCTCCGCACCTGGTGGCCCAACAGATATGATTTTAGCTATTTTTATTAAGGTCTATGAGCTGATTATCCATACCAAATTTCAAGACTGTAGGGCTGCTGGTTCAGAAGAAGAAGAATTTTAAAGATTTTCTTAAATTTTTAACTTTGGTTGCCATAGCAACCAGAGTTTTTCACCGATTTCAATTCTTTTAGCAATTCTTAAAGGAGATCACCTGAGGAACATTTCTGCCAAGTTTGGGAGGAGATGTCGTTTAAAGAAATTGTTGACGGACGACGCACGACGGACGACGCACGGACGCCGGACAAAAGGTGATCACAATAGCTCACTTGAGCACGTTGTGCTCAGGTGAGCTAAAAAGCCCTGAACCTACCCTGCTCTGTCTGTCTCTATTATACACTTCTTGGGGTTCATGAGGATTTGGTTCTGAAAGTATACAGGTTATTATTGTTTGTTTCAGAACAAGATCAATTTATTTTTCAATAATTGATATTATTTGTTTCCATCAATTTTTGTGCACTCTAATTGGCTGAAAAATTGGTTTTATTACTCAATGAAAACAATTTTGATAATGGAGCTATTTATAAGCTTGCGCGCAAAGTAGTTCCTCAACAAATATGTCTAATTATGGAGAAATTCTTCCATTTTTATTTCATGACGTTAAATTGTAAGATATGAAGAGTATTCTTTAATTTCATTGAGGTATGAAACTAAAAACCCTTATCACACTCAAGCATGAATCCCCTTCGCATATTCACAGTGTGATTAGGTCTTTAGTATCGTACCTCCATGAAATTAAGAAATACTCTCTTCAACTGACAAATAATAAAACAACAACAAACTACAATTTCAAAAAAAGATCTGGTTTGAAAATATATGACGGAAAATTGTTTAAACCAGAATAAGCATGGCTATCGCTATCTTTTCAAAAACAGGAGTCTTTGACTGCTTGACTGTGAATTTCTAGGGGTCAAATGGCTATCCAGGATTCAAAAAAACAAAATGAGCTATTAAGTTAAGATTTCAATTTTTTTTCTAATTGACTTGTCTCTCGCATAACTTTTTAAGAGATTCATACACAATATCAATCTAATTAATAGAAATGAAGGGTACGAGTAAATTCAATACATTTATATCTGAAGCAGTATCAAAATTGAATACTGAAAATTTAAAGAGTCAAAAATTGACCCCTTGAAAGAAAAAAATAGGGGTCAAAATGGGATATTTTTATATTTTTGAGTTTCAAACCCTGGTTTAAGGGTCAAACATGAGCCTTGGTATAAAATCAATACATCTCTCATTGTCATTTGAATGAACAATCAAATTCAATATTCACAAGTGATAAAGCAATGAGTGAAAATATAGCTTTTTTTTGTTCAATAAATGAGATTTATCAACCTTACATGAAAATCAAATTATTATTCTATTTCTCATATATATGTGCAGGCTGATCTTTGTCTGTACCTCCAGCCCAAAAATATTCCATGGCTTTAAAAGTGGCAGGGTAATATTTGATACATACTTAGTGTTTTGTATGAAAAAAAATATCTAGCGAGGTTGGGGAATTGATAATTATCAATTCCCACAACAGAGTTACATAGTTTTTCATACAATACCATAAGTGTGTATTATATTTATCTTATTATAACCTCTATTTGCCTTGTTTTCATCGATCTTTCTAGCAGAAATGCAAGTTTCTAAAAACAACCGCATTATGTCATTGTTCTAAATATTTCCATGTGATATCATAAAAAATATCATATGGGATATTATCACTCGGATATTTGTATTACAGCAGTGTATAGATATAAGAAAAAATTCCTTCTCCCCTACCTCCATATGTCTCAAAATCTTCAACGCCAAGAATTATCTTCAGCGCAATTTCAGCCGCCCTTTTCTTTGCCTCGGCCTTTGTCTTTCCACTGCCTTGTGGGTATTGTACGCCATCTACTGAACATTCATTCGCAAACTTGTTGACGATGGAGTAATTCTTCAGAGGAACTTCTTTGAATGTTGTGTTCAAACGCTTCATTGCAGAGAACTCCATCAAGGAACTCACAGGCTGAAAAGATAATACAGGGATACAGGTAGGAGGGAATAAAGCAAGTCTAAAGTCTTTATTTCTCAATGAAACCCTATGATGTGGGTACTCATTTGAATTGTCTCATTGAGGCAATTCCAGTGAGTGCATACATTATAGAGTTTGGGAAAGGACAAGTGAAATAATTAAATTCAAAATCCAAAATACCCCCCTCCCCCTTCTATATGTAGCTGTGCTGTATACAATAAACAAGATGGCAAAGATGGCCTAAAACTGGTCACCTAAGTTAATAGTTGAGATACAGGTGCAAGACCATGAAATCTCACTTCCATTTTTACAACTAGAAGTAAATAAGACGAATGTAACTTATTATCGTTCAAAGACTTTTTAGTGCCTTCTTTAAAACAAGTAAACATCCATATTTACAAAATTTTGACAAAGATAAAACAATGATGCTTTCAAGAAGATATTCATGACAAACATTCTTACCAAGCTCCATATTAACCTTCATATGGGCTTTCTGTTGGTATAACTATCAAGGTCATCAGTAAAAGTCATTTACAGTAAAAAATGTGGAAAATTTAAACTTAACATTAGATTTCTGGCATGAAGAGAAAAGGAAAAAACATATAAAGTAGAGTTCCAGGGCTTAAAATAATGACGCTGTCTTACTCAAATGAATCAGTATAAAATAATCTCAATGAATAAACCTTAATATACCCTACTATAAAATTGAGAAAATCGAAAAAAAAATTGATATTTACTTACATGTTTGTCACCATTCAAAAAGGAGTCAATCAGGTCTTGTGGTACATCTTTTGGCGCACTTGCTTGGGTTACCATGGTAACATCAGGTCTGGGTGTGAGGCCTGGTATGTATCGCTGGGTCATCTTTCAACCTAAATAAAAGACAGTAATATTAATCCAGGGGTGTGGAAATACAGAGTTTTCCCACTTGTCCCTGGACAATTTAAAGCTGATTTCTTACTTGTTCAGGATAAAAATGAACTTGTCCATGAAAAAGTAGGTAGATAAATATTGAGAAAATATTGTTTTTAATGAACAAAATGCTGTAACCCAATGTTTTCTTCCTTTTGTTACAAACAAAAAAATGACTCTTCTCCTAGATGTTTTTAGTACTGTATCAACATTTTCTCTGGTATTTACTTGTCCACTGACAAGTGGCCCAGAAAAGTGTACTTGTCTGCAAGTAGAAAAGCCTATGTCGGACAAGTCAGGCATGGGAATTTCACACCCCTGATTAATCCTTACCATGCTAGTGTTCTATGATAACCAATTTGAGTCCCATATCAAGCACAGTTTTCTGCTCGGAATATACCTTATACCTACATTCATTTCAAATTTAAGCAGACTAGGACAGGGACAGTGAAATCCCATAGGTTCAGCATAGGTTCTGAGTAGAATCAGGCTAGGTCTAGAAGTGAATGAAAGATTGTTTCTGCAAGCCATTCAATAAACATATCGGCAGTATCATGTGGCCTCTCAAACACTCAGGGAACGATTAAAGGTACCCGGTTCAACCCTTACTAATTTTAATCACCAGTCTGCAGGACATACTGGTGATGAATCTTTCAGGTCCTCCCTCATAATGACAGGTTCTGAATGAAATTTATATTTATTGTAGACTCAATCGTCCATTTGGTTGAAAGCAGCATGGGAAAAGAGAAATTGCTTATGAGAAGCAATTTCTTCTGATCCCTCACCTTGACTGTGTGATGGAAATTTTTTCAAAACAACACGATCGGTAAAGGAAAAATGTTGGCCAATGACAGTGGGCCTGAAAGACCTGGAACCTGGTAGCTTATCAAGTCCTCCCTAAAATACATGCACCACAAGCCTGGGCCTGGCGTGTCTTGCATCTTGACATGGTCTTGGTACTTGCTTGCTAAATGATTCTGTTCATAACTAGATTTCTGTCATCCTTAATCTTACATCTGTTGTTCAGGGTTGCAAGACATTATGGTCCTCTATAATGCCCTTGTGATTTTAAAACCACTTCAATCCCAGTAGGGTGGTATATTGCAAATTTCATTAACAAATATTTTCAAACAGTAAACAAATAAATCAAATAATATCTCGCCTTTTTTGTTCAAAATCTCTTAACCCAGGTAACGAGCAAGCACAGAATCTTCTTCTTCCTATTTCTGGTCTCCTTCGACTAGGCAAAAATTGTGCTAGTTTCTTTGTGCACTTATTTTCTTTCGATGGCGGATTTTTTTTGTTTTTGTTACTTTTGTTTTGTTTTACAAACCATCCCCCTTTTTTTTTTTAGGTATTTATCTTGTTGTATTTCAACTTTCTGATTTTTGATTTTGTTGAGCACACATAGTCTAGAGTTTTTCTTCTGTCATAGAGGTTCTGCCAATTTAACTCATTTAGCTTATCTAGCTGCCCTTCTTTGAAACTTTGAAGCCTTTTCTTTTATTGATTTGGATGATATGTTGAGGTTTTTATGTAGGCAGTCAAGGGTTTGATTTGCTTTGGAACAAATGTTGTTTATATGTTTTCCCCAGTTGAGATCATTGCATATGGTACATCCTAGGTATTTTGTGTTCTTTTCATGAACAAGTTTATGGCCATGTAGTGAATAATCAAATCGAAAAGGTTCCTTTTTGTTTGTCACTGAGAGAACTGAACACTTGATCACGATGAATTCCATGCGTCATTTTTTTCCCATGCTGCCAATTTATTTAGGTCATTTTGTAGTATTTGGCAGTCTCTTTCAGATTTAACTGTGAGGTAGACAATAGTGTCGTCTGCAGTGGAATTCAGGCCTTCTGGTAAGTCGTTGATGAAGAACAGAAACAGGCTTGGCCCAAGTACTGATTCTACATTTCTACAACTATTGATCCTTGGGGTACTCCTTACTCTACATTTCCTTGGTCAGATTCCTCACCTTCCACCATCACAATCTGTTTACGATTCGAGTGAAATGCCTCAATTCACTTTGATTCAATAGTGGTATTTATGGATCAGGATAATATGAGAGACTTTATCAAAGGCCTTGAAGAAGTCGAGAATAAAGAGATCTGTTTGTTTTCCTGAGTAAAGAATTTTAGCCAGGTCATCTATACATTCCATAAGTTGCGTGTTGCAAGATCTTTTACTTCTAAACCTATTTCATAGTGGGTAGAGAATTTTGAGGCTAGGTATTTTTGTTCTTTTTTGTATGCTGGTGTGATTCTAACATTTTTCCAATCTTCTGGAATGTTACCAGTGTCTAGGAAGATCAAAGTGATAATTGGGACAAGGGTGCTTGCAACTTCTTCCAGAATTATTGGTTTAAAATCATCTGGTCCACAGGCTTTGTGTATGTTTAGATTGCTTAGAGGAGTTTTTCTTCTCCATTAGTCGTAATAATTATGTCTTCTGCTTCCTTGTAGATTTTCCTGTTTTGAACATAGTTTCCTTCCATGAATTCTTGTTTTGATATTTTTGTTGCAAATAGAGATTAAAATTCGTCTTTAAGATTATTTGCCTTAAGGCTTTGTTTTGGGGTCAGATTCTAGTATGCCGTTTCATTTAAGTGGTGCAAGTCCACATTTGTCTGGGTTTTTTGTGCTTTATGTATGTCCAAATCCTTTTGCTTATCTTATGATTCATGTTGTCTTGTTCAGTCATTACATCTGTGGTCAGGATATTATTAAGATAGCCCCAGTATGCTCTCCTTGATTGTTTCTGGACTTCATGTTTTAGTTTTTTTTAAGGCTTTAATGTCTTCATTGTTGTTAGATTTCGTTTTCTTTTTGTATACTGTCTCTTTTCTTAATGAGTTATTTCATTTCTCAATAGTTATCAATGCAATCCATGGTAATTTGTCTTTAGGCTTTTAGGTTTCAGTTGGGGTGTGTTTGTCAGTATTTCAATTCAGCTCTTCTTTAAAAGTAATCCATAATTTGTCATCAGTTGAGTGTGTAGGTTGTTCTTTGGTTCTTAGTTCAGGGTCTCTCATATCTTCCGCTATGCTGTTCCGGTTGGCTTTTTGTATAAAAGGATATGCTGTGGTTTCTGGTTTAAAATTTTTGAGTTTGCATCAAATTCTAGGTAAACAATGTCATGATCAGAGTTGCAGGGGTATCAATTTTGATCATTTTGCTAGGAACATTTGTTATGAAGAGATCTAATGTGGAGTTGTTTCTTGTTGGGCTTTCCACTAGTTGTACCATTCCCTGGCTATCTAGAAATTCAGAAAGGTGATAGTGGATTTGGAAATATTGTGTATCTTATTTGAGGCATTTTCCTGGTAAGGTGAAGTCACCACCAATCAGTAGCTGAGACTCTCCTGATATTGCACTACTCACTGATGTCTCAAAAGCTCCAAAGTCTTATGATGTTTTTGGATGGTATCCCCATTTCTCATCAATTTGTGCCTTCTCATTGGATTCGTGCATGCCAAATCTCCAATATTATGAAGATTTTTTTAAAACCTAACTGTGTAAAGTTTCACTTTTGGTGAAAAATGAAGAAAAAAACTTAGAATTATATATTCTTTCAAGTAAAAAAAACTAATAAGCGGATTTAAAGAAATTACCGACTTTCCTAAAATGGCCCACTTACTTTATCATACCATCTTTGAAAATAATGTCTGTGTCTACAACTTGTGCAAATCTTAACATTAAAAATTATCATGAGGACTAACTTTATGTTAAAGATTGTGAAGAGAAAAAAGAATGGGACAAATTCTTTGTAATAACCCCAAATAAGCTCTCTCATTGAGATGCATGAATCAAATGAGATACTTCAGTCAGAATTAGACTGGCAACCCTTGTGCACTTTACAGTAGATTTTGACATTAATTCGGGGACTATGATTATTTTTTGTTTAGTTTACATTAGATAACATACCGTTGCAAAAGAAAATCAAGTTATTATTTGGAATTTAACTTTTAATCAATGTACACACTGATGTTATTTTATTAAGATGCACGAATCTAGGAGAGGATAGTGGGCACAAAGCTTAAACACTTTGTTAGATTCTTGCCAGTGTGATTTCCGATTCTGTGTCCAATTCTGTTTTTACTGAGATCAAGTATTTTTCATGTATGGATATGAGTACTCAAGTTTTCAAAAGAAACATCTTAGGAAACTCGAATGTTACGAACAAACTAGGTGACGTTTGTTGCAAATGCGCGAAAAGTGATTCCACCAATGTTGTTTTTCACTGAATGAATTAGAATAATATAAGAGGCCACTAATAAACGTACAATAAGTTCAAATATCGGTATGCATCTTCTGTTTATTGCCTACGTATATGTGTGATGAAAATGGGAATTTTCTGTTTTTATTCCGATCGGTCGGACTGTTTCGGGAAATATCGGAGTTATGAAAAAAGTTCCCATCTAATCGATCGAAGTTGATCGATTAATTTACAGTGTAGAAATGAAGGAGTATAATAAAATAGAAAATTGTGGCTCATTGGTAGGTAATTACATTGAATAATGTATTTAAACTCTGTTTTCATTCTCTGTTTTCATTTCAATCTTATTATAATTTATTTAAACAACATTTTTGTTCTGAAGATTTTATCAAACATATGAAAGCATAATAACTATACCATTATACGGATAGATCTAGTATAGAACATTTTTTGACAATTGTTATCTTTTTCTCAGTTTGGTTGACTTTTTATATGCAGAAAATATGTTTGGGAAAGGAGAAATTGCTGGATTAAAGCAATTACAAGAAATGTCTGTCATGGATATATTGTCCTTGGTTGTCACAAAAGATGGTAACTACAGCCATTTTAATTTGAGGGAACAGCACAAAACTTCTGTGAATGCATATAAATTGATCAGCATTTTCAAAAGCTTTGCATGAGCCCTTAAACTGATCTTCAGAGACAGGTTTTGTTTTCCCACAATAAAAAGATAGTTCAATATGTATATGCTTGGGATTTTATGACCATTGAAGTCGGAGAATAGTGATACATCGCTAATGTTTATATGTTGTCACAAAACCGACTCTAAATAAAAATTTTGCATCTTGTATCTTTAATGATTTTATATTGGTACTTAGGCCAGAGCAGGTCAGCTTTGACCTTAAACAGGGACTTTAAATATATTTTTAGTGTCCGTGCCTTAAGTTAGTTTGCTAGGCTAAGGGATTTTTATTTTAATAAGAAAGTGGTTCAGAATATCTTCACCTTCATCTCTAGGAATATTTACCCAAAATTGTAATTTTCCCCTCATTAATCAATGTTGAATTTGAATGATTGCTAAGAGGAAACTAACCTCAAAATTGAGAAAGACCCATACTTTAAAAAAAAAAAGTTAAATCTAGTTAATTTTGTGAATCTGAATTGAGAGGAGTGGGGACGAGGTTCTAAGTTAATAGTGTAGGGAAGGCATAGGCGTACCTGTAGGATTTTGAAATTCATTTGCACTCAGAGGGCTACCTGTACTGCCAAAGAATATTTTGGATAAAGGTGCTATGTTGACTATGATCAAGGATAAATCCTTCCACCTGCAAGATTTGATTGTTGATGATTGATCAAAACATCATATCTACAGCTTGAATAAACTGTAGTTACGATGTTTTAATCATTCATCATCATAATCTTTAGAAAGAGGATTCATTGTATTACGCCCTTGTGTACTCGTAGAGGGGGCTACTATTGGGGTTGGGGGGGGGGGCTCTCTTATTAGAGTGAATACAGTAAGTTTGACAAATGAACTCCACACTCTATTGTTCCAGATTGTTTGTTTGGAATGTCCATAATCATGTTGGATATACTTATCTTTCAATCATGCACAGCTCATTAGTTATGGTGAGAATTCCATTAACATTTGTCAAGCTGTTACTCGATAGTCATTTACTTTCATCCTTCACAGAGCTGGCTGTAAAGAGCTGAGGGGGGACAATTCAGTTTCCGGAAATTTTGCTTAGTTTTCTGAAATTTTACTTTCTCAAAAAAAAAACCAACAAAAAAAAAAAAAACAGAAATGAAAGTCAAACAGACTATATACAGCAGCAACATTCAGAGTTAAGATATTGAGTGTATTTTGGTTTTCAATTCTAAAATCTCATTATTCCTAGCTTAAACCCTCTGTTGTTGGTACATTGTACTCATTTGAAATGTCTCAGTAAGATAATTCAAATGAGTAACCACAACAAAGGGTTTCATTGGGGAAATAAACTGAAAGATTTACCCCCTCTTATCTGGACCCCCTTCATTCCATCAGAGAGCCAACAGCTGGTCTTTAAAGTACATGAAATTGATGTAGTGAATAGGAATAATTGTCACTGGTTTATGACCATAATCCATGCTTTATAACTAGTGACCACTGATTCATGGTATAAAATCCCACATATTTTATGATATCAAATCCCATATTTACATGCAGTAAGTACAGGATTATGGCTTGATAATCCAGAGACAATTACTAGTCTTGACCGTAACTTCTGTATACCTTATAACCTAGTCATTGATTCCCATATTTTAATCATGATATGAAATCCCATAATTTACATGCAGTAGGTACAAGATTGATAATCCAAAGATAATTATAAATGTACTAATCTTGACTGTAACTTCTGTATACTAAATAACCTGTTCACAGGGATTCCCATATTTTAATCATGAAATGAAATCCCATAATTTATGTACAGTTAGTACAAGGTTATGGCTTAATAATCCAAAGACAATTACAAATTAGTGTACTAGTCTTGAACAGAACTTTTGTATACTTTATAACCTTGTCACTGATTCCCATATTTTGATTATGATATGAAATCCCATATTTACATGCAGTTAGTACAAGGTTATGGCTTGATAATCCCAAGACAATTACTTTTCTTGACCGTAACTTCTGCATACTTTATAACCTGGTTCAGAATTCCCATGTTTTAATCATGATATAAATCCTTTATTCATATGTGCACCATTTTGTATAGAACTACAGTCAATCCCGCTCGAGCGTCCAGGTCTATGAAGGTAGTGGACCTGTAATAATTCTGCAATGTTTCGGAAGTAATGAATTTTACTATTAATAACCGAGAGTTCCAAATGATTTCATTAGGAAACCTTAGTCAACATTGTGAAAGATCATGAGTTCTGAAATGTTAAGAAACTTGCGGGTCCACTACCTTAAGCAATGAAATTCTATTAAGCCACCGTTTTAAAATTCCCCTTTCCTAAATGAAATATCTCTCAAAGTAGATATTTATTGGTCTTAAATTTACAATGATGATTGAGACAATTCCGATAAGTTTTCACAACATAGGATTATTGAGAAATTTCATCATATTATACATGTATATTCAAGCAAAATGATGTTTCTCATTTGTAAACAAAACATTTACTAAGCAACCATTCTCTTAAACAGCTGTTTTTTGGTGGTCCTTTAAGTGGTCGCTCATTACAAGTTATACTGTATTTTCTTTAAAAAAATCCAAGTGGTGATGGGAGGGGGGGGGCGGGTAATTAGTGTTTAACAACACAGCTTGTTAATTGTATCTTTTGTTAATTAGTGATGTTAAAAATGTATTCATGCAGGGCACATGCTTGTGTTTTGAAAATTCAGGGGTTGTTTACTCCTATAAATGAAATTCTAGGGGTAACACTGATTTTTAAGGGGTCAAAATAATAGAAAGAGCATATTATGAGTGGAATTTTTGAAGCACAATGAGTCAATTGACCTTTTCTTTTAGAGATGTGAATTATGCTATTAAATTCTAAAATTGTAGATAGTAAACCAAAAGAAATGTACATCATTGAAAAATGAAAATTTGGGGAGTATATTAGTTAATTACAGTATTGTTGTACTAAGTTTAATTAGTAAGGAGAAATCAGGAATACTCCGTGATATAGAATTGAAATATATTCAGAATTCTAATACCATATTTTCAAACCAGTCAGAATTTGGACAAACATGATAGGAAAATTTTGACTTCTTCTCTTTGAATTTGGTTCAGCCTAAAATTTTGTAATATAGTACGTTTTCAATAGGTTATTTGCTCATTACATACTGTAATTTGTTTTTCTTCCAGATTTTTAGATGTGTGAACAACTGTGATTGGCACTGTTCGTCTCCAACCCACCGCAGTTCCAAATGTCATGCTCACATCTGGAATTAAAAACCAATATTCGGAGAACAAATTTCTGCGTGATCACAAAATCGTACATTGTCTAGTGAGGAAGAGTGTTCTCCAATATGGAGGAGAGAATGTGAAGGAAATTTTTTAAACATGACCTCAGGTTAGGTAATGTGACTAGTAACCCTTTACCAAATAACCATTTTATAACAGAGTTACAGATAAGAGGGGGTAAATCAATTCTAACATCTCTATTTCTGTTACAAACCCTATGTTGTGGGTACTCATTTGAATCGTCTTCATGAGACGATTCCAATGAGTACCAACATAAGTGTTTTCTTTAATTTACTGAAATATTGATATGTAAAATTCAAAATACCCCTTCTATCTATAGCCCTGGTGGATTAATAATAATAATAATAATAATAATAAAGAATAGACATAAGTGCAAAACAATTGTTAGTGCCTATGTATTAAAAAGCAATTGAGGCAATTTTGATCAAGCTCTTAAAAAACTTATGCAATAGAAATCGGAATATTGGGTATGCTTTTTATAACTTTTGCCAAATTTTGCATCAGCAGCCAATCGTT
>OX411553.1:60975589-61006926 GCA_948146395.1 Fragum whitleyi
TTTGTAAGAATGGCCATGGCATTGAATTAATAAACTTAGTTAGAGTTGAACGTACAGGGCGGAAATAAGGTCATCAAAACCTCCATTCATTACCAGATTAATTAGGTTCAACCCCAAGATTAAATTAATGCATTGATGTTATGAGCAAAATTTAAAATAAAATCAAGGTACTGAAAGGATTGTAGAAGATGATCAGATTTGTAAAATGAGAACATAGAGAAGTAGTCAATTAAATCCTGTGGAAAGATACTTCATCGCCGTTACGCCCAATCTACTTAGTAAATTTGGCCTATGACAAATATAATTGAAATCAGGAACTAATTTATCAGGTCGATTCCTTTTTCAAAACACCAAACTTAAGCTAGGCGGTTTTCGAAGAAAACATGATGTAGGTTCTCGCCTTGGCTTTGTTGACGTTCGTGTTGTTGTTAGTGAGATGTGGCAAACTTTAACCTTGGTCATGACTTTGTTGTTATTGAAGATATATTGACGAAACTTGGCAAGTATGTTCACCATCACAAGAGCTATCAAGAATATCAAGGGGATTACTCTGTGAGCATTTTTATCTGAGTTATATCCCTTTATACTAAGATATTTTGCATTATTCAGCACTTGCAGCCGAGCGTTGCAACTGTAGGTGGCGCTCTTTTTACAACATAGAGTTTATATAGCCTTATTGCATTCGTCTGAAAAGCGCTCATACTATTTTAACTCTCGAAACATTCACTAGATACAATTAAAAATATCGTGAAATTGACAATGTAAATGATTTTGGAATGAAATTTAATTTGTATGTGTGTGTTTTTTTTTTTTTGTTTTTTTTTTAGTGAAAATAAAGGCAGACAGTCCAATATATAACAATTTTTTTTCGGGATGAACAAAATTAGCGATATTTATTACCCCCCCCCCCCCCTCAATAAAATATGCATTCAAGCTCTATAAATAGTTTCATTTTTCTTCAGGAAACAGTCAGGCGTTAAAATTCAAATAATGTCAGTTCAATCGCGTTTTTTCAGCTTTATTCATTATGAATGTAGTTGTGTATTTTGTCCGTTTTTTAGGGAATTTGGAGCGTTTTAGAATTGTTTAAGTGAGTATTGGCAACCGTTGGCGGTCTCTTGTAGAATTGCAATTCCGACACTATCGGATTTTCATTGAGTATGTGTCGAAGTAATACTTTGACACGAGTTTTCAATGCATTCAAGTGACACACCGAGGGGTCATTGCAACACCATTGGAAGTGCCTATTAATATATAGGCATTTACAAAAGTGTTGCACTGACCTCTCAACATTTCCTGTTAAATTTGAATATCGTTGAAAAAATCGGATATTTCAACCATTTGGGCAAAATATTTTCAATGAGTAAAGATACAGGCATTATAGGTTCATAGTCGATTTCAGTTTATTCAGACATGTCTTTGTCTTTATTGTCTTCCAGGATTTTGTATGCATCAAAAAATACGCAAGGAACAGCAAGACGTAGTCACAAAAGCGTTGGTAAAATAAAGAAAATAGGAAACTTCCGTTCGAAAGTTCTGAAAAACGCTTTTAAGATGATAAGATGTATTGTCAAAAAACATGAAAGGGGAAACAACAAACAAACATTGTTTTATGTCCCAACTTATGTTAAAGCATAACGAAAATACTTTGAAACAAAGCTTATCTTTTAAGACTATTCACGATACTATGTTAACATTAGGCAAGGTGATAATTTGCTGAATAACTCACGAGGATGATTTTCGAAAGACTTTCAAAATTTTGATGAGCATTGATTCGACAAAAATGCCTTTTCGTTTTATTGTTGTTTAAAAGTCTCAAAAATATTTTCTGATCATTTTATTCCCGTCATTTACACTTATTATTGAATTAGTGTGGCATACAAAGAGTTGTGAAAACAAGTTGTTTGACTCGTCAAAACCCCGTGAAAAAAGCCTATAGGTATTCTTTACGACGGGCCAATATAACAAAAATGCACTGTAAGTTAATTTTGATTCAAAACAATGTATGTAAGAAAGGTGCTAACCCATTTGCTCGAGAGAATGCAGTAAAATTTGACCACGGGACTGAAATTGCTGCTCGAGCGATCGAGCAATTGCGCGTTCGAGTTAGTGCAGTAATAGCCAACAAGAAAATAGAGTAAGACGCGTCTGGACCGGAAGGCGAGCTCGAGCTTTCGCATGGTTAGGGTTTAGGGTTAGGGTTAGGGTTAGGGTTTAGGTTTGGGTTAGGGTTAGGGTTAGGGTTAGGGTATAAGGCTGAAACGAGACATGACCATCCAGAGATGACCATCCAATGATATTCCATGACCCATAATGTTGCCATAGTGCTTGCACATTTGTGTTTGTGGTATAAGGCTGAAACGAAAGATAAACATACCAAGATGAACATCACGTGATATCACGTGACCTATCATTTGGCCAAAACGCTTGCGTATTTGTGATCAGATCTGGCATAAATTCTTGTGTGGTTCAGGTGTGAATATTAGAAATCACAACATTTATAGAGGTAATTTACTTATTTTTTTCCTCATTACAGTTTTAATTTCTTAAATAGATGCAAGTTTGTAAGTAGAGTCAAGATGATGAGGTTGTTCCCTTGATTCATTTTTTTCTCAATTTTTTTGAGTAAACTCATTTGTTTGAATACCATACCCTAATCTTACCCTTTTGCTTTAGAATAGTTTTTCTCGATGACTTTGATTGGATTTTTAGATGCTAGTCTGTAAGTTAATTCAAGATGATGAAGTGTTTCACTTTTTTGTCGTACTAATCTTTTTTTTTTTGAGTTAACTCACTTTTTGGGGTACCATATCCTGGCCTTACCCTTTTTCTTTGTAAAGGCTTTTCAATATAAGTTTGATTTGATTTTTGGATACAAGTTTGTTTTTGGAGTTAAGATGATGAGGAATTCCACTTTTTTTTATCTGACCAAATGTTTTGAGTAAACACCATCTTTGGAGTACCATTCCCTTACCTTACCCTTTTTCTTTGGACGAGCTTTTTAAGATGAGTTTGATTTGGTTTTTGTATGAAAGTCTGTAATTTAAGTCAATATGATGATGTATTTCACTTTTATTTTGTCTTACCAAATTTTTTGAGTAAACTCACTTATTGGGTAACTGTACTCTGACCTTACCCTTTTTCTTTGGAAAAGCTTTTCAATATAAGTTTGATTCGATTTTTGGATGCAAGTTTGTAACTAGAGTCAAGATGATGAGGTGATTCCCTTGATTCATGTTTTACTCAACTTTTTGAGTTAACTCAATTTTTTTGAATACCATACCCTGAACTTACCCATTTTCTTTGGAATTGTTTTTCTTGATGTGTTTGATTGGATTTTTAGATGCTAGTCTGTTAGTTTATTCAAGATGATGAGTTGTTTGACTTTGATTTTGTCTTACCAATTTTTTGAGTAAACTAACTTTTTGGGGTACCATACCCTGGCCTTACCCTTTTTCTTTGGAAAAGCTTTTCAATATAAGTTTGATTCGATTTTTGGAAGCAGGTTTGTAAGTAGAGTCAAGATAATGAGGTGGTTCCCTTGATTCATTTCTCACTGAATTTTTTGAGTAAACTCTATTTTTTGAGTTCCATACCTTAAACTTACACTTTTTCTTTGGAATA
The DNA here is from genome assembly GCA_948146395.1 of Fragum whitleyi. Lineage (NCBI taxonomy): Eukaryota > Metazoa > Mollusca > Bivalvia > Cardiida > Cardiidae > Fragum > Fragum whitleyi. The sequence continues at coordinate 60,979,214 of OX411553.1, forward strand.
GTTTTTCTTGATGAGGTTGATTGTACTTTTAGGTGCTAGTATGTAAGTTTAGTCAAGATGATGAAGGTTTCGCTTTTATTTTGTCTTACCAATTTGTTTAAGTAAACTCACTTTTTGGGGTACCGTACTCTAGGCATACCCTTTTTCTTTGGAAAAGCTGTTAAAAATAACTTTGATTCGATTTTTGGATGAAAGTTTGTAATTAGAATCAAGATGATGAGGTATTTCCCTTGATTCACGTCTTACTCAATTTTTTGAGTATACTCACTTTTTTGAGTACCATACCCTGAACTTACCCTTTCTCTTTATAAAAGCTTTTCATTATTATAAGTCTGATTCCTCCCTTTTTGCGTACCATACCCTAACCTTACCTTTTTTATTTTGAATGGAGAAAGCAGTAAAAATATATTTTCCCGTCCCATTAAGATACTTAGTCCGTCAACGTTGAGTGTGTTGCACTTCTCCACAAAGTAAACAATCTTACAAGAATTGGAGGAAGCTCATTTCAATTTCGTCTAATGCATCCTTAGCAAAAGGTAAAAAGATCAGCCTGGTTCAGCCTTGTTCGGCATGATTCAGCCCTCGTTCAGCCTGGTTCATCTAGGTCCGTCAACGTAGAGTGTGTTGCGCTTCATCACGAAGGGAACAAGCTTATAAGTAATGATGGTAGTTTATTTCAATTTGGACTGATGCATCCTTGGAAAAAAGTTAGAGGATCAGCCTGGTTCGGTCTGGTTCAGCCCCCAGTCAGCCCAGATCATCTTAGTCCGTCAATGTTGGGTCAGGGTTAGGGTAAGGGTTAGGGTTAGGGTAAGGGTTAGGGTTAGGGTTGGGGTATAAGGCTGAAACGATAGATGACCATTCAGAGATGACCATCAACTAATATTCCATGACCTATAGTGTGGCCAAAGTGCTTGGGCATTTGTGTTAGGGGTATAAGGCTGAAACGAAAGAATAACATCCAGAGATGACCATCACTTGATATTCCATTACCTATTGTGTGGCCATTGTGCTTTTGCATTTGTGTTAGGAGTATAAGGCTGGGACGAAAGAACATCCCTACATGAACATCACGTGATATCATGTGACCTCTCATTTAGTTAAAGCGCTTGCGCATTTGTGATCAGATCTGGAATAAATTCTTGTGTGGTTAAAGGGTAAATATTGGAAATAACAACATTCATAGTGGAAATTTACTTTAATTTTTTCCTTTTTCAGTTTTAATGTCTTAAATAGATATGGTAAAAGTCATTTTCATTTAATATAGTTCTTTGTCTTAATTGTTTTTTCTGTCTTCTTTGTATGACGTCATTGTGTCAGGGTAAGAGTTAGAGTTAGGGTTAGGGTAAGGGTTAGGGTTAGGGTTTAGGGTTAGGGTTTGGGTTTGGATTAGGGTAAGGGTTAGGGTTAGGGTTAGGGTTAGAGAAGGGGCAAATTACGATGTGTGATCAAGATGGCGGATGATCAAGATGGCGGCTTCAACAAGCGCGGACTATAGAAACTCCCCATATGTAAACAATTTCTACTTTTGAATTAGTCTTGAACAAAATGGCGGATGATGAAGATGTCGGATATTGTGCTCTATAAAACACGGCTTGCAAAATATTTATCGTTTAAAAGACAGCTTACGGAGTGTCATATCATTGATTTAATTTTACTTAATTATTTCAGTGTGTTATTTACATGGTAAAATACAATCTGTAAGGGTTAGGGTTAGGGTTAGGGTTAGGGTTAGGGTTAGTGTTAGGGTTAGGGTTAGGGTTAGGGTTAGGGTATAAGGCTGAAACGAGACATGACCATCCAGAGATGACCATCCCATGATATTCCATGACCCATAATGTTGCCATAGTGCTTGCACATTTGTGTTTGTAGTATAAGGCTGAAACGAAAGATAAACATACCAAGATGAACATCACGTGATATGACGTGACCTATCATTTGGCCAAAACGCTTGCGTATTTGTGATCAGATCTGGCATAAATTCTTGTGTGGTTCAGGTGTGAATATTAGAAATCACAACATTTATAGAGGTAATTTACTTATTTTTTTCCTCATTACAGTTTTAATTTCTTAAATAGATGCAAGTTTGTAAGTAGAGTCAAGATGATGAGGTTGTTCCCTTGATTCATTTTTTTCTCATTTTTTTTGAGTAAACTCATTTGTTTGAATACCATACCCTAATCTTACCCTTTTGCTTTAGAATAGTTTTTCTCGATGACTTTGATTGGATTTTTAGATGCTAGTCTGTAAGTTAATTCAAGATGATGAAGTGCTTCACTTTTTTGTCGTACTAATCTTTTTTTTTTTTTTTTAGTTAACTCACTTTTTGGGGTACCATATCCTGGCCTTACCCTTTTTCTTTGTAAAGGCTTTTCAATATAAGTTTGATTTGATTTTTGGATACAAGTTTGTTTTTGGAGTTAAGATGATGAGGAATTCCACTTTTTTTTATCTGACCAAATGTTTTGAGTAAACACCATCTTTGGAGTACCATTCCCTTACCTTACCCTTTTTCTTTGGACGAGCTTTTTAAGATGAGTTTGATTTGGTTTTTGTATGAAAGTCTGTAATTTAAGTCAATATGATGATGTATTTCACTTTTATTTTGTCTTACCAAATTTTTTGAGTAAACTCACTTATTGGGTAACTGTACTCTGACCTTACCCTTTTTCTTTGGAAAAGCTTTTCAATATAAGTTTGATTCGATTTTTGGATGCAAGTTTGTAACTAGAGTCAAGATGATGAGGTGATTCCCTTGATTCATGTTTTACTCAACTTTTTGAGTTAACTCAATTTTTTTGAATACCATAACCTGAACTTACCCATTTTCTTTGGAATAGTTTTTCTTGATGTGTTTGATTGGATTTTTAGATGCTAGTCTGTTAGTTTATTCAAGATGATGAGTTGTTTGACTTTGATTTTGTCTTACCAATTTGTTTGAGTAAACTCACTTTTTGGGGTACCATACCCTGGCCTTACCCTTTTTCTTTGGAAAAGCTTTTCAATATAAGTTTGATTCGATTTTTGGAAGCAGGTTTGTAAGTAGAGTCAAGATGATGAGGTGGTTCCCTTGATTCATTTCTCACTGAATTTTTTGAGTAAACTCTATTTTTTGAGTTCCATACCTTAAACTTACACTTTTTCTTTGGAATAGTTTTTCTTGATGAGGTTGATTGTACTTTTAGGTGCTAGTATGTAAGTTTAGTCAAGATGATGAAGGTTTCGCTTTTATTTTGTCTTACCAATTTGTTTGAGTAAACTCACTTTTTGGGGTACCGTACTCTAGGCATACCTTTTTTCTTTGGAAAAGCTGTTAAAAATAACTTTGATTCGATTTTTGGATGAAAGTTTGTAATTAGAATCAAGATGATGAGGTATTTCCCTTGATTCACGTCTTACTCAATTTTTTGAGTATACTCACTTTTTTGAGTACCATACCCTGAACTTACCCTTTTTCTTTATAAAAGCTTTTCATTATTATAAGTCTGATTCGATTTTTGGATGCAAGTTTGATAGTGGAGTCAAGATGATGAGGTGTTTCATTTTTATTTTTTCTTATCAAAATTTTTCAGTAAACTCACTTTTTGGGGTACCATACCCTGGCCTTACCCTTTTTCTTTGTAAAAGCTTTTCATTATCACACTGATTCGATTTTTGGATGCAAATTTGTTATTGGAGTTAAGATGATAGGGAATTTCACTTTTATTTTGTCTTACCAAATGCTTTGAGTAAACACCCTTTTTGGAGTACTATACCCTAACCTTACCCTTTTTCTTTGGACGAGCCTTTTAGATGAGTTTGATTTGGTTTTTGTATGAAAGTCTGTAAGTTAAGTCAATATGATGAGGTGTTTCACTTTTATCTTGTCTTACCAATTATTTTGAGTAAACTCACTTTTTTGGGTTCCATACTCTGACCTTACGCTTTTTCTTTCGAAAAGTTTTTCAATAAAAATTTTATTTCTATTTTTGGATGCAAGTTTGTTAGTGGTGTTAAGACGATGAGGTTATTACCTTGATTCATGTCTTACTCAATTTTTTTTAGTAAACTCCCTTTTTGCGTACCATACCCTAACCTTACCTTTTTTATTTTGAATGGAGAAAGCAGTAAAAATATATTTTCCCGTCCCATTAAGATACTTAGTCCGTCAACGTTGAGTGTGTTGCACTTCTCCACAAAGTAAACAATCTTACAAGAATTGGAGGAAGCTCATTTCAATTTCGTCTAATGCATCCTTAGCAAAAGGTAAAAAGATCAGCCTGGTTCAGCCTTGTTCGGCATGATTCAGCCCTCGTTCAGCCTGGTTCATCTAGGTCCGTCAACGTAGAGTGTGTTGCGCTTCATCACGAAGGGAACAAGCTTATAAGTAATGATGGTAGTTTATTTCAATTTGGACTGATGCATCCTTGGAAAAAAGTTAGAGGATCAGCCTGGTTCGGTCTGGTTCAGCCCCCAGTCAGCCCAGATCATCTTAGTCCGTCAATGTTGGGTCAGGGTTAGGGTAAGGGTTAGGGTTAGGGTAAGGGTTAGGGTTAGGGTTGGGGTATAAGGCTGAAACGATAGATGACCATTCAGAGATGACCATCAACTAATATTCCATGACCTATAGTGTGGCCAAAGTGCTTGGGCATTTGTGTTAGGGGTATAAGGCTGAAACGAAAGAATAACATCCAGAGATGACCATCACTTGATATTCCATTACCTATTGTGTGGCCATTGTGCTTTTGCATTTGTGTTAGGAGTATAAGGCTGGGACGAAAGAACATCCCTACATGAACATCACGTGATATCATGTGACCTCTCATTTAGTTAAAGCGCTTGCGCATTTGTGATCAGATCTGGAATAAATTCTTGTGTGGTTAAAGGGTAAATATTGGAAATAACAACATTCATAGTGGAAATTTACTTTAATTTTTTCCTTTTTCAGTTTTAATGTCTTAAATAGATATGGTAAAAGTCATTTTCATTTAATATAGTTCTTTGTCTTAATTGTTTTTTCTGTCTTCTTTGTATGACGTCATTGTGTCAGGGTAAGAGTTAGAGTTAGGGTTAGGGTAAGGGTTAGGGTTAGGGTTTAGGGTTAGGGTTTGGGTTTGGATTAGGGTAAGGGTTAGGGTTAGGGTTAGGGTTAGAGAAGGGGCAAATTACGATGTGTGATCAAGATGGCGGATGATCAAGATGGCGGCTTCAACAAGCGCGGACTATAGAAACTCCCCATATGTAAACAATTTCTACTTTTGAATTAGTCTTGAACAAAATGGCGGATGATGAAGATGTCGGATATTGTGCTCTATAAAACACGGCTTGCAAAATATTTATCGTTTAAAAGACAGCTTACGGAGTGTCATATCATTGATTTAATTTTACTTAATTATTTCAGTGTGTTATTTACATGGTAAAATACAATCTGTAAGGGTTAGGGTTAGGGTTAGGGTTAGGGTTAGGGTTAGTGTTAGGGTTAGGGTTAGGGTTAGGGTTAGGGTTAGGGTATAAGGCTGAAACGAGACATGACCATCCAGAGATGACCATCCCATGATATTCCATGACCCATAATGTTGCCATAGTGCTTGCACATTTGTGTTTGTAGTATAAGGCTGAAACGAAAGATAAACATACCAAGATGAACATCACGTGATATGACGTGACCTATCATTTGGCCAAAACGCTTGCGTATTTGTGATCAGATCTGGCATAAATTCTTGTGTGGTTCAGGTGTGAATATTAGAAATCACAACATTTATAGAGGTAATTTACTTATTTTTTTCCTCATTACAGTTTTAATTTCTTAAATAGATGCAAGTTTGTAAGTAGAGTCAAGATGATGAGGTTGTTCCCTTGATTCATTTTTTTCTCATTTTTTTTGAGTAAACTCATTTGTTTGAATACCATACCCTAATCTTACCCTTTTGCTTTAGAATAGTTTTTCTCGATGACTTTGATTGGATTTTTAGATGCTAGTCTGTAAGTTAATTCAAGATGATGAAGTGCTTCACTTTTTTGTCGTACTAATCTTTTTTTTTTTTTTTAGTTAACTCACTTTTTGGGGTACCATATCCTGGCCTTACCCTTTTTCTTTGTAAAGGCTTTTCAATATAAGTTTGATTTGATTTTTGGATACAAGTTTGTTTTTGGAGTTAAGATGATGAGGAATTCCACTTTTTTTTATCTGACCAAATGTTTTGAGTAAACACCATCTTTGGAGTACCATTCCCTTACCTTACCCTTTTTCTTTGGACGAGCTTTTTAAGATGAGTTTGATTTGGTTTTTGTATGAAAGTCTGTAATTTAAGTCAATATGATGATGTATTTCACTTTTATTTTGTCTTACCAAATTTTTTGAGTAAACTCACTTATTGGGTAACTGTACTCTGACCTTACCCTTTTTCTTTGGAAAAGCTTTTCAATATAAGTTTGATTCGATTTTTGGATGCAAGTTTGTAACTAGAGTCAAGATGATGAGGTGATTCCCTTGATTCATGTTTTACTCAACTTTTTGAGTTAACTCAATTTTTTTGAATACCATAACCTGAACTTACCCATTTTCTTTGGAATAGTTTTTCTTGGTGTGTTTGATTGGATTTTTAGATGCTAGTCTGTTAGTTTATTCAAGATGATGAGTTGTTTGACTTTGATTTTGTCTTACCAATTTGTTTGAGTAAACTCACTTTTTGGGGTACCATACCCTGGCCTTACCCTTTTTCTTTGGAAAAGCTTTTCAATATAAGTTTGATTCGATTTTTGGAAGCAGGTTTGTAAGTAGAGTCAAGATGATGAGGTGGTTCCCTTGATTCATTTCTCACTGAATTTTTTGAGTAAACTCTATTTTTTGAGTTCCATACCTTAAACTTACACTTTTTCTTTGGAATAGTTTTTCTTGATGAGGTTGATTGTACTTTTAGGTGCTAGTATGTAAGTTTAGTCAAGATGATGAAGGTTTCGCTTTTATTTTGTCTTACCAATTTGTTTGAGTAAACTCACTTTTTGGGGTACCGTACTCTAGGCATACCTTTTTTCTTTGGAAAAGCTGTTAAAAATAACTTTGATTCGATTTTTGGATGAAAGTTTGTAATTAGAATCAAGATGATGAGGTATTTCCCTTGATTCACGTCTTACTCAATTTTTTGAGTATACTCACTTTTTTGAGTACCATACCCTGAACTTACCCTTTTTCTTTATAAAAGCTTTTCATTATTATAAGTCTGATTCGATTTTTGGATGCAAGTTTGATAGTGGAGTCAAGATGATGAGGTGTTTCATTTTTATTTTTTCTTATCAAAATTTTTCAGTAAACTCACTTTTTGGGGTACCATACCCTGGCCTTACCCTTTTTCTTTGTAAAAGCTTTTCATTATCACACTGATTCGATTTTTGGATGCAAATTTGTTATTGGAGTTAAGATGATAGGGAATTTCACTTTTATTTTGTCTTACCAAATGCTTTGAGTAAACACCCTTTTTGGAGTACTATACCCTAACCTTACCCTTTTTCTTTGGACGAGCCTTTTAGATGAGTTTGATTTGGTTTTTGTATGAAAGTCTGTAAGTTAAGTCAATATGATGAGGTGTTTCACTTTTATCTTGTCTTACCAATTATTTTGAGTAAACTCACTTTTTTGGGTTCCATACTCTGACCTTACGCTTTTTCTTTCGAAAAGTTTTTCAATAAAAATTTTATTTCTATTTTTGGATGCAAGTTTGTTAGTGGTGTTAAGACGATGAGGTTATTACCTTGATTCATGTCTTACTCAATTTTTTTTAGTAAACTCCCTTTTTGCGTACCATACCCTAACCTTACCTTTTTTATTTTGAATGGAGAAAGCAGTAAAAATATATTTTCCCGTCCCATTAAGATACTTAGTCCGTCAACGTTGAGTGTGTTGCACTTCTCCACAAAGTAAACAATCTTACAAGAATTGGAGGAAGCTCATTTCAATTTCGTCTAATGCATCCTTAGCAAAAGGTAAAAAGATCAGCCTGGTTCAGCCTTGTTCGGCATGATTCAGCCCTCGTTCAGCCTGGTTCATCTAGGTCCGTCAACGTAGAGTGTGTTGCGCTTCATCACGAAGGGAACAAGCTTATAAGTAATGATGGTAGTTTATTTCAATTTGGACTGATGCATCCTTGGAAAAAAGTTAGAGGATCAGCCTGGTTCGGTCTGGTTCAGCCCCCAGTCAGCCCAGATCATCTTAGTCCGTCAATGTTGGGTCAGGGTTAGGGTAAGGGTTAGGGTTAGGGTAAGGGTTAGGGTTATGGTTGGGGTATAAGGCTGAAACGATAGATGACCATTCAGAGATGACCATCAACTAATATTCCATGACCTATAGTGTGGCCAAAGTGCTTGGGCATTTGTGTTAGGGGTATAAGGCTTAAACGAAAGAATAACATCCAGAGATGACCATCACTTGATATTCCATTACCTATTGTGTGGCCATTGTGCTTTTGCATTTGTGTTAGGAGTATAAGGCTGGAACGAAAGAACATCCCTACATGAACATCACGTGATATCATGTGACCTCTCATTTAGTTAAAGCGCTTGCGCATTTGTGATCAGATCTGGAATAAATTCTTGTGTGGTTAAAGGGTAAATATTGGAAATAACAACATTCATAGTGGAAATTTACTTTAATTTTTTTCCTTTTTTCAGTTTTAATGTCTTAAATAGATATGGTAAAAGTCATTTTCATTTAATATAGTTCTTTGTCTTAATTGTTTTTTCTGTCTTCTTTGTATGACGTCATTGTGTCAGGGTAAGAGTTAGAGTTAGGGTTAGGGTAAGGGTTAGGGTTAGGGTTTAGGGTTAGGGTTAGGGTTTGGGTTTGGATTAGGGTTAGGGTAAGGGTTAGGGTTAGGGTTAGGGTTAGGGTTAGGGTTAGGGTTAGGGTTAGGGTTAGGGTTAGGGTTAGGGTTAGGGGTATAAGGCTGAAACGAGACATGACCATCCAGAGATGACCATCCCATGATATTCCATGACCCATAATGTTGCCATAGTGCTTGCACATTTGCGTTTGTAGTATAAGGCTGAAACGAAAGATAAACATACCAAGATGAACATCACGTGATATCACGTGACCTATCATTTGGCCAAAACGCTTGCGTATTTGTAATCAGATCTGGCATAAATTCTTGTGTGGTTCAGGTGTGAATATTAGAAATCACAACATTTATAGAGGTGATTTACTTATTTTTTTCCTCATTACAGTTTTAAATTCTTAAATAGATGCAAGTTTGTAAGTAGAGTCAAGATGATGAGGTTGTTCCCTTGATTCATTTTTTCTCAATTTTTTTGAGTAAACTCATTTTTTTGAATACTATACCCTGATCTTACCCTTTTGCTTTAGAATAGTTTTTCTCGATGACTTTGATTGGATTTTTAGATGCTAGTCTGTAAGTTAATTCAAAATGATGAAGTGTTTGATTTGGTTTTTGTATGAAAGTCTGTAATTTAAGTCAATATGATGATGTATTTCACTTTTATTTTGTCTTACCAAATTTTTTGAGTAAACTCACTTATTGGGTAACTGTACTCTGACCTTACCCTTTTTCTTTGGAAAAGCTTTTCAATATAAGTTTGATTCGATTTTTGGATGCAAGTTTGTAACTAGAGTCAAGATGATGAGGTGATTCCCTTGATTCATGTTTTACTCAACTTTTTGAGTTAACTCAATTTTTTTTGAATACCATACCCTGAACTTACCCATTTTCTTTGGAATAGTTTTTCTTGATGTGTTTGATTGGATTTTTAGATGCTAGTCTGTTAGTTTATTCAAGATGATGAGTTGTTTGACTTTGATTTTGTCTTACCAATTTTTTGAGTAAACTAACTTTTTGGGGTACCATACCCTGGCCTTACCCTTTTTCTTTGGAAAAGCTTTTCAATATAAGTTTGATTCGATTTTTGGAAGCAGGTTTGTAAGTAGAGTCAAGATGATGAGGTGGTTCCCTTGATTCATTTCTCACTGAATTTTTTGAGTAAACTCTATTTTTTGAGTTCCATACCTTAAACTTACACTTTTTCTTTGGAATAGTTTTTCTTGGTGAGGTTGATTGTACTTTTAGGTGCTAGTCTGTAAGTTTAGTCAAGATGATGAAGGTTTCGCTTTTATTTTGTCTTACCAATTTGTTTGAGTAAACTCACTTTTTGGGGTACCGTACTCTAGGCATACCCTTTTTCTTTGGAAAAGCTGTTAAAAATAACTTTGATTCGATTTTTGGATGCAGGTTTGTAATTAGAATCAAGATGATGAGGTATTTCCCTTGATTCACGTCTTACTCAATTTTTTGAGTATACTCACTTTTTTGAGTACCATACCCTGAACTTACCCTTTTTCTTTATAAAAGCTTTTCATTATAAGTCTGATTCGATTTATGGATGCAAGTTTGATAGTGGAGTCAAGATGATGAGGTGTTTCATTTTTATTTTTTCTTACCAAAATTTTTCAGTAAACTCACTTTTTGGGGTACCATACCCTGGCCTTACCCTTTTTCTTTGTAAAAGCTTTTCATTATCACACTGATTCGATTTTTGGATGCAAATTTGTTATTGGAGTCAAGATGATAGGGAATTTCACTTTTATTTTGTCATACCAAATGCTTTGAGTAAACACTCTTTTTGGAGTACTATACCCTAACCTTACCCTTTTTCTTTGGACGAGCCTTTTAGATGAGTTTGATTTGGTTTTTGTATAAAAGTCTGTAAGTTAAGTCAATATGATGAGGTGTTTCATTTTTATCTTGTCTTACCAATTATTTTGAGTAAACTCACTTTTTTGGGTTCCATACTCTGACCTTACGCTTTTTCTTTCGAAAAGTTTTTCAATAAAAATTTTATTTCTATTTTTGGATGCAAGTTTATTAGTGGTGTTAAGACGATGGGGTTAGGGTTAGGGTTAGGGTTAGGGTTAGGGTTAGGGTTAGGGTTAAGGTTAGGGTTAGGGTTAGGGTTAGGGTTAGGGTTAGGGTTAGGGTTAGGGTTAGGGTATAAGGCTGAAACGAGACATGACCATCCAGAGATGACCATCCAATGATATTCCATGACCCATAATGTTGCCATAGTGCTTGCACATTTGTGTTTGTGGTATAAGGCTGAAACGAAAGATAAACATACCAAGATGAACATCACGTGATATGACGTGACCTATCATTTGGCCAAAACGCTTGCGTATTTGTGATCAGATCTGGCATAAATTCTTGTGTGGTTCAGGTGTGAATATTAGAAATCACAACATTTATAGAGGTAATTTACTTATTTTTTTCCTCATTACAGTTTTAATTTCTTAAATAGATGCAAGTTTGTAAGTAGAGTCAAGATGATGAGGTTGTTCCCTTGATTCATTTTTTTCTCAATTTTTTTGAGTAAACTCATTTGTTTGAATACCATACCCTAATCTTACCCTTTTGCTTTAGAATAGTTTTTCTCGATGACTTTGATTGGATTTTTAGATGCTAGTCTGTAAGTTAATTCAAGATGATGAAGTGTTTCACTTTTTTGTCGTACTAATCTTTTTTTTTTGAGTTAACTCACTTTTTGGGGTACCATATCCTGGCCTTACCCTTTTTCTTTGTAAAGGCTTTTCAATATAAGTTTGATTTGATTTTTGGATACAAGTTTGTTTTTGGAGTTAAGATGATGAGGAATTCCACCTTTTTTTATCTGACCAAATGTTTTGAGTAAACACCATCTTTGGAGTACCATTCCCTTACCTTACCCTTTTTCTTTGGACGAGCTTTTTAAGATGAGTTTGATTTGGTTTTTGTATGAAAGTCTGTAATTTAAGTCAATATGATGATGTATTTCACTTTTATTTTGTCTTACCAAATTTTTTGAGTAAACTCACTTATTGGGTAACTGTACTCTGACCTTACCCTTTTTCTTTGGAAAAGCTTTTCAATATAAGTTTGATTCGATTTTTGGATGCAAGTTTGTAACTAGAGTCAAGATGATGAGGTGATTCCCTTGATTCATGTTTTACTCAACTTTTTGAGTTAACTCAATTTTTTTGAATACCATAACCTGAACTTACCCATTTTCTTTGGAATAGTTTTTCTTGATGTGTTTGATTGGATTTTTAGATGCTAGTCTGTTAGTTTATTCAAGATGATGAGTTGTTTGACTTTGATTTTGTCTTACCAATTTTTTGAGTAAACTAACTTTTTGGGGTACCATACCCTGGCCTTACCCTTTTTCTTTGGAAAAGCTTTTCAATATGAGTTTGATTCGATTTTTGGAAGCAGGTTTGTAAGTAGAGTCAAGATGATGAGGTGGTTCCCTTGATTCATTTCTCACTGAATTTTTTGAGTAAACTCTATTTTTTGAGTTCCATACCTTAAACTTACACTTTTTCTTTGGAATAGTTTTTCTTGATGAGGTTGATTGTACTTTTAGGTGCTAGTATGTAAGTTTAGTCAAGATGATGAAGGTTTCGCTTTTATTTTGTCTTACCAATTTGTTTGAGTAAACTCACTTTTTGGGGTACCGTACTCTAGGCATACCCTTTTTCTTTGGAAAAGCTGTTAAAAATAACTTTGATTCGATTTTTGGATGAAAGTTTGTAATTAGAATCAAGATGATGAGGTATTTCCCTTGATTCACGTCTTACTCAATTTTTTGAGTATACTCACTTTTTTGAGTACCATACCCTGAACTTACCCTTTTTCTTTATAAAAGCTTTTCATTATTATAAGTCTGATTCGATTTTTGGATGCAAGTTTGATAGTGGAGTCAAGATGATGAGGTGTTTCATTTTTATTTTTTCTTATCAAAATTTTTCAGTAAACTCACTTTTTGGGGTACCATACCCTGGCCTTACCCTTTTTCTTTGTAAAAGCTTTTCATTATCACACTGATTCGATTTTTGGATGCAAATTTGTTATTGGAGTTAAGATGATAGGGAATTTCACTTTTATTTTGTCTTACCAAATGCTTTGAGTAAACACCCTTTTTGGAGTACTATACCCTAACCTTACCCTTTTTCTTTGGACGAGCCTTTTAGATGAGTTTGATTTGGTTTTTGTATGAAAGTCTGTAAGTTAAGTCAATATGATGAGGTGTTTCACTTTTATCTTGTCTTACCAATTATTTTGAGTAAACTCACTTTTTTGGGTTCCATACTCTGACCTTACGCTTTTTCTTTCGAAAAGTTTTTCAATAAAAATTTTATTTCTATTTTTGGATGCAAGTTTGTTAGTTGTGTTAAGACGATGAGGTTATTACCTTGATTCATGTCTTACTCATTTTTTTTTAGTAAACTCCCTTTTTGCGTACCATACCCTAACCTTACCTTTTTTATTTTGAATGGAGAAAGCAGTAAAAATATATTTTCCCGTCCCATTAAGATACTTAGTCCGTCAACGTTGAGTGTGTTGCACTTCTCCACAAAGTAAACAATCTTACAAGAATTGGAGGAAGCTCATTTCAATTTCGTCTAATGCATCCTTAGCAAAAGGTAAAAAGATCAGCCTGGTTCAGCCTTGTTCGGCATGATTCAGCCCTCGTTCAGCCTGGTTCATCTAGGTCCGTCAACGTAGAGTGTGTTGCGCTTCATCACGAAGGGAACAAGCTTATAAGTAATGATGGTAGTTTATTTCAATTTGGACTGATGCATCCTTGGAAAAAAGTTAGAGGATCAGCCTGGTTCGGTCTGGTTCAGCCCCCAGTCAGCCCAGATCATCTTAGTCCGTCAATGTTGGGTCAGGGTTAGGGTAAGGGTTAGGGTTAGGGTAAGGGTTAGGGTTAGGGTTGGGGTATAAGGCTGAAACGATAGATGACCATTCAGAGATGACCATCAACTAATATTCCATGACCTATAGTGTGGCCAAAGTGCTTGGGCATTTGTGTTAGGGGTATAAGGCTTAAACGAAAGAATAACATCCAGAGATGACCATCACTTGATATTCCATTACCTATTGTGTGGCCATTGTGCTTTTGCATTTGTGTTAGGAGTATAAGGCTTGAACGAAAGAACATCCCTACATGAACATCACGTGATATCATGTGACCTCTCATTTAGTTAAAGCGCTTGCGCATTTGTGATCAGATCTGGAATAAATTCTTGTGTGGTTAAAGGGTAAATATTGGAAATAACAACATTCATAGTGGAAATTTACTTTAATTTTTTCCTTTGTTCAGTTTTAATGTCTTAAATAGATATGGTAAAAGTCATTTTCATTTAATATAGTTCTTTGTCTTAATTGTTTTTTCTGTCTTCTTTGTATGACGTCATTGTGTCAGGGTAAGAGTTAGAGTTAGGGTTAGGGTAAGGGTTAGGGTTAGGGTTTAGGGTTAGGGTTAGGGTTTGGGTTTGGATTAGGGTTAGGGTAAGGGTTAGGGTTAGGGTTAGGGTTAGGGTTAGGGTTAGAGAAGGGGCAAATTACGATGTGTGATCAAGATGGCGGATGATCAAGATGGCGGCTTCAACAAGCGCGGACTATAGAAACTCCCCATATGTAAACAATTTCTACTTTTGAATTAGTCTTGAACAAAATGGCGGATGATGAAGATGTCGGATATTGTGCTCTATAAAACACGGCTTGCAAAATATTTATCGTTTAAAAGACAGCTTAGGGTTAGGGTTAGGGTAAGGGTTAGGGTTAGGGTTAGGGTTAGGGTTAGGGTTAGGGTTAGGGTTAGGGTTAGGGTAAGGGTTAGGGTTAGGGTTAGGGTTAGGGTTAGGGTTAGGGTTAGGGTTAGGGTTAGGGTTAGGGTTAGGGTTAGGGTTAGGGTTAGGGTTAGGGTATAAGGCTGAAACGAGACATGACCATCCAGAGATGACCATCCCATGATATTCCATGACCCATAATGTTGCCATAGTGCTTGCACATTTGTGTTTGTAGTATAAGGCTGAAACGAAAGATAAACATACCAAGATGAACATCACGTGATATCACGTGACCTATCATTTGGCCAAAACGCTTGCGTATTTGTGATCAGATCTGGCATAAATTCTTGTGTGGTTCAGGTGTGAATATTAGAAATCACAACATTTATAGAGGTGATTTACTTATTTTTTTCCTCATTACAGTTTTAAATTCTTAAATAGATGCAAGTTTGTAAGTAGAGTCAAGATGATGAGGTTGTTCCCTTGATTCATTTTTTTCTCAATTTTTTTGAGTAAACTCATTTTTTTGAATACTATACCTTGATCTTGCCCTTTTGCTTTAGAATAGTTTTTCTCGATGACTTTGATTGGATTTTTAGATGCTAGTCTGTAAGTTAATTCAAGATGATGAAGTGTTTCACTTTTTTGTCGTACTAATCTTTTTTTTTTTGAGTTAACTCACTTTTTGGGGTACCATATATTGGCCTTACCCTTTTTCTTTGTAAAGGCTTTTCAATATAAGTTTGATTTGATTTTTGGATACAAGTTTGTTTTTGGAGTTAAGATGATGAGGAATTCCACCTTTTTTTATCTGACCAAATGTTTTGAGTAAACACCATCTTTGGAGTACCATTCCCTTACCTTACCCTTTTTCTTTGGACGAGCTTTTTAAGATGAGTTTGATTTGGTTTTTGTATGAAAGTCTGTAATTTAAGTCAATATGATGATGTATTTCACTTTTATTTTGTCTTACCAAATTTTTTGAGTAAACTCACTTATTGGGTAACTGTACTCTGACCTTACCCTTTTTCTTTGGAAAAGCTTTTCAATATAAGTTTGATTCGATTTTTGGATGCAAGTTTGTAACTAGAGTCAAGATGATGAGGTGATTCCCTTGATTCATGTTTTACTCAACTTTTTGAGTTAACTCAAATTTTTTTGAATACCATACCCTGAACTTACCCATTTTCTTTGGAATAGTTTTTCTTGATGTGTTTGATTGGATTTTTAGATGCTAGTCTGTTAGTTTATTCAAGATGATGAGTTGTTTGACTTTGATTTTGTCTTACCAATTTTTTGAGTAAACTAACTTTTTGGGGTACCATACCCTGGCCTTACCCTTTTTCTTTGGAAAAGCTTTTCAATATAAGTTTGATTCGATTTTTGGAAGCAGGTTTGTAAGTAGAGTCAAGATGATGAGGTGGTTCCCTTGATTCATTTCTCACTGAATTTTTTGAGTAAACTCTATTTTTTGAGTTCCATACCTTAAACTTACACTTTTTCTTTGGAATAGTTTTTCTTGATGAGGTTGATTGTACTTTTAGGTGCTAGTATGTAAGTTTAGTCAAGATGATGAAGGTTTCGCTTTTATTTTGTCTTACCAATTTGTTTGAGTAAACTCACTTTTTGGGGTACCGTACTCTAGGCATACCTTTTTTCTTTGGAAAAGCTGTTAAAAATAACTTTGATTCGATTTTTGGATGAAAGCTTGTAATTAGAATCAAGATGATGAGGTATTTCCCTTGATTCACGTCTTACTCAATTTTTTGAGTATACTCACTTTTTTGAGTACCATACCCTGAACTTACCCTTTTTCTTTATAAAAGCTTTTCATTATTATAAGTCTGATTCGATTTTTGGATGCAAGTTTGATAGTGGAGTCAAGATGATGAGGTGTTTCATTTTTATTTTTTCTTATCAAAATTTTTCAGTAAACTCACTTTTTGGGGTACCATACCCTGGCCTTACCCTTTTTCTTTGTAAAAGCTTTTCATTATCACACTGATTCGATTTTTGGATGCAAATTTGTTATTGGAGTTAAGATGATAGGGAATTTCACTTTTATTTTGTCATACCAAATGCTTTGAGTAAACACCCTTTTTGGAGTACTATACCCTAACCTTACCCTTTTTCTTTGGACGAGCCTTTTAGATGAGTTTGATTTGGTTTTTGTATGAAAGTCTGTAAGTTAAGTCAATATGATGAGGTGTTTCACTTTTATCTTGTCTTACCAATTATTTTGAGTAAACTCACTTTTTTGGGTTCCATACTCTGACCTTACGCTTTTTCTTTCGAAAAGTTTTTCAATAAAAATTTATTTTCTATTTTTGGATGCAAGTTTGTTAGTGGTGTTAAGACGATGAGGTTATTACCTTGATTCATGTCTTACTCATTTTTTTTTAGTAAACTCCCTTTTTGCGTACCATACCCTAACCTTACCTTTTTTATTTTGAATGGAGAAAGCAGTAAAAATATATTTTCCCGTCCCATTAAGATACTTAGTCCGTCAACGTTGAGAGTGTTGCACTTCTCCACAAAGTAAACAATCTTACAAGAATTGGAGGAAGCTCATTTCAATTTCGTCTAATGCATCCTTAGCAAAAGGTAAAAAGATCAGCCTGGTTCAGCCTTGTTCGGCATGATTCAGCCCTCGTTCAGCCTGGTTCATCTAGGTCCGTCAACGTAGAGTGTGTTGCGCTTCATCACGAAGGGAACAAGCTTATAAGTAATGATGGTAGTTTATTTCAATTTGGACTGATGCATCCTTGGAAAAAAGTTAGAGGATCAGCCTGGTTCGGTCTGGTTCAGCCCCCAGTCAGCCCAGATCATCTTAGTCCGTCAATGTTGGGTCAGGGTTAGGGTAAGGGTTAGGGTTAGGTTAAGGGTTAGGGTTAGGGTTGGGGTATAAGGCTGAAACGATAGATGACCATTCAGAGATGACCATCAACTAATATTCCATGACCTATAGTGTGGCCAAAGTGCTTGGGCATTTGTGTTAGGGGTATAAGGCTTAAACGAAAGAATAACATCCAGAGATGATCATCACTTGATATTCCATTACCTATTGTGTGGCCATTGTGCTTTTGCATTTGTGTTAGGAGTATAAGGCTGGAACGAAAGAACATCCCTACATGAACATCACGTGATATCATGTGACCTCTCATTTAGTTAAAGCGTTTTGCGCATTTGTGATCAGATCTGGAATAAATTCTTGTGTGGTTAAAGGGTAAATATTGGAAATAACAACATTCATAGTGGAAATTTACTTTAATTTTTTCCTTTTTTCAGTTTTAATGTCTTAAATAGATATGGTAAAAGTCATTTTCATTTAATATAGTTCTTTGTCTTAATTGTTTTTTCTGTCTTCTTTGTATGACGTCATTGTGTCAGGGTAAGAGTTAGAGTTAGGGTTAGGGTAAGGGTTAGGGTTAGGGTTTAGGGTTAGGGTTAGGGTTAGGGTTAGGGTTAGGGTTAGGGTTAGGGTTAGGGTTAGGGTTAGGGTTAGGGTTAGGGTTAGGGTTAGGGTTAGGGTTAGGGTTAGGGTTAGGGTTAGGGTTAGGGTTAGGGTTAGGGTTAGGGTTAGGGTTAGGGTTAGGGTTAGGGTTAGGGTTAGGGTTAGGGTTAGGGTTAGGGTTAGGGTTAGGGTTAGGGTTAGGGTTAGGGTTAGGGTTAGGGTTAGGGTTAGGGTTAGGGTTAGGGTTAGGGTTAGGGTTAGGGTTAGGGTTAGGGTTAGGGTTAGGGTTAGGGTTAGGGTTAGGGTTAGGGTTAGGGTTAGGGTTAGGGTTAGGGTTAGGGTTAGGGTTAGGGTTAGGGTTAGGGTTAGGGTTAGGGTTAGGGTTAGGGTTAGGGTTAGGGTTAGGGTTAGGGTTAGGGTTAGGGTTAGGGTTAGGGTTAGGGTTAGGGTTAGGGTTAGGGTTAGGGTTAGGGTTAGGGTTAGGGTTAGGGTTAGGGTTAGGGTTAGGGTTAGGGTTAGGGTTAGGGTTAGGGTTAGGGTTAGGGTTAGGGTTAGGGTTAGGGTTAGGGTTAGGGTTAGGGTTAGGGTTAGGGTTAGGGTTAGGGTTAGGGTTAGGGTTAGGGTTAGGGTTAGGGTTAGGGTTAGGGTTAGGGTTAGGGTTAGGGTTAGGGTTAGGGTTAGGGTTAGGGTTAGGGTTAGGGTTAGGGTTAGGGTTAGGGTTAGGGTTAGGGTTAGGGTTAGGGTTAGGGTTAGGGTTAGGGTTAGGGTTAGGGTTAGGGTTAGGGTTAGGGTTAGGGTTAGGGTTAGGGTTAGGGTTAGGGTTAGGGTTAGGGTTAGGGTTAGGGTTAGGGTTAGGGTTAGGGTTAGGGTTAGGGTTAGGGTTAGGGTTAGGGTTAGGGTTAGGGTTAGGGTTAGGGTTAGGGTTAGGGTTAGGGTTAGGGTTAGGGTTAGGGTTAGGGTTAGGGTTAGGGTTAGGGTTAGGGTTAGGGTTAGGGTTAGGGTTAGGGTTAGGGTTAGGGTTAGGGTTAGGGTTAGGGTTAGGGTTAGGGTTAGGGTTAGGGTTAGGGTTAGGGTTAGGGTTAGGGTTAGGGTTAGGGTTAGGGTTAGGGTTAGGGTTAGGGTTAGGGTTAGGGTTAGGGTTAGGGTTAGGGTTAGGGTTAGGGTTAGGGTTAGGGTTAGGGTTAGGGTTAGGGTTAGGGTTAGGGTTAGGGTTAGGGTTAGGGTTAGGGTTAGGGTTAGGGTTAGGGTTAGGGTTAGGGTTAGGGTTAGGGTTAGGGTTAGGGTTAGGGTTAGGGTTAGGGTTAGGGTTAGGGTTAGGGTTAGGGTTAGGGTTAGGGTTAGGGTTAGGGTTAGGGTTAGGGTTAGGGTTAGGGTTAGGGTTAGGGTTAGGGTTAGGGTTAGGGTTAGGGTTAGGGTTAGGGTTAGGGTTAGGGTTAGGGTTAGGGTTAGGGTTAGGGTTAGGGTTAGGGTTAGGGTTAGGGTTAGGGTTAGGGTTAGGGTTAGGGTTAGGGTTAGGGTTAGGGTTAGGGTTAGGGTTAGGGTTAGGGTTAGGGTTAGGGTTAGGGTTAGGGTTAGGGTTAGGGTTAGGGTTAGGGTTAGGGTTAGGGTTAGGGTTAGGGTTAGGGTTAGGGTTAGGGTTAGGGTTAGGGTTAGGGTTAGGGTTAGGGTTAGGGTTAGGGTTAGGGTTAGGGTTAGGGTTAGGGTTAGGGTTAGGGTTAGGGTTAGGGTTAGGGTTAGGGTTAGGGTTAGGGTTAGGGTTAGGGTTAGGGTTAGGGTTAGGGTTAGGGTTAGGGTTAGGGTTAGGGTTAGGGTTAGGGTTAGGGTTAGGGTTAGGGTTAGGGTTAGGGTTAGGGTTAGGGTTAGGGTTAGGGTTAGGGTTAGGGTTAGGGTTAGGGTTAGGGTTAGGGTTAGGGTTAGGGTTAGGGTTAGGGTTAGGGTTAGGGTTAGGGTTAGGGTTAGGGTTAGGGTTAGGGTTAGGGTTAGGGTTAGGGTTAGGGTTAGGGTTAGGGTTAGGGTTAGGGTTAGGGTTAGGGTTAGGGTTAGGGTTAGGGTTAGGGTTAGGGTTAGGGTTAGGGTTAGGGTTAGGGTTAGGGTTAGGGTTAGGGTTAGGGTTAGGGTTAGGGTTAGGGTTAGGGTTAGGGTTAGGGTTAGGGTTAGGGTTAGGGTTAGGGTTAGGGTTAGGGTTAGGGTTAGGGTTAGGGTTAGGGTTAGGGTTAGGGTTAGGGTTAGGGTTAGGGTTAGGGTTAGGGTTAGGGTTAGGGTTAGGGTTAGGGTTAGGGTTAGGGTTAGGGTTAGGGTTAGGGTTAGGGTTAGGGTTAGGGTTAGGGTTAGGGTTAGGGTTAGGGTTAGGGTTAGGGTTAGGGTTAGGGTTAGGGTTAGGGTTAGGGTTAGGGTTAGGGTTAGGGTTAGGGTTAGGGTTAGGGTTAGGGTTAGGGTTAGGGTTAGGGTTAGGGTTAGGGTTAGGGTTAGGGTTAGGGTTAGGGTTAGGGTTAGGGTTAGGGTTAGGGTTAGGGTTAGGGTTAGGGTTAGGGTTAGGGTTAGGGTTAGGGTTAGGGTTAGGGTTAGGGTTAGGGTTAGGGTTAGGGTTAGGGTTAGGGTTAGGGTTAGGGTTAGGGTTAGGGTTAGGGTTAGGGTTAGGGTTAGGGTTAGGGTTAGGGTTAGGGTTAGGGTTAGGGTTAGGGTTAGGGTTAGGGTTAGGGTTAGGGTTAGGGTTAGGGTTAGGGTTAGGGTTAGGGTTAGGGTTAGGGTTAGGGTTAGGGTTAGGGTTAGGGTTAGGGTTAGGGTTAGGGTTAGGGTTAGGGTTAGGGTTAGGGTTAGGGTTAGGGTTAGGGTTAGGGTTAGGGTTAGGGTTAGGGTTAGGGTTAGGGTTAGGGTTAGGGTTAGGGTTAGGGTTAGGGTTAGGGTTAGGGTTAGGGTTAGGGTTAGGGTTAGGGTTAGGGTTAGGGTTAGGGTTAGGGTTAGGGTTAGGGTTAGGGTTAGGGTTAGGGTTAGGGTTAGGGTTAGGGTTAGGGTTAGGGTTAGGGTTAGGGTTAGGGTTAGGGTTAGGGTTAGGGTTAGGGTTAGGGTTAGGGTTAGGGTTAGGGTTAGGGTTAGGGTTAGGGTTAGGGTTAGGGTTAGGGTTAGGGTTAGGGTTAGGGTTAGGGTTAGGGTTAGGGTTAGGGTTAGGGTTAGGGTTAGGGTTAGGGTTAGGGTTAGGGTTAGGGTTAGGGTTAGGGTTAGGGTTAGGGTTAGGGTTAGGGTTAGGGTTAGGGTTAGGGTTAGGGTTAGGGTTAGGGTTAGGGTTAGGGTTAGGGTTAGGGTTAGGGTTAGGGTTAGGGTTAGGGTTAGGGTTAGGGTTAGGGTTAGGGTTAGGGTTAGGGTTAGGGTTAGGGTTAGGGTTAGGGTTAGGGTTAGGGTTAGGGTTAGGGTTAGGGTTAGGGTTAGGGTTAGGGTTAGGGTTAGGGTTAGGGTTAGGGTTAGGGTTAGGGTTAGGGTTAGGGTTAGGGTTAGGGTTAGGGTTAGGGTTAGGGTTAGGGTTAGGGTTAGGGTTAGGGTTAGGGTTAGGGTTAGGGTTAGGGTTAGGGTTAGGGTTAGGGTTAGGGTTAGGGTTAGGGTTAGGGTTAGGGTTAGGGTTAGGGTTAGGGTTAGGGTTAGGGTTAGGGTTAGGGTTAGGGTTAGGGTTAGGGTTAGGGTTAGGGTTAGGGTTAGGGTTAGGGTTAGGGTTAGGGTTAGGGTTAGGGTTAGGGTTAGGGTTAGGGTTAGGGTTAGGGTTAGGGTTAGGGTTAGGGTTAGGGTTAGGGTTAGGGTTAGGGTTAGGGTTAGGGTTAGGGTTAGGGTTAGGGTTAGGGTTAGGGTTAGGGTTAGGGTTAGGGTTAGGGTTAGGGTTAGGGTTAGGGTTAGGGTTAGGGTTAGGGTTAGGGTTAGGGTTAGGGTTAGGGTTAGGGTTAGGGTTAGGGTTAGGGTTAGGGTTAGGGTTAGGGTTAGGGTTAGGGTTAGGGTTAGGGTTAGGGTTAGGGTTAGGGTTAGGGTTAGGGTTAGGGTTAGGGTTAGGGTTAGGGTTAGGGTTAGGGTTAGGGTTAGGGTTAGGGTTAGGGTTAGGGTTAGGGTTAGGGTTAGGGTTAGGGTTAGGGTTAGGGTTAGGGTTAGGGTTAGGGTTAGGGTTAGGGTTAGGGTTAGGGTTAGGGTTAGGGTTAGGGTTAGGGTTAGGGTTAGGGTTAGGGTTAGGGTTAGGGTTAGGGTTAGGGTTAGGGTTAGGGTTAGGGTTAGGGTTAGGGTTAGGGTTAGGGTTAGGGTTAGGGTTAGGGTTAGGGTTAGGGTTAGGGTTAGGGTTAGGGTTAGGGTTAGGGTTAGGGTTAGGGTTAGGGTTAGGGTTAGGGTTAGGGTTAGGGTTAGGGTTAGGGTTAGGGTTAGGGTTAGGGTTAGGGTTAGGGTTAGGGTTAGGGTTAGGGTTAGGGTTAGGGTTAGGGTTAGGGTTAGGGTTAGGGTTAGGGTTAGGGTTAGGGTTAGGGTTAGGGT
Source organism: Fragum whitleyi (assembly GCA_948146395.1). NCBI lineage: Eukaryota > Metazoa > Mollusca > Bivalvia > Cardiida > Cardiidae > Fragum > Fragum whitleyi. Next base: position 61,001,755 of record OX411553.1, read on the forward strand.
TAGGGTTAGGGTTAGGGTTAGGGTTAGGGTTAGGGTTAGGGTTAGGGTTAGGGTTAGGGTTAGGGTTAGGGTTAGGGTTAGGGTTAGGGTTAGGGTTAGGGTTAGGGTTAGGGTTAGGGTTAGGGTTAGGGTTAGGGTTAGGGTTAGGGTTAGGGTTAGGGTTAGGGTTAGGGTTAGGGTTAGGGTTAGGGTTAGGGTTAGGGTTAGGGTTAGGGTTAGGGTTAGGGTTAGGGTTAGGGTTAGGGTTAGGGTTAGGGTTAGGGTTAGGGTTAGGGTTAGGGTTAGGGTTAGGGTTAGGGTTAGGGTTAGGGTTAGGGTTAGGGTTAGGGTTAGGGTTAGGGTTAGGGTTAGGGTTAGGGTTAGGGTTAGGGTTAGGGTTAGGGTTAGGGTTAGGGTTAGGGTTAGGGTTAGGGTTAGGGTTAGGGTTAGGGTTAGGGTTAGGGTTAGGGTTAGGGTTAGGGTTAGGGTTAGGGTTAGGGTTAGGGTTAGGGTTAGGGTTAGGGTTAGGGTTAGGGTTAGGGTTAGGGTTAGGGTTAGGGTTAGGGTTAGGGTTAGGGTTAGGGTTAGGGTTAGGGTTAGGGTTAGGGTTAGGGTTAGGGTTAGGGTTAGGGTTAGGGTTAGGGTTAGGGTTAGGGTTAGGGTTAGGGTTAGGGTTAGGGTTAGGGTTAGGGTTAGGGTTAGGGTTAGGGTTAGGGTTAGGGTTAGGGTTAGGGTTAGGGTTAGGGTTAGGGTTAGGGTTAGGGTTAGGGTTAGGGTTAGGGTTAGGGTTAGGGTTAGGGTTAGGGTTAGGGTTAGGGTTAGGGTTAGGGTTAGGGTTAGGGTTAGGGTTAGGGTTAGGGTTAGGGTTAGGGTTAGGGTTAGGGTTAGGGTTAGGGTTAGGGTTAGGGTTAGGGTTAGGGTTAGGGTTAGGGTTAGGGTTAGGGTTAGGGTTAGGGTTAGGGTTAGGGTTAGGGTTAGGGTTAGGGTTAGGGTTAGGGTTAGGGTTAGGGTTAGGGTTAGGGTTAGGGTTAGGGTTAGGGTTAGGGTTAGGGTTAGGGTTAGGGTTAGGGTTAGGGTTAGGGTTAGGGTTAGGGTTAGGGTTAGGGTTAGGGTTAGGGTTAGGGTTAGGGTTAGGGTTAGGGTTAGGGTTAGGGTTAGGGTTAGGGTTAGGGTTAGGGTTAGGGTTAGGGTTAGGGTTAGGGTTAGGGTTAGGGTTAGGGTTAGGGTTAGGGTTAGGGTTAGGGTTAGGGTTAGGGTTAGGGTTAGGGTTAGGGTTAGGGTTAGGGTTAGGGTTAGGGTTAGGGTTAGGGTTAGGGTTAGGGTTAGGGTTAGGGTTAGGGTTAGGGTTAGGGTTAGGGTTAGGGTTAGGGTTAGGGTTAGGGTTAGGGTTAGGGTTAGGGTTAGGGTTAGGGTTAGGGTTAGGGTTAGGGTTAGGGTTAGGGTTAGGTTAGGGTTAGGGTTAGGGTTAGGGTTAGGGTTAGGGTTAGGGTTAGGGTTAGGGTTAGGGTTAGGGTTAGGGTTAGGGTTAGGGTTAGGGTTAGGGTTAGGGTTAGGGTTAGGGTTAGGGTTAGGGTTAGGTTAGGGTTAGGGTTAGGGTTAGGGTTAGGGTTAGGGTTAGGGTTAGGGTTAGGGTTAGGGTTAGGGTTAGGGTTAGGGTTAGGGTTAGGGTTAGGGTTAGGGTTAGGGTTAGGGTTAGGGTTAGGGTTAGGGTTAGGGTTAGGGTTAGGGTTAGGGTTAGGGTTAGGGTTAGGGTTAGGGTTAGGGTAGGGTTAGGTTAGGGTTAGGGTTAGGGTTAGGGTTAGGGTTAGGGTTAGGGTTAGGGTTAGGGTTAGGGTTAGGGTTAGGGTTAGGGTTAGGGTTAGGGTTAGGGTTAGGGTTAGGTTAGGGTTAGGGTTAGGGTTAGGTTAGGGTTAGGGTTAGGGTTAGGGTTAGGTTAGGTTAGGGTTAGGGTTAGGGTTAGGGTTAGGGTTAGGGTTAGGTTAGGGTTAGGGTTAGGGTTAGGGTTAGGGTTAGGGTTAGGGTTAGGGTTAGGGTTAGGGTTAGGGTTAGGGTTAGGGTTAGGGTTAGGGTTAGGTTAGGGTTAGGGTTAGGGTTAGGGTTAGGGTTAGGGTTAGGGTTAGGGTTAGGGTTAGGGTTAGGGTTAGGGTTAGGGTTAGGGTTAGGGTTAGGGTTAGGGTTAGGGTTAGGGTTAGGGTTAGGGTTAGGGTTAGGTTAGGGTTAGGGTTAGGGTTAGGGTTAGGTTAGGGTTAGGGTTAGGGTTAGGGTTAGGGTTAGGTTAGGGTTAGGGTTAGGTTAGGTTAGGGTTAGGGTTAGGGTTAGGGTTAGGGTTAGGGTTAGGTTAGGGTTAGGGTTAGGGTTAGGGTTAGGGTTAGGGTTAGGGTTAGGGTTAGGGTTAGGGTTAGGGTTAGGGTTAGGGTTAGGGTTAGGGTTAGGGTTAGGGTTAGGGTTAGGGTTAGGGTTAGGGTTAGGGTTAGGGTTAGGGTTAGGGTTAGGGTTAGGGTTAGGTTAGGGTTAGGGTTAGGGTTAGGGTTAGGGTTAGGGTTAGGGTTAGGGTTAGGGTTAGGGTTAGGGTTAGGGTTAGGGTTAGGGTTAGGGTTAGGGTTAGGGTTAGGGTTAGGGTTAGGGTTAGGGTTAGGGTTAGGGTTAGGGTTAGGGTTAGGTTAGGGTTAGGGTTAGGGTTAGGGTTAGGGTTAGGGTTAGGGTTAGGGTTAGGGTTAGGGTTAGGGTTAGGGTTAGGGTTAGGGTTAGGGTTAGGGTTAGGGTTAGGGTTAGGGTTAGGGTTAGGGTTAGGGTTAGGGTTAGGGTTAGGGTTAGGGTTAGGGTTAGGGTTAGGGTTAGGGTTAGGGTTAGGGTTAGGGTTAGGGTTAGGTTAGGGTTAGGGTTAGGGTTAGGGTTAGGGTTAGGGTTAGGGTTAGGGTTAGGGTTAGGGTTAGGGTTAGGGGTTAGGGTTAGGGTTAGGGTTAGGGTTAGGGTTAGGGTTAGGGTTAGGGTTAGGGTTAGGGTTAGGGTTAGGGTTAGGGTTAGGGTTAGGGTTAGGTTAGGGTTAGGGTTAGGGTTAGGGTTAGGGAGGTTAGGGTTAGGGTTAGGGTTAGGTTAGGGTTAGGGTTAGGGTTAGGGTTAGGGTTAGGGTTAGGGTTAGGGTTAGGGTTAGGGTTAGGGTTAGGGTTAGGGTTAGGGTTAGGGTTAGGGTTAGGGTTAGGGTTAGGGTTAGGTTAGGGTTAGGGTTAGGGTTAGGGTTAGGGTTAGGGTTAGGGTTAGGGTTAGGGTTAGGGTTAGGGTTAGGGTTAGGGTTAGGGTTAGGGTTAGGGTTAGGGTTAGGGTTAGGGTTAGGGTTAGGGTTAGGGTTAGGGTTAGGGTTAGGGTTAGGGTTAGGGTTAGGGTTAGGGTTAGGGTTAGGGTTAGGGTTAGGGTTAGGGTTAGGGTTAGGGTTAGGGTTAGGGTTAGGGTTAGGGTTAGGGTTAGGGTTAGGGTTAGGGTTAGGGTTAGGGTTAGGGTTAGGGTTAGGGTTAGGGTTAGGGTTAGGGTTAGGGTTAGGGTTAGGGTTAGGGTTAGGGTTAGGGTTAGGGTTAGGGTTAGGGTTAGGGTTAGGGTTAGGTTAGGGTTAGGGTTAGGGTTAGGGTTAGGGTTAGGGTTAGGGTTAGGGTAGGGTTAGGGTTAGGGTTAGGGTTAGGGTTAGGTTAGGGTTAGGGTTAGGGTTAGGGTTAGGGTTAGGGTTAGGGTTAGGGTTAGGGTTAGGGTTAGGGTTAGGGTTAGGTTAGGGTTAGGGTTAGGGTTAGGGTTAGGGTTAGGGTTAGGGTTAGGGTTAGGGTTAGGGTTAGGGTTAGGGTTAGGGGTTAGGGTTAGGGTTAGGGTTAGGGTTAGGGTTAGGGTTAGGGTTAGGGTTAGGGTTAGGGTTAGGGTTAGGGTTAGGGTTAGGGTTAGGGTTAGGGTTAGGGTTAGGGTTAGGGTTAGGGTTAGGGTTAGGGTTAGGGTTAGGTTAGGGTTAGGGTTAGGGTTAGGGTTAGGGTTAGGGTTAGGGTTAGGGTTAGGGTTAGGGTTAGGGTTAGGGTTAGGGTTAGGGTTAGGGTTAGGGTTAGGTTAGGGTTAGGGTTAGGGTTAGGGTTAGGGTTAGGGTTAGGGTTAGGGTTAGGGTTAGGGTTAGGGTTAGGGTTAGGGTTAGGGTTAGGGTTAGGGTTAGGGTTAGGGTTAGGGTTAGGGTTAGGGTTAGGTTAGGGTTAGGGTTAGGGTTAGGGTTAGGGTTAGGGTTAGGGTTAGGGTTAGGGTTAGGGTTAGGGTTAGGGTTAGGGTTAGGGTTAGGGTTAGGGTTAGGGTTAGGGTTAGGGTTAGGGTTAGGGTTAGGGTTAGGGTTAGGGTTAGGGTTAGGGTTAGGGTTAGGGTTAGGGTTAGGGTTAGGGTTAGGGTTAGGGTTAGGGTTAGGGTTAGGGTTAGGGTTAGGGTTAGGGTTAGGGTTAGGGGTTAGGGTTAGGGTTAGGGTTAGGGTTAGGGTTAGGGTTAGGGTTAGGGTTAGGGTTAGGGTTAGGGTTAGGGTTAGGTTAGGTTAGGGTTAGGGTTAGGGTTAGGGTTAGGGTTAGGGTTAGGGTTAGGGTTAGGGTTAGGGTTAGGGTTAGGTTAGGGTTAGGGTTAGGGTTAGGGTTAGGGTTAGGGTTAGGGTTAGGGTTAGGGTTAGGGTTAGGGTTAGGGTTAGGGTTAGGGTTAGGGTTAGGGTTAGGGTTAGGGTTAGGGTTAGGGTTAGGGTTAGGGTTAGGGTTAGGGTTAGGGTTAGGGTTAGGGTTAGGGTTAGGGTTAGGGTTAGGGTTAGGGTTAGGGTTAGGGTTAGGGTTAGGGTTAGGGTTAGGGTTAGGGTTAGGGTAGGGTTAGGGTTAGGGTTAGGGTTAGGGTTAGGGTTAGGGTTAGGGTTAGGGTTAGGGTTAGGGTTAGGGTTAGGGTTAGGGTTAGGGTTAGGTTAGGGTTAGGGTTAGCGGTTAGGGTTAGGGTTAGGGTTAGGGTTAGGGTTAGGGTTAGGGTTAGGGTTAGGGTTAGGGTTAGGGTTAGGTTAGGGTTAGGGTTAGGGTTAGGGTAGGGTTAGGGTTAGGGTTAGGGTTAGGGTTAGGGTTAGGGTTAGGTTAGGGTTAGGGTTAGGGTTAGGGTTAGGGTTAGGGTTAGGGTTAGGGTTAGGGTTAGGGTTAGGGTTAGGGTTAGGGTTAGGGTTAGGGG